>CM076578.1:197855855-198236703 GCA_034641835.2 Pinus albicaulis | reverse complement strand
ATTTCACAACTCCAAGTGTGAAACGTCGTCGCAACTCCCTTGCATAACCCAGCAAGGTTTATGTCCATGAGATATCTACTCAATCATCGTCGAATCCATGTGAACTCTGCATCAAGTACTCCAACCAACTCAACACAACAAAATCTGCTATGTATCCGGCATAACTCTGCACATTACTAGTCCCCACAACTCGACCTAGTTGGGTGATCAGTCCAACCATAACGTCCTCATCATGAGAATGTCCATCCTCATACCCTGCGTTAGTTCTTCCTCCTGCAATCTGTCACATCCATCAACTCGATCAAGTCTGAATCTCATCCAAGAGCCATGTTTGGGTCCATGAAGTGTATCCATCTCATCCACAACATGCTGTCCATGATGCTAATCCATGTGCTCTACTTGTATGCAAGTAGGCTCATCCTCCAAGCATCATCAAAATTAATAAGTGTGGCTAAGTCAAGTAGACTCAAGCCCATGCCAAAGTGTGTGCCACCAAGGCATCCATCGCTGCATCTCCATCAAACTCCAAAGTGTCCGAGCTCTATCATCTCCATCAAGTGACTCCTCCCGAACACACCCCAAAATCTGCTATGTATCCGGCATAACTCTGCACATTACTAGTCCCCACAACTCGAACTAGTTGGGTGATCAGTCCAACCATAACGTCCTCATCATGAGAATGTCCATCCTCATACCCTGCGTTAGTTCTTCCTCTGATACCATCTGTCACGCCCCCATCTCGTTTGTCCACTTGGGCGGGTCGTGCGGCACCGACTGAACGGTCCTTAGTCATTTTTACCATTTTCCGGACTACGCCTCTACTTATTTTTTTAAGTGTTAGTCTTCACTTTTTATTATGTTTTACTGCGGAACTATAAAACATAAACCAACATTCAGAAATACACCAACAGATTTGAAAAAGCCAATTTTATATATTAAATATCATAAAATTGCCTCGCTGGTTTATACAGGTCGAGAGCCTGTTTTTACAATGAAGTCGCTCCGACTCGGCCCGTCGCACCGTTTGGTCGGGTCGTGAGTCACCCGACTCGACCCACCACTGTGTAGCGGCCGCCCGTCGTTACTTCCGTGCACGCACCAACCGTGACCCCAACTCTCGTTCAGCCCGCGTTGTGCGCCTGTCGTGCGCACCTACCGTTACTCCGACCCGTGGGTTAGTACGCGTAGTGCGCCCCTCCGTTCACCCGCGCGTCCACCGTTCACAGCTTCCGCTTGATACGCGTAGTGCGCCCGTGCCGACGCGCCCGTCGCACCTTGCCGTCGCCCGGTTCACCACAGCGTTGTGCGTTGCCACCGCCGCACGCCAAGTCTGCTCCGCTCGTCTAGTTCGCTTGCCCGTCCAGCGAGCGCATCACTCGGTCGCTCCGCAGATCCATTGCTGCGGTTAACACTTGGATGACTGCTCGCCGTTCGTTGCTGCCTTGTCGCTCTTCACACGTCTCACATATATACGCGTCCATCGTTGGAGAGTTGGTCGCTCGCCGACCTGAGCCGACCCGCCCATAACACTGGTCGCCATGAACCGTCGCGTCACGGGTGTGTGGGGCGCTCGGCCGACCCGAGCCGACCCCCCCGTGTTGGCTTGCGTGCGCCCGTCGCCCATATGAAAACTCGTTGGCCCGTCGTATTACTTCAACCGCCCTCGTTCAATGGTCGTGACGCCCGTTGTGGGCGTGGCCGTCGCCGTGGCGCGTGCCCTTTTCCCGAACGCTCATAATATCGTCTGCCCACGAAACGTGCGTTTGTGGGTGTTGGGGCGCTCGGTCGACCTGAGCCGACCCCCCGTTTGTTTAACTCGCCCTCCAAGTGTGGCGTCGGTCGCGCGCCCAACGCGCCGGCCGACCCACCGACTCATCCACCGGTCAACTCGTCCGCGGGCGCCCGTTGGTATAAACTTCCTTCGCCAATACTTACGTTGACTCGTCGCTCTACCAATGCGCCCATGACTCGCTCCACACACTTGCGCGCTCGTGACTCCCCAACGGCGCGTTGCGCCCGTTACGTCGCACGGCGCCCGAGTTCACTTCAAATGTCCAACCGGCGCGCCTGTCCCACCGCCGCGCCTATGAAGTGTCGGGGCGTTACAAAGACAAGGTTTCTTTTCCATAAAACTAAAGGAATAAAGCATAAGAATACATGTCTTATTCTCCAAATGTTATACCAACATTACCCATATATATATATATATATATATATATATATATATATATATATATATATATCAAGGAACCAAAACATTACTTTAGTTTTTGTACATTTAATTCATCTTCTTTGCCAAAAAATCAATGTAGGATAACAAAACTTGTTATCATTTTCCATATACAAATGTATATTCTTTCCAATGAAATCTAATACAAATATTGCATGCATATACATGATCTTATTGCAAAAGAAAATAACATGATAATCATGATAACATAAAAGTAATCACACAATGTCTTCTTCTAAAAAAGTATAACTGAATAGCTCTTTTATCCATGGATTTATTAAATAACTAATATTTACCAACACTATGGTAATATACCCGTGGATTTATTAAATAAGTAATCTTTACCAACACCATGGTAAACTACTCATGGATTATTAAATAATTAATATTTACCAACACCATGGTAAACTATCCATGGATTTATTAAATAAATCATCTTTACCAACTCCATGGTAAACTATCCATGGATTTATTAAATAACTAATCTTTACCAACACTATGATAAACTATCCATGGATTTATTAAATAACTAGTATTTACAAACACCATGCTAATCTATATATACATATTCACAACATGGTTAATGTACATATACATATTCATATCATGGTTAATGTATATATATATATATATATATATATATATATATATATATATATATATATATAGCATCGTTAATGTATAGATACATATTCACAAAAAAAATCTTCAAGAATATTAATCTCGAGAGATCTTTTCTCTTTCTTTCTTCTTTACCACACATGAAAATATTTTAGAATTTACCCTTCTTTAATCTATAATGGAATTTCAAGAAAAGAACTTGGATTTCTTTTCCTTTCATTTCATTTTCAAGAAAATAAACTTGGATTTCTTATCATTTTATTTTTCAAGAACTTTGACTTATTAACTAGTTTTTTTCATTTGTCAGCACATAGCATGTTCTTCGCTCTCAAAAAGAAAAAAAACTAAACATAATAACCATTCAAATGCATGTAATTTCCAAGAAATCTAACCAATATCCCAATATCTACGTCTTTTCTATGGTTTCTTTGTCTTCTTATGTGCGAGTTTCCATGTATTCTTTTTTCAAGAACTCCTTAAAAGACTAATTAGCAAAATAAACAAAGATACTTATCTCGCTATGCTACTTCAATTTTCATTGCTATATTTTCTTGCTGTGTAATGTTGCTATCTTCTTTTCATGATAATTTGGAATGCCTTTTAGAAGCCTATATACACAAACCATTTCTTTTACACAACTCACAAACGTAAAATATAGCCATGAACCTCGCATACCTTAACAACAATTCTTTGAAATAATGCAGCAACAATGCCATATTTATTACTCTGTGCATGGGAGCTGGGGCCATAGCATTATTGTTCGAAACTGATCAAGGCATATTGTTAGAAATGATTGTTCAAAGAGTACAATGGATTTCTTTGTGCCTCTACAAAGTTGAGCTTTATTGGATGAAGAGACATGACTCCAAGTAATAATTAATTAGTAGATCCAAAATAAGTGAATAGAATCTCACACCACCGCCTAGTTCGATACAACTTCATTAATGATTAACCATCATTTTTTGGAGAGATCGAATTCTCTTTCTCCTTTCCGCCCGGAAGAGTACCCCAAAAATAATTGTATTCCTCTCGTGATCAAATACGTGTAACCATTTTCTTGAAAGAGATGATAGGTTAGTTTCTAACTAAATCATAACCCTAACAAACTCATTAATTAGTTTCTTGAAAACCATCGATTCTTAATTCACTTCGTAATTACGATGATAATTAAAATAGTTCCACAAAAATTGTGAATTCCAAATCGGTTTTGGAGGGGTGTTACTATACTCCCCCCTTAAGAGAACACCATCCTTGGTGTACTTCTCTCACGCCTGAATCATTAAACTTATACTAATTATATAATGATATAAACAACCCAAAGGGGGGTCCTTCCCCTTCACAATGAAACACATTCTTTTCCTAAAATTCCATTAATTAAAACAAGAATTTTTTTTATCCATAGTCATAAGCATGTATAGCTCAAAAAATATTCCATTTCCATTTTTAACAACTTATCCATTATTTAAATTTCATAAAAAATATAGAAACATACTATACCAACTTCTACCATTACTTACCAATTACCATTGGATGTAATGATGGCTCTTACACAAGCTCTGCGCAGAATATTTGAACAACCCATCAACACTCACATTTGAAAAAATCTTGTAATGTATGACTAAAAAAATTCAATCACATTAGTCACATAGTTTCAATCAAATGAAATACTTGCGATTATCCAACATTCATGCACAATATCAAGAGATGTTTTTAATCGAGTACTTCCACGAAGTACTCGTGAGAGCGGGGTGGTAAATCCTCTAATCAATGCCCTTCACGTGCACTCTTGTCTTAGCTCTTGCTAAATACATCCACAAAGTACTTCAAAAATTACTCGATGAGAGCACACCAGCTCTCTAATCATAACAATTGTCCATCAATGCACCATAGGCATATCCCTCAGCTTGCGTTTAAGACATTCAAACAAAAGTAGTAATAAAATAAATGAACTTATATATTCGCAATTCATTTTCCGAAAGCTAAGCTCCTTTCCTCTTAATATTTACATCGATATTTACACAACGTCACATAAAAAATCATTTTAATATAACACATAACTTATTACTTAACTTTTTTCCACTATGAGAACCACAATGGTGAAAAGACAAAATGCTCCTCCCAACCAATGGGAGTTGGTTTTCTCGAACCAAATCGAGTCATTTTCTACATCTAGACAAATATATTTAACAAAAGACCATTCTAGGTCTAGTATGGATTCTTCTTGGAAACATAATTCCTATTCCTACGACAACATCTCGCATCTATGAGGAATTTTGGGCCTCCTCCAATAGGATCCAAAATCAATAGAGTTTCCTCATGATTCTCCCCTTCACCATCTTGGCCAACTCTCTTCCTATTGTAGATCATATATCTCTAGAGAGAGGAAATCCGAGCAAAGTACAACGCAACCGGCCTTTGGGTAGGAAACTACCATCAACCCTGTGCCTTATATCATTTCACAATTGTTCACACCTGTCTTGCATGTTAAATTTCTCTTTTAGAATTGTTTCCCATAATCAGTTACATAATGAACTGTGTACACATTATACATAAAGAAAAGAAACTTTAACTACATCATACATCATACTTGGCTCCCTCCACAGGGTCCAATGATTTCTATATTAATAGGGAACATGAATAACATACATGCATTATACGTTATTATTTCCCAAATAAAAAAATCATGCACATTATAACATGATATTTTATCAATTCATGTTGCAATTTTCACGGCAATATTTTACTTCTCATAGGTTTCATGTTTCCATTAAGCTAACAATGCTTAATCTCTTTCTTTCGTTTCCATGCTTACTTTCATCAATGACACTAATGATAAATATACATTGTTAGAAAAATATTAACTTTCAAAATAATTTTAGTTTCATGCATACAATTATATACACATATCCATTAATGTGTATATAACAATAACTTGGCATAGGGTAACAATCCCACTAGCAATGTCCAACATTCACACAAAGTACAGTCCAAGATTTTCCAATTCCAATAGTAGTACCTGTTACCAACAATATGACTCATGAAGTAATACCATAATCAATTGTTCACAAACTTTCAAATAGCTTTAGTCAAAAATCGATTCGTTCATATAACTTTCATTAGTTAGTCATTCATAACTAATCAATGCTATTAATAATCTTAATGCATCCACGACACGACTCATTTAAAACCTAGTCATTCAATGCCATTAATAATCTTAATGCATCCATGACGACTCATTCAAAAACGAGTCAATCAACTAGTCATTATAGTCAAGTCTCACTACTTGACCCATTAAGTATTTTTTTAACATCTAAAAGGCTTCATTCAATTTAATTTTCAGCATGAGTATCACCTTATATAAGGACTCTCCTCATCTTTTTCATTCATGCATTAGTTTCACACACCATCACTATACACATTCATCTTTTTTCAATTAGTGCATAGTAACTTTAGTTATGATCACTAAATGTATAACGAGTAATATGTCACATACCCCATGTTAATAAACAACTCTCACTTTCACTAGTGAGTACTTAGGTTGTTCATAAATACAACAAAGGTTTTATTGTCTTCTCACTTTCTACTAGTGAGTACTCAGGGTTTGCTCATAAGTACAACAAAGATTTTATTGTCTTTTATCCTCAACAGGGATTCCTAATATTATGAAAACCATTTTGCAACAAAATTTATTACTTTTTACTCTTCAATGTAGTTATAAACATGAATCACACATATCATGTCAATAGTAGAGCTACTACATATATCATTAAATATGTAGATTTCCGAATCATATATTAATAAATATGTAGATTTATAGAATCATACCTAATTGATGTCCATTAGTAGCATACCTCAATTTCCCTTCGTTTCTTAACTAAATCCTAAAGGTGTCATGATCTTAAAAACCTTTAGCTACGATACCACTTGTAACATACACCGATAACTTCACATGAAAATTCCAGGGAGTTAAATTTTTTTTATACAAGTTACCCATGGTAACAATCCAAATCACTATTAAATGTTTTCTTATTTATAATTACATATAATGTTCACGAGTTCATAGTCAAAAGCCTTAGTGTAAGAATAGTAAGTTTCACTTAACCATTAACAACCTCCATTATTATGGTACATTAACATAAACCGTATGTATGGTAACCTTGCATTCATTTCATCATTCTTGTAGTCATCACATACTTGACATTAATGAATATCACAACAAGAACAGAATCAAAATCATCAACTTGGCACAAAAATAAATCACATCATTAAACACCAATATAGCCTAGGAAACCCCGTGAGGGTGAGAAACCATCAAATGTTCAATTTTATTATTAAACGCTCATGAGGGTGTTCAACCCTCACTCAATGGCTTTTAAGGAGACCATCCCTTAACCAACGTTATAAATCTTACAAATAAATTTACAAATATGTATCTTACGTCTATTACAATAAATAGGATATCATTTACCCACTAGTCTTCATATCTTCATATCTTGGTGGCATGGATGTACCTACAATGTCACCAAAACACAATGGGTCATCTGTGTGCCTTGCACTCATACTCGCATGAACCATCACACTCATATGCAGCTGAACCATTAATCATTTACCTACCACCATGTTAATCATAGTATTTCCTTCTCATAAGTCACCATTGCTTCCCTTTGTCATTGATGTCATCAACAAGATTTTATAGTATGATTAGATAAAGCCTCAATCAATCAATAATCAATCTTTAAGCAATTATTTAACACTTATTCATGTGCATACATTAAATGTGAATACAATATCATAGCATGATTTCTTCTAACATCTCTACCTTAGTGTGAGCAAAGTAATTATCATTTCATGTCAAATAATCCCCACCTTATTATAACAATTCTCACACACGCTCTCATTCGTACAAGACAAATCACTACAAGTCTATTCGAAGTCCTCCAATGGAAAATGACACAATGTGTGCATTCGTGTTACTTAAATTTTAGCAAAAGAACCAACCCTACAGACTATTTCTTTTGGTGCTAAATCTAACATGATGAATGTTAGTTCCTATGCATACAATGCAGAAATTTTCTAAACTTAATTTCCCAACAGAATAATTAATATAATAGAACATGCAACCTTATGATTCCTCTTCAAGGGAAATTTAACAAAATAGGTATGCAAAGATAAGGTCTCTTTTCCATAAAAACTAAAGGAATAAAGCATAAGAATACATGTCCTATTCTCCAAATGTTATACTAATATTATATATATATATATATATATATATATATATATATATATATATATATATATATATATATATATATATCAAGGAACCAAAACATTAGTTTATTTTTTGTACATGTAATTCATCTTCTTTGCCAAAGAATAAATGTAGGATAACAAAACTTGTTATCATTTCCCATATACAAATGTATATTCTTTCCAATAAAATCTAATAAGCAAATGTTGGATGCATACACACATGATATTTTCCCAAAGAAACTAACATCATAATCATGATAACATAAAAGTAATCACACATTGTTTTCTTCTTCTAAAGGAAATATAACTAAATAGTTATTTTGTCCATGGATTTATTAAATAATTACTATTTACCAACGACCGTGGTAAACTATCCACGTATTTATTAAATAACTAATCTTTACCAACACCATGGTAAACTATACTATGGATTTATTAAATAACTAATCTTTACCAACACTATGGTAAACTATCTCATGGATTTATTAAATAAGTAGTATTTACAAACAACATGGTAATCTATATATACATATATTCACAACATGGTTAATGTATATATACATATTCACAAAAAAACTCTTCCAAGGATATTAATCAGGGAAAAGTTTTCTCTTTTCTTCTTTACCATATACATGAAAATATTTCAGGAGTTAACCTCTTTAATCTATATTTATTTTGAAGAAAAGAACTTGGATTTATTCTCATTTCATTTTCATGAAAAATAATCTTGGATTTCTTATCATTTATTTTTCAAGAACTTTGAATTATTAACTGATTATCACATGAAAATATTTCAGGAGTTATCCTCTTTAATCTATATTTATTTTGAAGAAATGAACTTCGGATTTATTCTCATTTCATTTTTTCATGAAAAATAATCTTGGATTTCTTATCATTTATTTTTTCAAGAAATTTGACTTATTATCTATTATTTTCATTCGTGCAAATACATGATTTCTGTGGTTCTCAAAGAGAAAAAACTAAACATAATAACCATTCTAACCGCATGCTACTTTACAATAAATATGACTAATATTGAGTCTTTTCATTGTTTCTTTGTCTTCTTATTTGCAAAGTTTCCATGTATTCTTTTTCAAGAACTCTTTAAAAGAATAGAAAAATAAACAAAGATACTTATCATAAACTATGCCACTTAAATTTTCATTGTTATCTTCGCTTGATGTAATGTTGCTATCTTCTTTCATGAGAATTTGAAGGCCTTTGAGAATCCTATATACACAAACCATTTATTTTACAACTCCCATGCATGAAAATATAGATCCATGAACCTCTAGCATACCTTGTCAACAATTATTTGAAAGAATGCAAACGAAACAATTCTATATTTATTACTTTGTGTATAGGGAGTAAATCCATAGAATTATTGTTCGAACCGTACCGTCCCAATAGTACTATGTGGATTTGTTTGACCGCCTCTCGCAAAGTTATTTGTGGATGAAGAGATATGTGACTCCATTAATAATTAATTAGAAGATCCATAATAATTGAATATAATCTCATTCTCCACTACCTGGTTCAACACAACTACATTAATGGTTAACCAACATTTTCCAAGAATCGACTTTGTTCTCCTCTCCACCCACAGTACCCCCAAAAAACAATCATATGCCTCTATAATAAAATACGTGTAACCATTTTCTTGAAAGAGATGATAAGTTAGTTTCTAACTAAATTGTAACCCTAACAAACTCATGAATTAGTTTCATGAAAAACCAATTGATTCTTAATTCACTAGTAACTACATGATAATTAAAATAGTTCCACAAAATTGTGAATGCCAATGGTTTTGCAAGGGTGTTACTGAAGTACTTTTCTGAAAATAGCTCCAATCATTATTATGATTTCATTTTTTCTAGAGTGAATAAGGGAAAATTTGTTTTCACAAAATCTTAACCAAGAAGAATATTTGGATCAATATTGTAATGATAAAACTTTACACAATGCATTTTAATCCATTAACATATTGGGAAATGTTTAGTAAACATATAGAAGTAATCTCCATTAATATCCCGTACCTTTGTTTGTATTAGTTTTGAGTAGTAATATGGGGTTGCTCTCGAATTTACATAAGAAACCATAGTCATTTTGTTTATTTGATGTAGGATTTGTATTTTATGGGCTTGATTTCTACGGCAATAATAACTCAATATTTGATTCCCTTTATTTCCCTATTAGTAAGGAAGCACACTCATTCATCCCTTGCCCTTGGTTCCCTAGTTTCCTATTGAGATTCAACTTTCCTTGGTTCTTTACTTTCTTATTGGGATTCAACTTTAGGCTTTTCTTTGAATTTTTTTTGTGATAATTCTTCATTTGATGATGCCCTTTCTTATGATTACAATATTTTTTATATGTCTTTGTCTTTTTATAATCCCTTTTGAGAAATTTTCAATGCACTAATGTTTTCTCCTTTATCTATTGATGCATTTGGTTTTTTTCGTGCTACCTTTGCTTCCTTTTTTTATATTGATTTGATTGATAGGTGTTAGGTTCTTGTTTGGGAGGAATATTTGGAGTACTTAGGAATGAAGTCTTGGCTCGAAGAAGTAGGAATATCCATTTCGAGTTAGAGTAATAATGAGAGATAAATAGATGATGTAAAATATTATAAGGGCATTGGGAAGTGAGATGATCAATTTTAGTAGAGAAATGTCTTCACTCATGAATATCATATGTACATTTTTATTGGCTATTAATTAGTAGTGTGGAGTTAAGTAATTTCAAAGGAAATACCATCGTGAGGGCATATCATTAACATTTTTATACATAAGAAGTCAAGTATACTGGATCAAATTCTAATGTGGAATGTTTAGGGAATGATTATTGAATAACAAAGTAATAATCGTAATAGCGACTACTATATACAATTTCTATATTAGAATTATAACAAATATAAGAATTTTTGATCGAGTCAATGTGTGATGAAAAAAATTCTAATGATTCTCGATGCCTCACAGCTTGTTTTTTTTCTAAGGATAATTATTTTTCCCAATCTCACTCGTCTTGCCACAAATGTAACATTTTACTTGTTCTCCCTAGACTAGTTCCTTTCTTAAATGGAAATTTTCTCTTGAAAGGATTTTAAGGCTTGGAGAATGGCCTTTTATCTCTTTTTCCTATAATGCATGAACAATGACTAGGACAATATTAATTCTTTGGCTTTGGCTTAAAAAATAAACATAACCATAAGTTTCTCTAAATTGCTTGAGTTGAAGTTGGTTGACGAACTTAAAATTATTCTTAAGTTATTTAAAATCCTTGTAATTTATGCATGCATCCAAAATAGTTATTTGTATCTATTGATATAGACCTTAAAGAGAGTAATCTTCTCTAATTTGTCAACCATTTCTCTTCAAAATTTTCTTTACAAATTTAGGGATGATCGTGAATTTGGATCGGGAGTCTAAAATTAGCTAAAATTTCAAAAGAGCTAAAAATTATTCAAACTAAAACAAGAGCTGCAGAGCTCATCACTGAGTATTCCACGCAACACATTTCCATCAAATTATAAGTTTGTATGATTGAGTTATAGATTGTCGTTCACTTTCCAAAACAGGGATAAGAAAGCGTATCGATCATCGCAGTGGGATATCAATTGGTGGTTGTCATGGAGTCTTGAACTCGCATAGAGAATTGTGGGACCACGTTGCATGCGGAAATGTTTTAGAGTGAAATAGATGGTCATGATCCAATTAACAGTCGTAGGGATAAACGATGGTGATTAGATCACAAAAGAAGTAGTGGGATATCAATTAGAGAGATCTCTCCACCGATTGATCTCCCACTCGGCTACTTTTGCAATCAAACCACCACCATTTAGCCCTCACTTTGACCCGAGTTGATCACGTCATCTATTCCACCTAAAAAATTTCTGTATAGATGTGTAGTCCCCGATTCTATATAGTAGAGTTCAAGAATCCATCATAGCCACCACTCAGTATCCCACTCTATCGGTCGATCCAGCTGCGAACCTATTTTGGAAATCGAACAACATGCCATAACTCAATCATACGAACACGAGATATTTTATGGAAACGAGTCTGCGATTGGAATCGGTGGTGATGAGATCTACTACTCTCATATTAGCTGAAGGATTTTTGAGCACTTTCGAAATTTTAGCTGAGCTTTAGGCCCCGATCCAAATTTCGATCACCACCTTCCCACTCCACGAGCTTTTGGAACCACAAAAGCCGATAATTATGTTCTTGAGCTTCAACACTCTTTTTCTTTTAAGTTATATCAACTTATTTTACTTGACAAATATTTCTTGACATGTCCCGTATCGTAGTCAAGCTACATCTCTCAACCACTATTCTATGGTATATTAGAACCAACTCAACATTGTTGATTTATATTGACCGATACATAACCAATCGTACTCACACATCAACCTCTCTCGTTATTGGAAAACTATTAGCCTTCCCACTTAGAATGTAAGTCTCTCTTGCAACAAAGGCATACAAGCTTCTTCTTAGAAATCCTCTTATCCAAATTAAGCTTGCAATATGAGTGAACTCTTGGTGTCAACACAAGAAACCAAATTTTGTTCTACAATGGCTACAAATCACTTTGAATTTCATCGAATTCTCACTCGAATGGACATCAAACTTTCTACAACATCTTGTCACAAGAACACACAATCAATCTCTTTGAAAAATAAATCGTTATGCAAGAATTGAAATGACGACCATTTTTTTTCTTTTCTTCTTCAGTAGAAATGACTATCACCTCCCGTGTCATCGCTTACATGATGATCTTCTTGCACATTGGTGTATCCAATATCAACCCACAATCAAAAAACACAATCGACTAGAAACATAAGTTGATTAACATAATTGACAAAAAAGCATGCGACATCAACAACACAAGTTGACATGAAATATGCAACATAATCGACATAAACTGATATGAAATGTGTTCGACACAATTGACACAAGTTAAATTTCCAAGATACATAGTGAAAATAGTCATGCATGTATGTATTTACAATGAACTTATCACAAGTCTTCCTTACACATACAAAATCTCATTCATATGTACAATATTGAACTCTTTCTTTCAAGTACAAACAAGTACATAAGCCTAAAACATATCGGTGATCATAAGAGCTGAACTAAATGATAAATTGTTGCAACATAAATGAGTGACATACCCATATTTTACACCACACATTGGCCAAATTTTTTTCAACAAAAAGAAATGCCTTCAACAAGGAAAAACATTCACATGAAATCTTGCATCATACGGGCTGTGACTCTGCTGCAACTTGTCATACTTTCAACGGAAATTCGAGAACACATAAGGCTGAAAATGTTCATCTATGTACAAAGGAAATGCATGCCTTACCTAGTCAAGAAATCAAGCCATTTCTTACCAAAAGAAATTTCTATGGCGATTTTTCTCGTTGAACATCCTCTTCTTTTGAATCATCTTCGTTACAGCACATCGATGATGAAATATCTTATTCCATTCTCATGAACATTTTTTTCCACTCTGCTTCAAATTATTGGGATGAGTGGTTGGATGCAATGTGCAACATTGGGCAATGACATGCTGCCCTTATTCGACAATAAGTGAAAACATTTTTCATATTCTATTCAATTACGCCTTTTCTGTCGACTATTTCTTGTATGCTTATCATTATCTTCCAAGATCTTGAAACTTGATGGTTACTACTAAACCACAATATGAACAACATCTTTTTCTCCCATTCATGATGCAAATTTTTCATGCTTAACATAATCATAAAAAACATGATTATAGGAAGAATTAAACCTTGAATGTTGCTTTCAATGTCCACATTTATCAACTTCTTGAGAAGATTAACTTGAAAAGCTTCCTCACTGCCTTTTAAATACCAACAACAACATTCATGTCCTTAGAGTCATCCCACAACTCTTGTTCGCCATAAGTTGCATGTCTACAAGTATCCCGTTGCGAAACATGGGTTTCAAACAAATGCATTCATCTTGATTGAAAAATTTACATGTTTGAGGTTTTGAACACTCAGTATAAAAAGTCCTTCTCGAACTGTTTTCAAGTCCCTTTATGGCTTTATAACTTTCACTATAAAATTTTCCATAACCAAGACCCAAATACTTAGTGCATTTCCTCAACCATAATTGGCTCAACTATGCCTCAGTGCATGTTTTCCTAATCCCTTACCTTCATATCCCATTTTCTATCACCAATTTGGACCCTATTCCCTCTAGTGTGTTTTTCAAATGAACCTACACGATTATCTTGAGAGGAAATTGAAGAAAAAATTGAATTATTTATCTCTTTTTTAAGAACATGATTTGATAAGGCTTATTTGGCATAATGGAGTTGAATCTCCATCTCATTCATATTTCGAAAAATCTTGCTTCTCTTTCTTCATAGCAACCAATTTCTCTTTGAATTTTAGTGTTCTCCCACATATCTTCATATAGATGTTGCACCATATCTTTCATGATGTATAAGTCCTCGTTTCATCTCTTTATCAAAGATTCTTGCACAGAGGATGGTTTAGAATCGCCACTTAATGAATTTTCCATCACAATGTAACGAATTAAAGAGCTCCACAAAAATTCAAGAAATATTCATGCCCCGACATTTTGGTCGTATATTCAAGCTCAATCTCTACATCTTCAGATATCTCTTCAATCACTTCAGATGTCCCCAATGAAAATTATTCCCTCTTGTGCTTCAAGTGTTGCCTTGAATAGTCCTTTTTGCGTAAGGATGATGTCTTCATCATTCTTCCTTCTTGTTCTAACTTCGTGACTAGCTATCACTGCCTCCCCTTCTCCCTGTAGCAATATCATTCTTTAACGTAAGGATCAATAATTTTCCCACTCTGTTAAAACTCCTTCGAGTAAAACAAGAAATAAATCTTGGTGCTCTACGATACCAACTTGATCTAAAAATCAATGCTAGTTAATTTTGTGATAGTTTCATTTTAGATATAAAATTTTCCCTCGTATTCTTTAACTTATCCTTCATGATTTTGTTTAAGAGCATGTAATTGGCAAACATTGTACTTAGTGAGATTATGATTTTTTTTTATAACCATAAAAAAACATAATTTTAAATGGAAGAACGAGAAGAAATAGTAAATAGAGAAATAAAATATGACGGAAGCTTAACACAAAATTTTGATAAAGGAGTTCACGCCTCCTAGGCTACATCTCCTTGGTCCAGCCTTCAAGTGTGACCTTTGTATTAGATTAAAGTGTGCTCAAATTGATGTTACGAGATTCATAGCCTCTTGGAACATATTTCAATGAGTTTAAAACATCATAATCACCCAAAAATGACTATTTTTTTTCCGAATTTGGACACTAGATGCTGCTAGTAAATGACCCCAACACCCGGTGGCCTGGGGTCTTTAAAAAAATTTCAAATGCACTAAAACACATGTAGATGACCTTTTATACCTATGGAGCCTACTTCAATGGCTTCCAGACTCTCCAATTGGTCAAGAATGACTTTTCATTTACGCAGTAATGCTCGAAAATTGAGCCTTCTCCATTTTTTTCTTCTAAATATCTCCCTAGAGAAAACTCCACTAAATGTGCGTAAATCCACTCAAATGGAATTAAATTAGGCTGACCGCTCAGAATTTTGAGTGCCCTTATACCTCCGCAATAAATCCAGTTGCACTAAAAATTTCATGGTTAGGCTGTGTAGCTACATGTGCACCACTAACGGGTCAAGTGGCTTATATGTTATGCGAAATGAGCCGTATACTAATAATCGAAGTTTCATTATAACATACATATGTTTGCTATAAACATCGGATCCTCTTATATGGGACTTCGCAATATAAAAAAAATTAAATAATAATACAAGGTACATGTCATAGATCAGACACATGCAATGTCATAGATGCGCACATTGCTGGTATAAATAATGACTATTAATGTTTAAAAAATACAAGTGCCAACGCGGAGTTGCGATCACACTTTGACTATCACAATTCGGTACGAAATACGTTTATGGTAATCACAAGATTTAAAGATTTTACATATCGGAAATCTTAACCTATCATTATTCAAATTTATTGCACATGAGTAACTAAGTCGCACTTCACAAGTTTAACTTTATACCATTAAACCTTATTCCTTTGAACCTGCACGAAGCTCGATGCCCGTGCACTCACAATATCCACCCGTTGTTTTTGGTCCCTCCCTGATCCGACGATCCTCATTATCTCTCCACCCTCCTCACTTCGCATTACGCAGGTTTAAAAAATTAACTTTGCAAAACTCTTTTAATGGTAAACTGCGATTTCTATTCGATGCAATGTTTACACGATCCGAAATAATCTGTATTAGTTTTGTTGTGCTAAGGGTATTTTAGTTTTTTAAAAACATGTGGATAGTTGGTTCATTAGTTTTCATAAGGATTAAGGAGTTTTTCTATGAATTATAGATGAACTTAGTCAATTAGAACCATAAAAAAAGTCAAAATAACACTAAAAAATAGTGTAAAAAAGAGAAATAGAGTCACCACATGAAAGTATATATGCAGAGCATGATGAAGACGTTCATCTGTCTTGGGATACATATACAGTAGTACAACTCCCAATGGCTTGTCCCATATTTCATTATCCCTCAAAATATTTCTATTAGATATAGTTACTGATGCTCTAATGGATATTTTCTCTACACCAATGGCTTTAGAATGCTCCAATTAGTCAAAAAATGACTCTTCATTCACTCGTAATGGTCAAAATTTGAGCCTCCTACTCTTTTTCCCAATATCTCCTAGGAAAACTCCACTAAATGTGGAGAACTCTAGTTACGCTGGAATTAAATTAGGGGTGACCGCCAATCTTTACGCACCCTTATCTTGCTTCTTCCAATAAATCTTGTGCATTAAAATTTATGGTTAGACGATTTGCCACATGCACACCCCCAACCATTAAGTGGCTGAGTGACGTTAGCAAAAACAACAGAATACAATATTGTGAAGTTTCATTAAACATACATACGTTCGTCGATCAACATCGGATCCCTCTTATGGGACTTTGCAATATAAAAAAAATCAAGCAAGTCGTAGTAATACAAGGTACATCACATATCACGATTATAATGAATAGAATAAGCAATTTATCGATACAAGTCGTCGACGCAAAGTTGTGATCACATCGCCACATCTGTCAACGATCGAGCGAAATACCTTTTCGTCGATCGCAGCGAGCTTCTTTAAGATTTCGCATATCAGAAATCTTAACCCATCTCTTCGGCTTATCACACATATAATTGGTCACACTTCACAAGTTTAACTTTATGCCCTTAAACCCTATTCCTTGCAACTATAGGTCGACTATCCTGTGTGCTACGATCTCCACCATTGGTTTGGTCCTGGATCCGAGCGATCCGTCGTTACCTCTCCACCTCCTCACTTTGCATCCTGAGTTAAATAATCTTAACTTGCGTAAACTCTTTAATGATAAACTCTATTTTGTGTGATGTTTCTCAATCCCGTGATGAGATATGTCCCATTGGTCTCCCATTGCTACTTCTACGAGTCTAATCAACACCGTTCAAACCTCGAAATTTGATGACTGGATCACGACCATCCATTCTACCTTAACATTTCCATAGGTGTTCAATCCTCGATTCTATATGCAGAGTTTAAGACTCCATGAAAACCACCAATGCGCATCCCGATTCTCAACGGTTGATCCTCAGTCTCTAAACCTCTGTTTTCCATTTTTTGAACCCAATCCTTTAACTTGAATTTTGAGTAAAATTTATGAAATCCACGGTGATTCCTCCTCATTGGTGAGATATTTTGGGACCCCAAGAAATACTTGATTACCTTGTTTAGTAGATGAGGGTACAAATCCCTCACGATTTTGAGAATCTCCATCTGAGGTTTTCCCTTGCTTGAGTTTAGTGCCCTTTTCAGGGTTCCAACTGATGGTAGTCAACACTTCCCTCTTGATGCTCTTGTCCTCTGCCATCAAAATTGTATCTTTCTTTGAGCTCATCCGTAAAGTTCGGTGATAGATCTTCACTAATAGTAAGTGAATCATCTCTATCTCTGATCATCGATCAAAGGAGGCTCATACAAGTGTAGGTTTTCAACATTAACAACTGAATAGATTTGCATGTAAGAAGAGAAAATCAAGCGAGAATGAATTATTAACAAATTTTTTTATGATATTGAAAAGACCATAGCGAATGGGTTTGAGTTTTTTTACCTTCCCCTTACAACCTTTCTTTTTGCTAATGTGCAACCATACCTCATCTCCCTCCTCAAACTCATGATGAACCCAATAAGGTTATCATGCCTCTCTTTTGTATTTTCTTTGACTTTTCTCAAGTTGTCCTTGGAACTTGTTGATGTATCAACCGAATTTTATCAATGAGCTTTTGAGTTTTATCAATATCACTATGGCCATCAATTGCAACATCCTTCACAAAGATGAAGTGTACCGTCTTGATTTTGGAAAATCCCCAAAGCATGCTTCAAAAGGTGAAGTTTGTGTTGAATAATGTTCATGCACGGTTGTACTAGCATGTTGAATTGTAATGCATTTTTTCATCCCCGTACAACTTAGGATGTTTGTTGCAATATCCTCTCAATAGATGCACAATTTTTATGTTCACCACTTCGGTTTGTCCATCCTGCTTTGTGGATGAAAAGTGGTACTCGCTTTTTCCAATTTTGTGTCGAGAATTCTCCATATATTTGACAAAAAATTCGAATGAACTCTGGAATCCTTGTCACTACAACAATAGAAGTGGGAAATCCAAGATGAACCCAAAAAATTTTGAAAATAAAGATTCAAGTAAAGATGTTCAAGCCAGTAATGGTCTTCCTACATGGCATAACTATACACATTTTACTAAATCTATCCATAAGTACAAAAAGGTAATCATGTTGCTTTCTTGACATATTGCTATATCATCCAACAAATTCCATGGAGACACTCTCCCATGGCCTTCATGGTAGTGGGTAGTGGCGTGTGCAATCCAAGCTTCATATTACTAGGCTTACTTATTGCACACATAGAACAACCTCTTTATAAAACGTGACACACACTATCTATCATGTGAGGCCAATAAAAATACCTTTCAGTAGATGCGTCATTGTTTTTCTTACCCCAAAGTGTCCAACAATAAGAGAAGAATGAGCTTATTTCATGACACTTAGCCTTTCTCCTTGTGGAATAAGCATAGATTTCCCAAAATGAAACAGAAAATTTTTTTATGCATGTTCTAAGCTCTTTCTTCAACTTGATTCCCTTCACTCAAACTAGCATACACATATTTGAAATAAACGTCATGTGCATATTGTTCTATGTAACTTTCATGTACAACATAATCATTTTTTAGTAAAAGTAGAAGCACTAATGATTAGTCTCGAAAAGAAATATATGTAAATTTATTGAATATACCTTTTTTGTACCTTATAACCAAGTGAATTTTTTGAAGAACCATCCACCTAAAATGTCTTGATTGCCGCAATTTTGCTTTCGATGCAAATATTTGTAATAAGTTCACGATCGAGTGTCTACAATAGTTTCTTTACCCATCAAGTAGTGTTTTCACTTCGTGACACTTTGTACCAATGCATATAGTTGTTTTTCATATGTGAGGGATAATTAGTCACAACACCATTAAAATTTTATGAATGAAAGGCGACAAGCTTACCATGCAAAAGGACTACGCCCATGGCATAGTCAAGAGCATCAGCTTGTATCTCCAATGTGCTATCTCAAATTTGGTAGTGCAAGGGCACGAGCTAAAGCTGAAATCTTGTCTTTTAAAGCTTCGAAATCTTGTTGCTATTTTCCTCCCCATTGGATTATATTTCTTACACTTGTCTAACTGCATGTACTGGGTAGGAGTCAGATGGAAGAAATGTTAGCAACAACTTTCCTCCAATATTGAGATGCACCTCAAGAAACTTCTTACCTCGGTAACTTTTTTGGGTGTGGGCGATTCACAATGGCCTCCGCTTTTAGAAGAAGGATAAATCCTCAATGCTCCTCCTCCCTACAATATGTCCCAAATAGACAAAATACATCTTTCCAAACTCACATTTTGACATCTTAAAAAACAATTTCTCTTCCCTGAAAAATATCAAGCACTCTATTTACATGAAAGACATGATCTTCTCTTGTTTTGCTGAAAATAAAAAATTTCATCTAAGTATCAAAATAACAAATTCATTAAAGAATGATCACTTAGAAAAAATTATCCATAACCCGCATAAAATTTGCTCGTATGCATTACGTAGAAAACCAAAAGATATAACTAGCCACTCAAATAGTCCTTGTTTGGTATTGAATGCGATTTTTCCATATATCACTTTCTGCAATTCTTACTTTATGATATCCACTTCATAAATCTAACTTAGTGAAAAAAAAATCTTATTTCAAATGGATCCAGTAAAATCATCTATTCTTGGGGAGTGGGTAAATTCCATTTTTTACCATAAATTTGTTCAAAGCTCAAAAATGTACACACGTGTGCTAAGTCCCATATTTATTTGGTATCAAGACTATGGATGAACAAAGATGGCCGAGGTGCTTGGCCTTATGATACCTTTATCCAAAGTCTCTTTGATTTGCCTATTTATTTCAACATTCTCTATTGTCGACATGAGATACGTACCGATGTTTGGAAGAGGACAATCCTGTTGCAACTGAATCTCATGTGGAATTTCCATTTTTGAAGGCAATCATCTTGGCTCCTGAAACATATCTTTATCAAAGAGTCTTGCAAAGGAGGATGGTTTAGAAACACCACTTAATGAAGTTTCCATCACAATGTAATGAATTAAAGAGCTTCACAACAATTCACAAATATTCATGCCCTGACATTTTGGCTATAGATTCCAGCTCACTCTCTGTAGCTTATATCTCTTCAAGCAATTCAGCCTCTTATGAAAATAATTCCTCTTGTGGTTCAAGTGTTTCCTTGAGTGGTCCTTTAGGTAAGGATGATTCCTTTAGCCTTCTTCCTTCTTGTCCTAACTTCAAGACTAGCTATCAGTAGCCTCCCTTCTCCTCTATCAATCTCAATCTTGTAAGCATCAGTAAATTCTCACTGTTGAAACCCTTCAAGTAAAAAAACAAATCAACCTTGTGCTCTGATAGCAATTAACTTCACTTCATATTGCAAGTTAAACAATTTAAATTTGTGAACCTCTTTTAACAGTAAAATCTATTGTGTGCAATGTGCGATGTTTCTCAACTGCGATGAGATCTCTCCCATTGATCTCCTACTACTGCGTCTGTGATCTAATCACCATCGTTCATCCCTTGTTGTTGATTGGATCATGACCATCTGTTCCACCTGAAAAAAATTTACGGCTGTGCAATCCCTGATTTTATATGTAGAGTTCAAGAATCCATGAAAGCCACCAATTCAAATCCCACTTTGTTGTTTTATCTGGTTCTGAATCTGTTTTGGAAAGGGAACAAGAGGCCATAATTCAATCACACAAACTTAGAATTTGAGGAAATGAGCTGCGTGGGAATCCTATTGATGAGGTCTATGCTCTCATCTTAGTTTGAAGAATTTTTTAGCACTTCGAAATTTTGGCCAATTTTAGGCCCTGATCTGAATTCTGATTAAGGGATGATCCCTCGTCATGATATAACGTAATATATTTTAAATATAGGGTTTCATCCATCTCCATATCTCTATAATAATTATTTCATCATGCATTTGTATTCATACCTAAAGGAAATATATCAACATATTGGTTTTTACCTAATTTGATGTCACTATAGAATTTTGTATTGACATCCTTGACTAGGTTTGTTAGTGGAATTGTGCCTCTTGTTCCTATACCATCCTTGAGGATATTATCCCTATTTTCTTGGGGTATATGTGTCCAATAATGGCCGAAGTAACCCGTGCATCCCAATGTTAGCCTCATAGTTAACTCAGTGAAGGATAGTTTATTAGTAAATATGGATCTTTGGGTTCCTTCCAATCCTTCCCATGCATGTATTGATTTCATGATTTTTTTTAATATCTACATTTTAAGTTAGAGATAGGCCCTAAGTGTTGTAAATATTGAGAAGGTGGTGAATTGAATATTTCACTAGCATAAAATTACATTAGCATCAGATCTAACATAAACTAACATCAATACACACCATTCAAAAATAAACACAACATAAAATAAAATACATAATATATTTTAATTGCAAAACCCTTCTCGGAGAAACACTAGCTTGTAGGGCTAGTCGTGGAAATAATATAACACATACACAACAAAAAGTAGGGTTTTTAGCTAATGTAATCCAAGAGTATTGTGACTTCTGGAAAGGGAATGTTTTTTTTCTTTAAAGGGAATGATTACAAAGTTTGAATTGATGATGATAGATTCACGTTCAGAGTCATTTTATTGGATGAAAAAAAAAGACGTGTTCCCCCTAAAGTACAAATTTAAAAGAAGTGACTGAGGATTGAAGTGATTTACCATGTGAAAATTGTCGATCAATAATCATCGATTGAATATTACAATACATTATGATCATGATATCATTTTTGAGGTAGGCATACTCATACTTAGTGTATAATCCATTTTACATGTACAATTATCAAAGTTACATTCACTAACGAAATATTGTCGACCCATTCTTGGATAAATTTTTGTATGACCATAACCATCATACTTTGTAGATCATGCAAGAATTCTGATATCATAGCCCAGATGGATGAAACTATATTTGTGGTCTTCCACCTCATAACTAGATAGTATGAGTTTAACCATGTGAATAGATTTGTCAGAGTTGAACATGGTATATACACTTTGATTATCAGAAAATAATGAAACCCATTAACTGACATGAGAGAAACCACTGATAATGATATTGTCCCTCAACATAGTATAATAAAATCCATATGGTGTGAATATATGAGTTGCATTCAAACACAACATAGAATCTTTCAGTTGAAGGCCAATGATGAGAACCTCTCATAAAAAGTGAGGAAACATTTCATTGAGGTATGCAAGTTCCAAGGCTCTAAAAGGAGTTTCCAAGTCAACTTCCTAGATAATGTATTGATGTCGATAGGAAGTGATCCATCACAGGAGGGCCTTGATGTATCCCCCATCAATAACACAAAACAGGTATCAATATTTGAAACATAATATGATAATTTAGACCTGGTTTAGGGGCGAATGATATGAAAGAAGGCTTAAGGTATTGTAGTAGATGTAAATTAATGGTGGAATTCTCTTGAACATATCAGTGAAACTTTTATCGAGTTGGAAATATTAACTCAAAGAACCATCATGAAGGCTTTCAATGAGGTGTAATCAAAAGATATGCAAGTAGATTCCCCAACCCAAAGTTGTCAAGCAGGTGAGACAGTGTCATGTTCAAGAGAAACTCACTTCATAAATAGGTCTTATGCCTTTATCCCCCACTTTTTGAACCATTTATATCCATTACCTCTTTTATTTTTCTACAAGCTTGAGGAGGATAACATATGCTTGGCCTATATGTTTTTCCATTAGATGAATCCTTCTGATTATATTTAATGAACCCTGAGAAGGAGTGGTCTGATCTTGTCATACTTTGTGAGTCCTATGACGTTTATATTTTTACAATCCCAAGGAAGGTATGACTTGGCTTCTTTTTCACATTAAATAAAGAGTTTGAAAAAGAGGCAAAAAAAAACTCCAAGAGGTTCCTTTTCGTAACGGTATTGTATTGGGCCTATAGAAAGAACATAAAAAAATACCCAAGAGAATGTTTTATCAAATTTTTACTAAAGTATTCATTTTTTATAAATATTCCATCCAGTATGGAAAAGGTTTAAACTTATACTAGGGATACATATTTTCATTTACTTTAACAAATTTGAATGAGACAAGTGCTCGACATTCTTTTCGTATTTTTGGAATCAGAAAAAAAAAATTAAAGGAAACTTTTCCTCGAGGAACGAGTTGTATAAGTAGTTCTGGTAATTATGGAACCTATCAAAACATGTAGAGATCAAGAGTAAGGATAATAAGGCCACTCATCACAACAAACATCACTACTAGTACCAAGTTTTTTTGTGGATAAATTACTTCTGGGGACAAAATAAATCTCCTTAGACCTTTTTCTTAGTTTAGAAACAGTTAAGACAAAACTAAAATTATTCTCCTTAGAGATGCTTGAAATATGGGAATAAAACTTACTTGGAATCAAGTACTCATCAAATCTAAACAAGAAGTCAAGTATTCATGTACAACATATGCATAAATGCAATATAATGTATATGACAAATAATGTACTTTTGTATAAACAAAATTATGAAAATATTACAACCCTTGTAGGCCTTAACCTTGTGAATCTCTCACATATATATTGTCCTTCCTTTGTGACAATAGTAAGACTTCAATCACACCTCAAGTCCATGGATGGATTATAGATCTGTAGACATGAATGAGTAGCATAAGGGCATCATTTAGGGTCTCAAAAATCCAACCGAGACTCTATGGGAGGCTATGAATTTATAGGGTAAATGAGGTGGTTTTGGGTTTGCTATAATAGGGCTTAGATCTAAATTAGAGCAAGATAAGTTCTAGGAGATAAGGATAAAAACTCAATAGTAAGAATTCAACATCTGATCCAATAGTAAGTGGTTGAAATGACTTTCAAAGCTTCTAGAGGGAGAAAATTTGAAATTAATTTTATTTTTTACTCATTCCCTGCTACCATTTCACTTTTTGAGAAGCCAATATGTGCTAGATAACATAGTCTCCATGTGTACAACTTGCGTTAGTGCAGTCTGTCTTAAAGGTATGTACAATGATTATAAAAACTAGCGTTATTTAGCCAATGTAATCCAGGGTTCTTATGACTTATGGAAAGGGATTTTTTTTGGATTTTTAGGGGATGATTGCAAAGTGTTAATCGATGATGATAAATCTAGGTTCATATTCATTTGATTTTATGTGATAAAATGAACTATAATAGATTCCCCCCTAAAGTGCAAATTCAGAAGCAGTGGCTAAGCACTCAAGTTCTTTACCATGTGAA
Source organism: Pinus albicaulis (assembly GCA_034641835.2). Taxonomy (NCBI): domain Eukaryota; kingdom Viridiplantae; phylum Streptophyta; class Pinopsida; order Pinales; family Pinaceae; genus Pinus; species Pinus albicaulis. Next base: position 198,211,585 of record CM076578.1, on the reverse strand, counting down.
AAGTCCAGATCAAGAGTCATCTATTTGAGATCATCAATTGAGAGTTACAATAAATTACGATCATGATGTCAATGCCGAGGTAGGCATAGCCATACTCATCATATAAGGCATTTTACATGCACAATGATCAAATTTATGTCCATCAATGACATATTTTGGAGCAGTGCTTGGATGAATTTTTGTATGACCACAACCATCATACTTTTTAGATCTTATATGAATCCTAAAATCATAGCTTGGATGGATGAAACTAGATCTTGGGTCTTCTTCATCGTCACTCGATAGTACAAGTCTAAGCACGTGAATATATGTGTTGGATTCAAACATAGTAGACATCATATGATTATCGGACAATGATTAAATCCATGAAATTATGCAAGAGGGACCACCAATAATGATAATGGACCTCAAGGTACTACACTACAATCCATATGGTGTGAATATATGAGCTAATGTTGAACACCACACAAAATACTTCAGTTGAAGGCCAATGATGAGAATGTGTTGTCAAAATTAAGGAGACTTTCTATTGAGGTATGTAAGTGCCAAGGCACTAAAAGGAGTTTCTAAGTCACCTTCCTAGATAATGTGTTGTTTTTTTATAGGAAGTGGCCCATTGAAATAGGGCCTTTATGTATCCCGCATAAATGACATAAGAAGAGAATCAATAATTGAGACAAAATACGGTAATTTAGAGCTAATTTAGAGGTGACAGACATGAAAGAAGGAATAACGTATAGTAGTATATGTAAACTAAGGGTGGACTTATGTTGAACATATCGATGAAACTTTTATGGAGTTGGGGTCATTGACTGAAAAACCCATCATGAAGGCTTTTAATGAGATGTAATCAATAGAGAGAAAAGAATATTACCCAACCTAAAGTAGTCATGGAGGCCAGAGAGTGTCATGTTCAAGAGAAACTCGCTACCATAAAGAGATATTATGCCTTCTGTCCCCAATTTCCCAGCCATTTTTTGCCAGTACCTCTTTTATTTTCTTACAAGATTGATGAGGATAACATGTGCTTGGCTTCTAAGTACATCCTTTATATGAATCCTTTTGAGTATATTTAACAAACCCTAAGAAGGAGTGGTCTATTCTCGTCATGCTTGACAAGTCCTACAATTTTTATATTTTTACAAGCCGAACGAAGGTATAACTCAACTTCTTTTTCATATTTAGAGAGTTTGAAAAAAGGAGAGAAATACAACTCCAACAGGTTCGCTTTCATAAATTTCGTCTCTTTGGTACCCAGAAGCACCTTTTAGCCATGTTTGAATAAATTATTCCTTTTTTGTAAGTAGGACATCTAGTCCATAAAAGGCTAGGTTAAAGTTATACTAGGAAAAATTATTTTCATTTACTTTAACGAGTTAGAAAGACACAAGTTCTCGACAATTTTTTCATATGTTGGGAGTCTGAAAAGAACTTAAGCAAACTCCTCCTAGAGGAATGGGTGGTGTAAAGGGTAAAAATTGGTTTTAGTTATGATATAATTTTGTAAAACATCAAGAGGTCAAGAGGAAAACTAATAATACCACTCATCATATCACTTCCTCAAGAAATGGTAAAACACCAAGTGAAAGTGAATGATACCCCAGGTAGATGATTACGATGGTAAAAGAAAACCAACGATCATCTTGCACAAACATGATGATAAAAATTCGGAATCACAAGGGATAACATGTTTAATATTTCCAAGTTAAAGTTAAAAATATGACAAAGAAGAGGACAATAGACTCAAATTGTAGGTCATGTTGGGTCAGAAGGAGGGATTCTAAAAAGATAATAACAATGATTAGATGGATGACAAGGTGGAAAAAATGTGCTATATAAGGAATCCATGATCATGTAGGTTCTACCATCAAGCTATGCCATGCATAGGAGATATGGCTAATATCATAAATTGATGAGGTCTGGCCTAAGGCACAATGATGGTGAACCAAGACTAAGCTTGGAATAATTTTCATTTTTTACACAAACTTGAAACAATGATAAACTATGCTTGAGAGGGGTGTCATTTTTATACAAGCTTCAAACAGAGAGAAACTATGATTGAGATAAGTATATTTCCCCTAACAAAAGGGTAGATACGTCCCTCTCCCATTTATGTTTTTCCTTCCAAATATTCTTATGGACCTAGATAGACTATTGGTTACTAATAAGAAGATGAAATGAAGATGAATTTATGAGCTCAGGTGAAAAACTCAACTCAACATTGTTGAAATATAGCCAAAGAATTGAATCAATTAGAGGGGCACATGTTTCATTTTTTAAAGAGATTCAAACAAAAGCACCATGCTCATAGGTTTTTTTCATTTTTATGCAAGCTTGAAACTTAGAAGAAACTATGCTCATGCTGACATGTTTAATTTTTTAGCAAGCTTGACACAGTAAAATAACTGTGTTCATTTCACTGTTTATATTGATAATGGCTCCCCAGAGGACAAGGATATGGAAGGAATAGATATCAAGGTATTCATCATGGCTTCCAAGAGGTTTTCATAAGATGAATGAACATTTCTCTGGAAGGTATCAACAGATCCAATAGGGGTAGTAATATTAGGCTCAAATTCCCCTAGTAAATAAGTTACCATATTACTTATTGTATCTATGTTAAAATGTATAAAGAAAATAGTGAGAGGCTCTTCTTCATTGGTAGGTGCAGACATGGAACAAGTGGCCACATAATTAACCTGTTGCAAGGGGGATACTGCTTGCATATTAGGAACATTTAGGAATTTGGATGGTTGCTAGTAAAATCATGACCAATGAATGAAATTTTGTGAATAGTCACAAATTTTCGATCATGCGAGAAATGCATCACTAGAAAGAGTGTGGACACGACAAAATTCATGGAATAAACATAGTCTCTCCCAAGTAAAAATTTGAAATCCAATGGGCCTTGGATCACCAGAAAATCAATATAGATATTTCTTCCTTCTAAAGTAATACGTAGGTTAGGAAGGATCCCTAAAGGTTCGCTCATTATTATGTTGAAAGAAAATATATTTTGAGTAACTAACACAAGTTGTGGGGAACCTAAATCTTGCCAAGCATTCAAGGATATAATGTTAACAAAAATGCCTTTGTCTATAATAGTGAAATATATGTTGTTATCAGAAGACTTCACCATGACCTGGAAGGGTATGTTAGAAGGAAGACGAGGCTTTGTCAATTGATTCCAATCAAAGGAAATGACATGATTACTTGGAGGGGGTTCCATAGGAATGGGAGAAAATATCATTTGTTTGACATGATATGAAGTAATATCAAGTCCACCATTTTCTCAACCAATATTTGGTTGGGGAAGGACTCATGGGAGTGATTGTTATAGAGGGCGGGATTGGTTGCAACTAGATTTGGATCAATCATTTCATAAAATAATAGAGGATTATGGGAAATAGTTAAGTAGATAGTTGGAAGTTGGAAGTTGATAAATTGTAATATTTTCCAAAAAATTGGATGACTCATCCATACAAGGGAAAATGTCAATTACACGATTCCCTTGACATGATCTATAGGAAAATTTTATTTAACCTTTTTCTTGTAAACCTTATAATTACTAGTTGACGGTTTGTCACCAGCGTAATATCTAGGGGCTTACGACAAGGGATGAAGTGATATTCTGGACCACACTTATAATACCTGTATAATACTAGGAAAATCTCTAAGAAGGTGGTAACCCTTACATAAGTTGCAAGGGAATTTAAATTTTTGGGGCTTCCTGGAAGGTTTCTCAACATTATTTGAATTGATAGAAATGGTTTCATGACTCCCTTTATTTTTTTTTCATGTTCATATTCTTGCTCCCTTTATTTTTTGTAGCTTCCTAGTTACCGAGATCAATAATTTCACGATACGAAGAAGAAGAAATGGAAGAAGAGACAATGGGAGAAAAATACAAAGGGTAAACTTAAGGATTAAGTTTAGGTTTATATTTTTTGGGTGGAGGACTTGGTTGTGGAATGATTTGGAAATTTGGAACCAAGGATATTGATCAAAACCAGACTGGTAAACCTATATTAAATTACATAAGGAAAAATGTAGCCATAAAAGGAGAACTAATATTTCCAAAAGAAGGAAAATGACTACGATTCCCATTAGATGGGTTTACTTGATTGGAAAACTCTGGAATTGTTGCCATCACACTCAACCCAAGGTCTACTAAGGAGTAAAAAGTGAATTCAATCAAATAAATAGTAATAGAAAAAGGGTCACTACGTATAAATGGATTACCAGACTGTTGTGTTCGTTGTATCACAATAATAAGGCCATTGAATTGGTTACCTAGGGTTGGTTTTCATTCTAATGTGGACTTACAAAATATACCTAGAGGTATGTGGAAATGTAGTATGTATCAGTATTGTCTAGTGAGTAACGATATGATGTGGGTGTTTGAATATACTCAGTGTACATGTAGCATCGTCGTATATACCAAAATGTACATAGAAGAAAATTTTGATATACTCTGATGTACATAGAAAATCAACAATCCATGGGATGTAACGATGACAAGTAATGATAAATTCTATGTTTAGAGACATGAGAACATGTCTTCTATCCTAGACCAATAAATGTGTCTTTAATTTTTCAGATGCCCCTTAGGTTCATTGATAAATTTTAAAGTTGATATTTATTAATGTTTTAGTTTCAAGGATTAAAAAAAATTCACCTGAACTCCTAAAATGAAACTATCATGGGAAAATGAAATATTTTTATTCAATGAAAATATAACTCAACAAGGGAAGGAGTTTTAAACAATGATGCAGAAAACAAAAAATTCCAAAAAATATTTTTAAGTTCATTGGTCTAATGAAAAGATTTGATTCCTTAATGCATGATAAATTAAATTTTTCTTTTTATTTTTTTGTCAATTTTTAAATGCAAAGAAACTTGAAATGATGACAAGATTATTGAACATAAATATTTCAAATAGATTGATAATGTGATATGAAAAGCTATTTTTTCAATCAATCAATAATCAAGTCAAGCTATCAAGAACTCAAACTAACAAAGAAAAAAAAGTATTCTCCTAACAAAGAAATCAAACACTCAAATAACACAAAACCATATGGATTTACAAAGAACTAAAATAGACTAGAGAATCAAAGGAACACTTGCACTAAATAATAATTTAGAGAAAATAAAAGGGAATTAAAAATTTCCAAGTTACAAGAATCATCGCAAGTAGCATAACTGCACCAAAGAGATGCATAGCACTTAATACAAATGAAACTATAATGCATCACAATAAATATATAGAAAAATGACAATGAATCCAATCATTAGACTTAATAAACAATGAAAATGTGATGTATCTCACTTATTGCGCAGGTAAACTGTAATGAATCTCACTGTCTAAGAAGGAAAAGTGAGATAGGGCTAATTATGCTTAAAACATACAAATGAAACCATGACCAAGATTAGAATAAAGCTTTCCTAAGTCTAATAACACTATCAACAGGAAAAATAAAGTCAGTTTCAAAGGTATTAATACGATAAACAAAAAAAACCACTAAAAAGCATCTTGTTCCCCAGAGGATTAGCCAAGTTGTTATGTGGATACACTAGTAGAAAATTATGAAATTAGTGACTAGGTGACTAAAAATTTTAGTCACCGCAATTATTTCAAGTGAATTACTACTAAATTTGAGAAATTTTATGTGACCGAACTAAAAATGATTAACTTAAACGACTATTTTAGTCTCGGGATAAAATACATGACTAGATAATAAGTGACCAAAATAAAAGCAACTAAATATAATGACTAAATTAATCCAAGTCTAAAATATATGAGTAGATAAGTGAAAAAATTAATAATGATTAAAATAAATGACTACTATAGGGTAAGAATAAAAATATGGCCAAATAATAAGTAGAAAATTTATATGGATTAGTCATTTATGTTAGTAATTTTTAATTGTGTCACTCCAGAAATGAAAAATTGCAATTTTGATACTAAAGTGTGAGTTGGCCGAATTTTATTGGTTGTAGTGTATTTTGGTGGACCAACCGGAGCTCACCACGTGGTACCTCATAGGTTCTAGTTTTTTCCTTGTTTAAAGTGAATTTGACATATATTTAGGGGAAAACTGCATGGCAATTCAAGGTTTTGAGGAGGTTAGACACCTAAGGATCAGACGCATATTTAGGGGCATTTGACTCCTCGATTTCCAAGTTCCATATGAAAAAATAAAGATTTTTTTTCTTTATTATTAATAGAAATTGATTCTTGAAAGCTATTAATATCTTTTATATGTATTTTTTCATAAATTCTATTATTTTCAATGTAATAGGGGTTGGATTTTGGCAAATTCTAGTAAATTGTATTTTGGGGCATTTTCTTTCATCTAGGTTGGATTTCCATTTGATGGAATTTTAGTCAATCCAGATTTGGAAATAGGTCATCTAGGTCATCTAGGCTAGATTGGCAGTTGAGAAATAGGCTTCAACCTTATTTTTTCAAGTCATGCAAAATAAACCATAGTTTATGAATCAGAAAATTGCGCTAATTCGGACCTTTAACAACGCTATGGCTAGAATTCAATCTAAAATAAACATATTTTGAGATCATCGGATCTGTAAATTCAATTTTTTTGAAAAATTAAATGATATATATTTAAGTAATGGGTAAGTATAAAAACCTTGATGATGATGAGAAGATTCTTGTAGTCAGGAGTAAGATCCACACATCGTAGAAATTTTTGGGTATTTCTAGAGGCATTGTAATTGGAATGGTAAGAAATTTCTAATTCCTTCTTCACCCTTCCTCCTAATATTTCTTGTTTTATGACCTAGGTAGTTCATTCACCCAACCAATAGAAACCCCTGCATCTTAGAAATATTGTTAAAACAATGACACTTCTAAGAAGCATCCAAAGGTAATAATCTAGCTTCAGTCTTTTTCCTACTGTGTGTTATTCAATCCTTGCTCCAATTTTTCCTTTTTATATAAATATTGTGAGAGAAAAGATATAATGAAATTTCATTTGAGATTTCCTTTTCGTCATGAAGGATAAAATTTGAGGAAATATGGAAATGAAAGCACATGATAGAAATGGATTAATATTCATGCAACCATGAGTGCTTAACCTCCTCCCATTGGTAAAATTAATTTATAGTAATAGGCTTTTCGATTACCATTGACAATAATTACACATTACCGAAAAGTATAGTGATTTGATTGTGTCCAAATCATGTGTGATTCACTACGGTGTGCATGGACACATAAAATTAGGGCATATCTTCCTAGCTTCCTTCCAATAGATGCCCTTCATGGAAAGGGCATCGATCATACCCTAACGACGATGAAGCAAAATACTTCCAAAATGTTTTCTTTGCCAACAATTGTGGCATATGCATATATGCTTATCTGAGGAATTAAATTTTTCTTTATTTTCATGCTAATCAAAATTTTCATCAAAATCCTGCACAAACTAAAATTATGCATCTAGTATTTGTCATACTTAAATGAGGGGATGAACTCTCGTGGAAGAAGTGTCATCCATAAGTGCAATCTCCTCGATCTTGGAAACCTCCATTGATATGCTCGGGAGTCATGAAATATATAGTAGTTTTTGTTTTAAAAATATTTAAATATACGTGATAATCACTGCGAAAAACATTTGGTGGACACAAGATATTGGATAATTTAGAGAAGATTAATAACGTTAAATGGGTCTAACATTTAAAAATTACCTCATAATTAAAATTGTGATTAAAATAATCCCTGCATTAGCATCCATCTGAAGAAAAAATAATATATATCTATTTATTTGTAATCAAGTTATATTTGTATTATGGTGACAAATGCTATGTAACATCCTTTATTGTTGGTTGTATTTGTAGAGAAAGGATCATCATCATATGTTTGTTCTTATATATGTACCTTACAGTTGCTTCCTTTGTTATAGTTATTGCATTTTTTTTAATTCTTAAATTTGATGGAGCTTCGAATGTTGTAATTTTATGAGTTGTGGGGTTGTTCACTATCAAAATATAAAGAAAGGATTGATTTATTTTTATAAAACATTACAAATTGTTTAATTTTTTTATGAGGTAGTGATTAGTTTCTTTGCACCTATATTTCTAGTTTATCTATTAGGTATTATATAGTGTTTGTATTTTTATATTTACAAAATTATTTTTAAAAGTTTACAATTATAATAATAATAATAATAATAATAGTCTATTTTTATGTTTTTTTACAAGACAAACACCAATTTGTTTTATGACAACCTTTGCTTGTAAAATTCTATCATACCCATGAGGTGTAGACCAATTGGTCTGAGTTGACTTTAGTCCCCAATTGGTCTCATCTTCAAACCTTGTGGGAAGGGGTTTTGGGTGGAAGCCACTTATGGGGGAATTAAACTATCCCAAAGAGCATCCATGCTGAAAAGAGCTTCACACAATACTTGGAAAGAACCATGAATCTTATCTCATTATTGTGTTCACTTTAGAGTCTTTCCCACGTGCATTCTAGATTCCTTAATATGAGGATTTCAATCTTCTTTATTCAATATTATAAAGTGGTTTTCATTGTTGAGGATTAAATGAAAGAGAAAAAATTAGCTAGTGGGAGCTACACTCCCACCCCATGATGGGAGGCACCCACAATATGCTTGCAAGTGTTAGAGACATCAACGCCATAACTCAATATGAAGATAGTTTCCATGAAGCATTAATATTTTTAAATGCTGATAGAACATAAATAAGGGGCCTAATATTTGAAAAAATAAAGTTCCATGCTGATGGTAATAATGTAGTGTTTATGAGTCTTAGAAGTATATATAAATAATAAATATAAAATGAAAAATATTGAGAGTAGAGAAATTTGAATAGGACAAGAGAGCATTTCAATTTAAATACATATATTTTACCTCTGTGTTTCCATAAAATATAGCATAAAATAGGTTAAATCATTTTTCTCGAACCTGAGAAAACAAAATAGAGAAATACAAACAATGGATTAATTAATAAAAATGGAGTAAGTATAAAAGAAATCAAGGGTGAAAGTGAAAATAATTATCTAGGAATAGTAGAAATGCACTAATATTATGCATTGGTTTACTTAGGTTCATTTGCTAGAATCCTCAAAGAATCCCCAACAATTTATGGATTCATGTAGCCTATTTTGAAATTTCTTATGGATTTTATTCCAGACTCCTCCAAAAGGTGTTTTGGTGTATGGCCCTTCTGGTACTAGGAAAAAATTACTTGAGAAGGAAATAACAAGAGAATCATGGGTTGTTTTCATTAATGCTAGGCTAGCCAATATAATGAGAAAATTATTTGGGAATTATTAGAATCTTGGTGTGTTAACATGCTTGCCTTAGTATTGTTTTAATCCTTACAAACAATTTCTTGCATTGTCAATATATGTTTCTATTACTTTTCTCTTCAATGATGATAATTTGATACCCGCTAGATCATTTTTGGCATGTTCTAAGAAGAAAATAAAAAATAATTAGTAGATATTATTACAATATTATAGTATATGTCATGATTTATGATATATATGGCTTTACTTGAATTCTCATACTTGATGGAAAATAGATGTCTTGGGGTGCTACAATTTAAGGACGCGAAAGGATATCACTATAGTTTTATTAAAATGTTTGAGCTAAACAAAATGGTTGTTGATATGGAACCAATAACCTTACAAACATATCCTCTCATTTTGGATTATTTATTGAATCATGGGGGTATCCTAAAGTGCAAATCTATAAGGTATTTTAAGTGACTAGATCACTATCACTGAACACATCTTTACATTGGATGGTTCAACATCTTGATGATTGATATCCTATTAAACAAAAAAATTATATTCATTATTGATTTTCTTGTATCACCTCAAATATATATTGATGGTATTCATGAGCCTATTTCTAGTTCTATTATTTATGGAAACAATATTAATTTTGGCGCCATTATTCCTACCTTTGAAACTATCAGTTTTCACTTATATCCCATTAGGAAAGTAAGTTTTGTCGATCAATGGCTACATAACAGGGACCCTATGAGCCACTCATTCATGTTGTTGATTTAGTTCCTAAACAACACAAAAATTTGATGGTATATTATTTTCAAACATTCTATGATGGTTTTCATAGATGCCCAACCTCTAACAATGAGTTGCATTCTATTTTCGAGGACTCCAAGCAATGCAAGGATTATATTCAAGTTTACTCTGACATGTTTCACTCACATGCTTATCTAAGTGTTGAGAATCATACTTTCTTCATACTTTGTTTGATCATCTCCTTAAATTATCACCTCAAAGGAATTCTTTAGTTATATCTCTAAGGTGTGAGATTGATATCCTTCTACCAAATACTAAATACATCTTTTCTTAGATTTATGTCTTCATTTTTCTCATCTCCTTTTGTTATATGTATGTGTGGAGATGTGAATACCTTTCTTATATTTTATAGGAGCATCACTAAATTGTAGGTGAGTAAGGTGGCCTAACTTTTTGATTTGTTTGCATATTATTTAATCTCTTTTGGTATATTCTCATAACATTTCTCATCATTGATGTGAAATAATAATGGCCTCCTTTTCTCTTAGAAGGTTAATCATTCTTCATTCTATTACTTCAACACTAAACACAATTGGAAATATCCTTCAAATACATGAACATTAAACAATATTGGCAATATACTCCATCCAATTGCCACTTTGATTTTATTGATAAATATTAAAAATACTTTTAATTTGAAAAAATTAACTAAAATGATTTTAATTGATTAAATATTTTTATTTTTTTAATGTAAAAAATAAATTAACTATTAAAAATATAAATATTTAAAAAAAATGAAAATTAAATTCCCGCCAAGTAGATTTTAACTAAACCCAACCCATAACAAATAAAAAAAATTATTATTTTCCCAACTAGATTTTGGCTGCACTTAACAAATATTTAAGCCTACTAGAGGAGTTTATAACTTTTTTTTTTTATTATTTATGTTTAGGGCTTTTGATGTTCAGCTCTTTTGGGATAGCTTGGAGGAGAACGAGCTTTTCCTTAAGGGATCGGATCTTTCAAAAATTTTGAAGGGTGTTCTTGGATATGCTTAGACAAGAAATATTGGGAAAACCACACTAACCTTTTCAAGTCACATGGTGGCATTATCTTCGTTGTAGTACATGCCCATTACAATCCATTAAGAGGTACCATGAATTAGTTTATGGATATGGTAATTTTAGTAGGTTCTCGTACATAGTTATGTTATACTAAAATTTCGATGTTTATCGTTGCTATTAAGTGCTCTGCATCTAGTATATATTTATTTGAATCTATAGTGAAATATATAATGCTAATTTATATACATTGAGGAAAAATACTGACTCTTATTAGGTGAATGAGTTGAACATCATAAGGCTTGTCTAAGTTATTTTTTTCTTGTTGAATTAATACATCTACAAACTCACCAAAGTCCCCTCAAGGGTTTTTATAGCGCAATATCATCCCATCTATCGGATGCCCCATTTAACTGTTGTAGGGACACATTTAATTCAAACTCATACTTGTGAATGTGGTATAGCTTGAAGAAAAATGTGATCTTGTTTTCTTATTTATGAAATTTCTTTGTGGTTGTTGTTGAGCCCTAAAAGTGTCTTCTACTTTGCCAAATTCCACTTCATCCTGTCATTCCTTTTTTCATTTATACACCTAAAATATCAATAAGATGATTAAAATCACTTAAGGAATACATGCAATGACTAACTTGTTGTACTTTTGTGGTTTCGTTGTCTTTATGATTTTTGAGCAGTTTTAGCTACATAATGTAGTCATTCTATAGCCAGTTACACATTTCGTAGCCATTTTGGTGTTTGAACATATTATAGGTGTCATATAAAGAAAAGGAGTATATGGTTAGATTCTAAATATTTCCTACATCGTTCCTTGTCATCTACGAAGGCTGAATCAAAATCTGGAGATTCTTATGCACGTGGTCAAACCAAGAGTCTAAGAAGCAGATTTCTATAAGGATAAGGACTCTTGATTTTATTTCAGCAAATCACGAGTCTTAGCAAAGATTTTTAGTTTTATTTTGACTTTAGAATACACCTGTGCCTATTTTCATTCAATAACAGTTATGTAATTGCCTATAAATTTAGCTCGGTAAGACCGAGGGAACAAGTTAACCCTTATTTGCCAATACTGTGATACTTTGTTTCGAAGTATTTTTGATAATAATAAGAAGCATAACTTTGATGTTGTGTTGAAGACAAACTTGAGGAGTTAAATATTTTCATGCTAACTTGATAGCAGAGGGCCCCTACTATCTAAGGAGGCTTTTCAGATGCTTTCTAGATAAGTAACTTTTAATTCTGTGTTGTTATATTTCTCACTTAGACAGTTTTCTGAGTTTATATCTTTTAGTATCATGTCTTGTTTTTTTTTTTCAACTAACAGATCCTCATGATGTTATATTTAATCATTTCTTAAAGTTTTCCAATATATCTCTATTCATTGAATGGATATAATTGTGACATCTTGAGTTACCAGCACTTTAGTTTTTGTCATTTAAATTCTCATTATCCTACAGCCACTCTTTTTCTTAAAAGGCTTTTCCAACATATCACTATTGACTGAATGAGATTTGGTTGTATGATGATAAGTTAATTAGGTTGCATTTCCTACTCTGCAATTAGATAGAAGATCCTCATATTGTTACAAATAGTCCTTTCTCAAAACTGTTCCAACAAATCTCTAAATCACAGAAAAGATCTAATTGTAATATTGTGGGTTACTTATTGTTTAGAAGATTCTTATTTTGTTATATCTAGTCTCCTTCAATGAACTATCCCAATAAAACTCTAGTTGATGAATGAGACCTAGTTGTGGTGACATAAGAAGTTTAATTATTCATAGGAGATCCTTATCATATTGTAGCAATTTTCTTCTCAAGCTGTTCCAAAATATCTCTAATATATGAACAGGATTGCACTACAATATTCTAAGTTATTGTCTGTTTTTAGAAATACCCTCATCACATTGGAGTTCAATCTCTTCTACAAACTATTCCAACAAACTTCCAACCAAAAGGATTAGGTTGAATTATAATTTCTTGAGTTACATTTCATGTTCATTTGCAAGCTAGGACATCCATGGATTAGAATGCTCTGTTTTTCATCATTAGGAATAGAATTTACAATTACACTCTGTTTTGAGTCTAAGATTCTCTTTTCTTTCCTTTCTATCATAGATTTGATGTCATTATTTTGAACATAGATTAGCATACTAAAATCTAAACATAAAAGAACTCAAAAACATCAACAAAATATTGAAAACAATGAAATAAGAATAAGGATATTTAGGCACATATAGTGCAACTATACCTCATCGATTACAAGCCCTGGTCGATAATTTATGTTATCAATTCAGGACACTGAATTGACTAAACATTTTTGCGCCGTTGCCGAGGAGGTATAACTAGGTAGCCTTATTTCCTATTTCCCAAAAACAATGATATGCGTAGAGAAAGAGATTCTAGGGGTAGATTTGTAAGAGGCAGAAGTTTAATTCCCACAACTCCACTCACTCCACCTAGACCAAGAAGTAGCACACCTCCAACCCAAACTCACATTCCATACTATACTGGTCATAGGCTTCCAGAAGTCTCAAGATCAGATATCCCATCAAGAAGATCCCCCACTTCATCCACTGAAGCAATTCTAGAGAAAGAAGATCCAAGGACTCCTACAGAAGGGGTAACCTTTTTCACTTCCACAGGGGAATATATTCCAGTAGAAGAATTACAAATCCCTAGTTAAGAGGAAGAAGAGGAATATTTCTTCAATATACCCTTAATAGAAGAACTAGTAGAACAACTAGCTCTTCCAACTGAACCCTATATCAGTTCAGAGGAGTCTATCATGGCAGAAGAAGGGGAGGGATAAGTATTTAATGGAGAACATACACTATTTGGAGGAGGTAGAGGAAGAGGAGGAGATAGAGGAGGAGATATAGGAAGAGGTAGAGGAAATGTAGAAGGGGGAAGAGGAAATGCAGAAGGAGGAAGAGATAGAAGCGGAACTGGAAGTCCTTTTGGATTCGCTATAGTAGATGAAGAGACTAATGAAATTATGAAAAATATCTCACCTTCTGTTCTTCCAAACTTTCATGGACTAAAAAGTGAGGATCCTGAAACCTTCTTATTTGAATTTGAAGTTCTATGTAGAACCTATGATTATCTACAACATGCTCAGAAACTTAAACTGTTCCCTTCAACATTGAAAGGAGTAGCATTAAAATGGTTTATGAATCTAATCACTAGGTCTATTAGGACATGGGATGACATGAGGAAAGAATTTCTAGATAGATACTTGGATTACCTTATACCAGTCAATCATAAGGAAGAAGTGTTTAAGATGATGTAGAAAGAGGATGAAAATATGGAAGATTTGTTGGAAAGATTCAATTATAACATCAAGAGGGAAAAAATGGAAAATCTAGATCAAGAAACTTTGAAAGCTCTCTTGTTGAAAACAATTAGGGATGAATGGATATATATCCTCAATATGATGGGAAAAGGGGACATATCTCAGCTTCCATTACCTGATATAGCTGAGTTGTGTATCAATCTTTCAAGAGGAAAGTCTAAAACTCTAAAAGGACCAAGAGACCCTGCTCTTGCAAGGGCAAGTAAATTTGCAGTTGGAACAGTAAGTAGGGCGAAAATAGGTAATATGCTTGATGAATTTAAATCTGACATTCTAGGAAGTCTTAGTGAACAAATAGACACCCTTAAGTTACAAAACAAGAAAAAAGCTGAAACTGATGCCTTAGAAATCTTTTGTCCCAAATGTAGGAAGAAGCATGCCTTGAGAGAGTGTCCTTTAGATGCAAAAGTAATAGAGACTTGTGCAATTTGTTCAGAAAAACATGAGACCAAGAGTTGTCCTTCAATCCCTGGTCTTAAGGCAGTCTTTCAAGAAGAAACACCCACAAATTCCATAGAATCTCTTAACTTTGTCTCTAGAAGACCTTGGCACGGACCTCAGACACAAGGGTTTAATAATCAAATGTATAATCAACCCCCACCAAATTGGAACTTTTGGCAGCAACCTTGGCCCCAATTTCAAAATAAATCTCAACCTTGGGCACAAGGAGCACAAAATCCTTATGGAAGGTTTTTCCAGCATTATCAATATCCACCTTCTTATCCCTCATATCCAACATATTCAAACTTTTCCCCACAACAAAATCCTCAACAGAATCCACAACATCAAAACCAAAATCAAAATCAACCACTTCCATTACCATTTCCTCAAAAAGCAAATCAATTGCCTGCCCAGTGAATACCAAACTCCAACAACAAAAACCCTCAGAATACATATATGATAAAAGGTCAACAATTCCCAACCTATTTGATTACTCCTTTAGACCTTAATGATGTTCAACTTAGGTCTGGAAGAATACTGGAAAAGAAGAAACCTTCTGTAATTATACAAGAGCAAAACAATTCCGAGGAAGATTCTATACGGGTAAATAAAAGTCTTGAGGGAAACACATATTTTCAAGACCAAAACATTGAAAAATCAAAACAGAAAGAGCCAATAATTTCATCTCCTATATTAGAGCAGCCATCAACATCTACTTCTACACCTCCTTTTCCAGAAAGATTACAAATTGATAGGGGTGTAGAGAAACAAATTATGATGCCTAACTATGATTTCCTAGATGAGTGAAGAAATGTTTGTATTAAGATTCCATTACTACAAGCTATCAAGGAAATCCCAATCTTAGCAAAAACAATAAAGGAGTTGAGTATGAAAAAAACAGGAAAAAGAATAAAAGAGATAAAGAAAATACAACTGGTAGGAAAAATAGCAGATATAATGATGGGTAAGATTGCCATTCCAAAGTATCTAGACCCAGGAAATCCAGTTGTTAAAATACACATCAATGGAATTGAAATCTAGAACACACTTATTGATTTAGGAGCAGCAATCAATATCATGAGTAGGCAAATCATGGAAAAACTAAAACTTCCTAATCTTCTTTTTACACCCACACTGCTACAATTAGCAGATAGATCTGTGATCAAACTAGATGGGATAATAGAAGACATTCCAGTGTCCTTAGATTCTTGGGAGTATCCTGTGGATTTCATGATCCTAACTCCTAAAAATGATCTAGGAGGACATCCTATTATATTAGGAAGACCTTGGTTAGCTACGGTTGATGCTTTCATTAGCTATAGATCTGGTGATATGTACATCTCTGATGAAAGTTCAACCAAGAAATTCACCTTGTATCCTCCAGCAAGAACAATCACAGAATTAGATGATACTCAATGGATTGATGATGAAGAAGATATACAACCTCTCTTCACTATTTCAGAAATTAGTGAAGATAGTCAGATTCTGAATACTTTGGAAAATTATGAATCTTCTTTAGAATTCAAATATGAACAATTTCAAGAAGAATCTAACATTGAGTTCTTATCATCAAGATATATTTCTCTTTACTCCATGGAAGAATTTGGCAGCTCTGCAATTGAAATATTCCCAGGAAAAACCCTAAACATAAACAAAAACCTAGAGAAGGTTCAACAAGAAAAGCTAGTCAAAACATTACAGAGACACTCTGCTGAATATGCTTGGGAATACACTGACATGAAAGGGATCAATCCTAAGACTTGCACTCATCATATCTATATAGAGGAAAATTGTAAACCAATCAGAGAACCTTAGAGAAGGATGAATCCAAACCTTAGGGAGATTGTTAAAGAAGAATTGTAGAAATTGTTAAATGTCAATTTTATTTATCCCATTTCAGATAGTCAGTGGGTCTCTCCTTTGGTGATTGTACCCAAAAAGAATGGAAAATGGAGGGTATGTATTGACTACCGAGAACTTAACAAAGCTACTCTTAATGACCATTTTCCCTTACCTTTCATAGATCAGGTTTTAGACACATTAAAAGGCAAGAAGTAATTTTCATTTTTGGATGGGTTTAGTGGCTATAACCAAATTCAAGTAGCTCTTGAATATCAATACAAGACCACATTTACCTGTCCTTGGGGTACCTATGCCTACCGAGTATTGCCATTTTCATTATGCAATGCACCTGCAACATTCCAAAGGGCAATATTACGAATCTTTTCAGATCTAATACATGACTGTGTAGAGGTATACATGGATGACTTCACAGTCTATGGAAACGCATTTGAAGAAGCTTTAGAAAACTTGGAAAAAGTTCTAAAGAGATGTAAAGAAGAAAATCTTTCATTAAGTCATGAAAAGTGTTTTATGATGTTTACTGAAGGAATTGTTCTAGGACATCACATTTCAGGAGATGGGATCAAAGTTGATAAGTCAAAATTTGAAGTCATCTCCAGACTACTAGTTCCAAGTTGTCAAAAAGATGTTAGGAGTTTTCTAGGATTTACAGGGTATTAAAGGAGATTCATAGAAAACTTCACCAAGATAGCATCTAGACTTTTCAAATTACTTACCAAGGACTGTGAATTCAATTGGACTTCTGACTGGCAGTTAGCCTTTGAAACCTTGAAAATAAAAATCTCTGAAGCACCTATTTTAAGGGGACCTAACTGGAAATTACCTTTTCATATTTCAACAGATGCCTCAGATACAATTTAGGAGCTATATTGGGACAAAAAGACCTGATTCCTTATGCCATCTACTATACAAGTAAAAATTTGACTCCTTCAGAGTTAAATTATACTATAACTGAAAAAAAATTCTTAGCTGTTGTTCATGCCATAAATAAATTTAGACATTATATAACAGGCTATGAAACTTTTGTTCACACAAATCACTCCGCAATTAGATACCTAATTAACAAATCAATCACTAATGGCAGAGTCACAAGATGGTTATTTCTTTTACAAGAGTTCAACATCACTATTCTGGATAGGCCTGGAAAACAAAATACAGTAGTTGATTTCCTATCTAGACTCCAAAACATTGAAGATAGTACTCCAGTTGAAGATAACTTCCCTGATGAATATCTCTTTGCAATTACCACTCAAACTCCTTGGTTTGCTGATATTGCTAACTATCTAGTTTCAGGAGAAATTCCTTCAATTATGAATACAAGAGATAAAAGAAAGATCATTTATGACAGTGCAAAATATTCATGGATTGCTAATGAGTTATACAAAACAGGTCCAAATTTCATCATCAGAAGATGTGTTTGAGAAGATCAGATGTCTGAGATCCTCAAGGCATGTCATGATGAACCATGTGGTGGACACTTTTCTGATAAGAGGACAGCTTATAAGGTCCTTCATTTAGGATATTATTGGCCATCCCTCTTTAAGGATGCTAGAGAGTATGTTAAAAGGTGTGATAGTTTCCAAAGGGTAGGGAAACCTTCTCCTTCAGGTGAGATGCCACTGCAACCTCAGGTACACATTGAACCCTTTGAGAAATGGGCTTTGGATTTTGTAGGACCTATTAATCCTCCATCAAGACAAAAGAAATATATATTAGTTTGCACTGATTATGTTACCAAATGGGTAGAGGCCAAACCATTACTTTCTACTACTGAAGCATCTGTAGTCAATTTTCTTTTTGAGGATATTTTTACTCGTTTTGGTGTTCCAAGAGAAATTTTTACAGATCAAGGAGCTCAATTCACATCAAAGCTAGTGGAGCAAATGGTAGAAAAGTACAAAATCAGACACATAAAATCTACTCCCTACCATCCACAAGCAAATGGGCAGGTGGAATCTACCAATAAAGTCATTGAAGGGATCCTAACAAAGACTGTTCATTTACACAGGAGAGATTGGGCAGAAAGGCTTCCTAAAGCCTTGTGGGCCTACAGGACTACATGGAGAAACACAACAGGTCACACCCCTTATGAACTTGTTTATGGAAAACAAGTCTTGTTTCCCATAGAATTTCAGATCTAGACTTTTAAAATGGCAGTCCAGCTATGACTTGATCTAACAGAAGCACAGAAGCACAGATTGGAGCAGATTAATGATTTGGATGAGATCAGACAAGATGCAATCCAAAGAACAAGCATAGTCCAACAACAAAGGACTAGATGGCATGATAAGAACATCAAGGAAAAGAAATTTAAAGAAGGTGACTGGACTCTCTTATTTGATTCAAAGTTCGAGGAATTTTCAGGTAAATTTTAGACTCATTGGCTTGGGCCATATGAGATTATGAAAATCTTTGAAAATGGAGCAATAAAAATCAGGACAAAAGATGAAGGAAAGGTAGCCTTTCTTGTAAATGGACACAGACTGAAATTGTATCATAAGCCGCTTTCAAGAGAGGAATTTGTCAAGAAATTTCAAGATAACATTGATATGAAGTTAGTGAAGAAGAATCCTTCTTCTTCACTAAATTAATTGTATTCTTCTTCTTCTTCTTCTTAAAAAGAAGAAGAAGAAGAAGAAGAAGAAGAAGGGGTATAAACATGAAAACCAATCATTGATTGGCATGTTTATATAGAAAATCTAAGGTGAAAATCAGAGTTCCTTTGACACTTTAGATTTTCAAAAATTGTTCTTTTCTGCAATAAAGTATTATACAACCATAAGTTGCAGATTTACTTTACACATTCATGATCCATTTAATTTATTCCATCCATATCTCACTTTATCCATATTTCATTCCATCTCATACTTCACTCGATCCACATTTTCATTTCACTCCATACTTCACTCCATCCACATTTTCATTTCATTCCATACTTCACTCCATCCACATTTTCATTTCATTCCATACTCCATTCCATCCACATTCCACTTCATTTCATTCCATATTTCAGA
Source organism: Pinus albicaulis (assembly GCA_034641835.2). Classification (NCBI taxonomy): domain Eukaryota; kingdom Viridiplantae; phylum Streptophyta; class Pinopsida; order Pinales; family Pinaceae; genus Pinus; species Pinus albicaulis. The sequence continues at coordinate 198,191,807 of CM076578.1, read as the reverse complement.
GTTTTTACAGGTACATTCTGTAGCTACCTGTTTTGCAGCCAGATCCATTCTGCAGCCAATTGATTCTGCAAAATCCACTTCAGCAAACAGAGAATGAGTCAAAGAAGATTATGGAGCCTAAAGGATTAATATTTTTCAGATGAAAGACAAAGTACATCAAAGCAGCAAAAATTCAAAAAGGGCTAAGGTAAAATTGCATGAAATTATTTTGATAGCAAATCATTAAAGGTATTATATGGTTAGGTCATTTGTTTTCCTAAGTTATTTTATGATTCAAATTGATCAAACCCATATCATAAAAATTCCTTGACCAAATACCTTTTACCCCGCTCCATACCAAATTATCATTAATTGAAAGATAACGGTTAAGACCTAGAAGTGACCTATTGGGTCACGTCATCAGACCGGAGCATTCATTGATGATTTTTGAAATCCTCATAAATATTTCTTCACGGTCATTCATTCCATGACAAACTCTTATACCCGATTATCCTTCATGATTTATCACTACCCTGTTCCATTCACTCCCACTCACTGCTATTTCTTCTGTAGCCAAATCCTCATCTGCAGAGAAGTCACTTTAGGGCAAGACAACCCTTCACAGTTGCTTTTGCTTTAAGAACAGGAAAAGAGCAATGAATTGAAGCCAAAGAAAGGAATCAATTATCATCAAGAAGAAATGGGGCTTATTGTCAGGACAAAGCCAATTGGAACTAAGTATTTGGAAGGATACCCTCAGATCAAAGGGTTATTGCAATAGGCTAGATGGCTGAGTTTTATAGGGAAATTTAATGGATTTCGTAATTAAATCACAAAGTCATTTTCCAGGTCATTCAATGGAGAAGAAGTGGAGATTGGGGATATCATATTCTCCATCATAGAGTCTTTCATAGCAGAAGCAGCAGAGCTGCCAAGGCAGGGAGAACGATGGTTTAAAAACAAATAATTTCACAATGAGGCTTGGAGACAAATGTTGAAAAACCCAGGTATGGACACTACAGTGTTTAAGAAAGGCATTCCTAGTTCAGATTTGAAGAATAAATGGAGGAATATACTATTAATCTTACAAAAGTTCATAATTTGTGAAGGCATATTTGGTACTTTGTATGTTTATCACATTAGGCTCATGATGAATTTTATAGATGAAGAAGTAAATCTGCCATTTTTCTTACTTAATAGCTTGAAAAGGATGTCTTCAAATGTCTAGAAAAGGCTTCAGTTCTTAGAGACTACCCTACATCATCATGGCTTAATAAAAATATTAATTGAGTTTCATTTGAGGAAGCTAGGGGATAATCGGGATGAATTCCTCCTAAGGAATCATTTTGAAGAACCTAAAGAAACATTGTCTAAAGAAAAACCTTTGAGAAGAAGTAAGAGAGGAAAATATGCTAAAAATATTGAAGTCAAGCCTAATGTATCTACATAGGAAGACAATGATGAAATCATCTCTGAGAAATTGATAAAAATCAAGAACAAGAGGAAGGAGGAATTAAAAAATGTATGTGTTGAAGAAGATGATGTAAAAGATGAAAATCCACCTAAATTAAGAAGAAGTTCCAGGCTTAAGGGCATGGTGAAAAATACATGCATTAAGGGAACTGAAATCATCAACATTGAAGAAGACCCAATTCAGATCTCAGTTGACAGATCTCCTATATACCAATATGAAGAAAGCTCTGGTAGAAGAACCCCAGATGTAGATCCGACTCAGCAGCAGTTTTATGACCATGTGGAATCATTAGAGAGAAAAGCCTCAGAGAACAGAGAAAGGTCCCCCAGTCCACAAGAACCTCCAATTGAAAAATTAAAAAGAGACAACTATGAATTGGAGATACTGAATAACCATATTAGGAATGAAAATGAAATTCTAAGGGAGCAAGTTAAATTGAAAGGTAGCATTAACAATACTCTCTCTCAGAAAATTGAAGGATTATATAAAACAAACAAGAAGTTGAAGAAAAGGAACATGAAATTGAACAGGGCACTTATTAATCTGAAGTTCAAAACACTCATGAGGAAACCTAGGATGGCATTAACTACCAGAAGAAGCAAAAAAAGAAGGTTAGATGTCCTTGCAGAGGTATCAGTACAAATGGAATGAAGTTGCATGAGGACATGCAAAAATTTTGCAGTGGGGGTATGTTGAGCCCTAAAAGTGTCTTCTCCTTTGCCGAATCCTCTTTATCTTATCATTCCTTTTGTAATTCATATACCTAAAAGATCAATAAGAATGATTAAAATCACTTAAGGAATACATGCAATGACTAACTTGTTGTACTTTTGTGGTTTTGTTGTCTTAATGATTTCTAAGCAGTTTTAGCTACAGAATGTAGTCATTTTGTAGCTAGTTACACATTCCGTAGCCATTTTGGTGTTTGAACATATTACAGGTGTCATATGAAGAAAAGGAGTATATGGTTAGATTCTAAATCTTTCCTACATTGTTCCTTGTCATCCACGAAGGCTGAATCAAAATCTGGAGATGTTTGTGCACGTGGTCAAACCAAGAGTCCAAGAAGTAGATTTCTATAAGGATAAGGACTCTTGATTTGATTTCAGCAAATCACGAGTCCTAGCAAAGATTTTTAGTTTGATTTTGACTTTAGAATACACCTGTGCCTATTTTCATTCAATAACAATTATGTAATTGCCTATAAATTTAGCTTGGTAAGACCGAGGGAACAAGTTAACCCTTATTTTCCAATATTGTGATACTTTGTTTCGAAGTAATTTTGATAATAAGAAGAAGCATAACTTTGATGCTATGTTGATGAAAAACTTGAGGAGTTAAATATTTTCATGCTAACTTGATAGAAGAGGGCCCCTGCTATCTAAGGAGGCTTTTCAGATGCTTTCTAGATAAGTAACTTTTAATTCTGTGTTGTTATATTTCTCACTTAGACAGTTTTCTAAGTTTATATCTTTTAGTATCATGTCTTGTTTTGTTTTTTCAACTAACAGATCCTCATGATGTTATATTTAATCCTTTCTTAAAGTTTTCCAATATATCTCTATTCATTGAATGGATATAATTGTGACATCTTGAGTTACCAGCACTTTAGATTTTTTCATTTAAATTCTCATTATCCTACAGCCACTCTTTTTCTTAAAAGGCTTTTCCAACATATCACTATTGACTTAATGAGATTTGGTTGTATGATGATAAGTTAATTAGGTTGCATTTCCTACTCTACAATTAGATAGATCCTCATATTGTTACAAATAGTCCTTTCTCAAAACTGTTCCAACAAATCTCTAAATCACAGAAAAGATCTAATTGTAATACTGTGGGTTACTTGTTGTTTAGAAGATTCTTATTTTTTTATATCTAGTCTCCTTCAATGAACTATTCCAATAAAACTCTAGCTGATGAATGAGACCTAGCTGTGGTGTCATAAGAAGTTTAATTATTCATAGGAGATCCTTAGCATATTGTAGCAATTTTATTCTCAAGTTGTTCCAAAATATCTCCAATATATTAACAGGATTGCATTACAATATTCTAAGTTATTGTCTATTTTTAAAATGACCCTCATCACATTGGAGTTCAATCTCTTCTACAAACTATTCCAACAAACTTCTAACCAAAAGGATTAGGTTGAATTATAATGTCTTGAGTTACATTTCATGTTCATTTGCAAGCTAGGACATCCATGGATTAGAATGCTCTGTTTTTCATCATTAGAAACAGAAGCTACAATTACACTTTGTTTTGAGTCTAAGATTCTCCTTTCTTTCCTTTCTATCATAGATTTGATGTCATTATTTTGAACATAGATTAGCATACTAAAATCTAAACATAACAAAACTCAAAAACATCAACAAAATATTGAAAACAATGAAATAAGAATAAGGATATTTAGGCACATATAGTGCAACTATACCTCATCAGTTTACAAGCCCTGGTCGATAATTTATGCTATCAATTCAGGACACTAAATTGACTAAACACAAGACACAAAACTAGAAATGTCAGAGAAAGACTCCAAGGACTTACAAAATTAAACCCTAATTTGTCTAGAGACTGTCCATATTAAGTTCCTGCAAGCAATAATCATTACCCTATTCTAATCCTACAATGAAAATGAATTCATTGGAAATAAAACCCTAACTACCGCAAACACCAATCTTATAGTCTACTAGCATTTGAAAGAAAACCTTAACTACCGATAATTGAAAGGAAAACCGTAACCATTGAAATGCAAACCCTAGCTACTTGTAATTAAAGAGAAAACCCTGAATAAAGAGAAAACCCTATCTATTGATCAATTTGGAAACCTGAGCATTTTAATTTTTCTATACTAAGGAACTCTGATGTAGATATTTTCCAAGAACAAGGCAATTAAAATCAACCCTCTCACTCTAAATGCAAAATTTTGAATCAAAGGAATCCACCAAGTCTATTCCATGGGAAAAAAAGAATCTTAGATCTGTTTTAATCACACATTATTCTAAACCAATATTCCATATAGGATGTAATAGATCTATCTAGATCTGCAGGTTGAACATCTACTGCCAAAACCCATGCAAAAAATGGAATATATATTTCAAGAAATTTACTATCTGCCACAATTCACAATCAAAAGGTTATAATTCCTCCCAATACCATATCTTCCAAAGTTACGGAACAACACATGCATAAAATGTGCTACCACAAATATCAGTAAAGAATACATGATCTAGAAAATGTCTTATAAGCCTCTAATCCACAAAAAGATATTATAGGAAAAAAGACCACCCTACATAATCCATCATTAAGCTACAAGTTGATGATGTTTTACAATGTTTATTGCATCCTAATGTGTATATAAATATTACTAATCCCGTCATAATATAATAACCTTGTTTCAATGTGTTCTTGGCACAAATATCAGATCCACAAACTCTTGGATGAATACACTGCAGACATGGGAGACGATGACACATATGCTAGGCAATTTATTAATAAAACCTACAAGGTACACATTTTTTGTTCAAAATGTTCTGGTGTAGAGATTGATGCAACTCAATATGTCACGGATACATGAATGACAAGGTCCTCACACAATGCTCTTTTCAAACCTTCATAAAACTTGCGAGCAAATCCATTCACTTTCTTCTTCAAACTATTACAAGCTTAGAATATTTCAAATGAGCTTATATGAGCTTATAGTCCCAATGGAATATAAATCCAAAAAAGAATGCATTTCCAATGCTCATAGAAAAATACATAAGAAGTAAATACGATATAGACCATTACTTCATTCAAAATGAAAAATTTACATGCTTATAAATAATCAAATTCCTTTAAACAATCCCTTTGACTTGAATTTGTGTAATTAACATGTATCAAAGGAGGTAAGACAACACATCACCCATATTGAAATACCACCATTTTTGAAACTTCGAAACAACTATATATATATATATATATATATATATATATATATATATTTCTTGTTTGAGTGTGCAAGCGTAATCGGGTTACTAAGTTTACAACTTACAATTCAATGCAATCCGCGAATTCCAGATCATGTTACAAATCAAGTTTCCATTCATCAACGGACTCTAGATATGATGTGATTCGAGTTACAATTCGATAGAGAGGCTTCAAATCACAGTGGATACGATGCTCTCTACGTTAATAGTTAATGAAATGTCCCAAAATTAAAACTTGCAATACAGAGAATTGACTACCTACTCATCATAGTCTATATGCCAAATATTTGTTGTAAAGTAAGGATATCATTCAAGGAATATATATATACACAATTTTTACATATGTGATTTAACCTTATCTACAATGGTTATATGATTAGATCCATATAACATGAAGGATTTAGTTAATAAAAATAATTCACACGGTCTATATAACTCATAACATGCCACAATCCTAAATATCTAAGAACAATATCAAGGATTGGCATACTAGATAGTAAAATATCAAACAACAACCAACATATATGAAACCTAGCTAAAGGAATGCACAAGGAGGGAATGACCTAGATTGGTGGTCCCAGGTAACCAGTTCGTGCCTCTTATATAAAATTTAAATAAAAAAGAAACTTTAATTCATTAAATGCACAAAAAAAATGTAAGATTGAACCTAACATAAAAAAATTTGCATTAGATCTGCTTAGTCTCTACATTGTATCAATGTATGAGGTCTAGTCAACCAAAGAGGTGACCAACAATATGGATCTATAATAATATCACCTTCATCCAATGCAAGGAGAAATTAGAAAGTCATTCCTTTTTCTCAATCATAAACTAATTTTAATCTTTATTGAGCACACTTAACCTAACTTCTTGTTGATTTTGAAAGAGTGTACGATTCAACCATATATCTTGGGCCCATGTGTAAAATTTCGATGAAGACAAACATGCACAATACTTCTTTGGTTGCAGGAATCCTCTAGTGGTGCAATATTAAGGCTAGAAGATCATTGTACAATGTGATGCTCAAAATTAAGTCAATCAATCATTCGTATATCTTCTTTTGGTACCTAGACATAATTCAACCTTTATTAATAACAATTTGATGCAAATATTATTAAAAACAAAGAGAATATATTAAATAATAAACAGTTACGGATCATACTCCAATTTTAAGATAAAAGCCCAACGATTATGTAAAATGATAGAAATTTGATAAAATCATTAGAATCACAGAGCAAAAAGGTGTGTTAAATATGAAAATTATGGGGCCTGAAAATTGGTCTAAAGAGGCCATAGAAGTGGACCAACATACCCCTATCCATTCCATGGCCAGACATGATGAAGCTAGCAATCAACATGTGTTTATCTAGGTTTTATGTTTTTTAAAGTTGTTTGAATTTAAAAGTTTTTATTTAGTATACACACATTAATAATTGGAATGTAATAGTAAAAAACATATGCAAACTTTCTTTTATTGTATATGAGAGTTGCAAGTTCTATTTGAAACTCCACAACAACTCCATTTTATATGCCTACCAATAATTATGCTATGGTTTTTATTACTGTAATATCTTTCAATTCTAGTTTAAAAAGAAATTTAAGTTATTGTTTTAATGTGGATGTAAACTCTGCATCATTAAAAAAATATAATTATATATACTACTCTAAATGAAAGATTATCTTAAAAAAAAATCATTAAAAAATTTATATATATATTGATGAAATCAATTTTTAATTCTATTACAAGTTAAAGTGGTATATAAAAATGAAATAAATATAACATCTATATAAGTAATATTAATAAATAAATAATAAAAATAATTAATATTAAAATTTTAATATAAAAAAAAGAGTTTATTTATTCTACGCTATAAAATAAAATAAAAAACAAATAAACTAATACAACAACATTTTAACCTATAAAATTAAAAAAATAAAAAAAAATAAACTAATACAATAACATTTTAACCTCAAATCAATTTGTTACTAAAATGTTTATAACAATTATTTTTTTATATTTTGATAGTTAATATAAATTCCCAAATCAATTCGTTACTAAAATGTTTATAACAATTATTTTTTTATGTTTTGATAGTTAATAAATATAAATCAATTTTAAATTAAAATGGAGGTATTAAATCATTCCTCTAATCTTCTGACTATAAAAACAAATTATTTATATCTCATATGACCATGATCAAATGGAAAGAGAAGTTGTTAAACAAATCCATTGCTTGCTTTTCGTAACAATTATTTACAAATTTAAGTACTTTTATATTGTAGCATATGTATTGATGTATTGAGATAATAAATTACGCTGGTTAAACTCAATAGACCAATAAATATTTTAAATTATTAAAGAAAAATTTCTATCTTCACCTCAAAAATATACAACCATAGTTGTGCTTATGCTTAATGGAAAATGAGTGAAGTGCATTAAAACATCACCTGTTATCATTGTATTATCCTAATAATATAATTGGTATTATAACACTTTATTGATTACAAACCATATAACAAGTTTTTAAATGAATGAGATAGAAATGAAGGCCTATAGAGACATTTAATCTTATCAGTTATAAAAATGAAAATGAAGCTTACTAAAAATTATTAGTTATTATTTAGGGAGGGATTATAACATTCTCCTTGCAGTCAAAATGTATTGAATATGCATATTTTTGTTATGTTTTGTAATTTTAATTAAAATTTCTTAAAAATGATGAATATTTTTATTTTTAATAAATTTAAAATTATTTTTCTAATTTTATGAAAATGTTATTTTTAATGAATATTTCTATTTTTAATAAATCTAAAATATTTTTTTAATTTTATGAAAATGCTATTTCAAATTTTCAATTCGTTTAAAGAGTTTTGATAGAACATAAATCTTCTAATAAAAACATTTTATTTTTGGTATTTGTTAGTGGCCATTCTGTTTTTCCTTGACACTGACTTCATTATTGGAGAGTTATATATATATATATATATATATATATATATGGATGGCCATTCTGTTGCTCTGACACTGACTTCATTATTGGAGAGTTGGTGTTCCACACTGCTATGTTATTTCTTTGCTCAATAATGCTAGAAGCTTTTGAGGTCAGCCAAAACATTATTCTCACACGTAGTCTAAAAAAGTAACAGAATGGCCTAGAATCCGGCAGAGATTTTGAAAAAATCTGGCAAAGATTTTATGAATCTTGTTTATAGTTGTTAAACTTCAGTATTTTGGGTGCCCTGAGGGTTTTTGATAGTGCTGAATCTATTTCCACTATAAAAAAATGGATTCCAAACACTGCAACAACTTCATTTTTTGAATTTTACTGAACCGAATTCCGGCAAAAAACTATCGTCCAAACTATTCTGTACCTTGGGTAGACAACCAAACACTTCAATTGCATATCTACTCAAACACTTCAATTGCATATGGAACTAAAGGGTATGCTTCTCAAGCAATACAAAGTCAACCAAAAATCAAGCAATACAAAGTCAACCAAAAATTAACTTGTTTGACACTTTATTTCTTACCTAAGAATGAATATGGCTCAAAGCCTACATATCGAATTACAAATCCATCCAACAAAAATTGCTGGAAGATCAACTAATGAGCATTTTGAATCCATATGGTCATTTGATAATTCTTTCAACTTGCAATTTTGGACATTTAATAATTAGCAAACTCGTATCATCAATGGAAAATTCTTCGATCAATGAAAGCATCCATATCCATATCGAGTGCATCCTTGATCCTTCTCATCGCTGCTCCACACCACTAGACCATCGCCGCTCTACAACAATCCAATATTCAACAGAAAATTAAAAGGAAATACACACAAGCATAGTAGCAGGTACTGAAGCTGGTTTTTCTGATATCTCAGACGGAATGGTATCTCAGTTTCCACAGTGAAAAACTTGGATTTCACCAAATGGACCGATTGCAAGGCTCTTTCGAAACTGTGCAAATGAGTCCTTTTGAGGATTTCACCCTTCCTCTGCACACTTCTGGATTACAAAGCACACCTCCACTATCCATCCTCCACACTTTTTCATATTACAAAGCTTCACACGTGGCATGAATTGCTTAATTTCTCTTTGCGGATAGTCACCATTGACCTCCTCTGCAAATAAACCTTACTGAAAGCACGGCAATGGAGATATTTCTTGTTGGGGGCCAAGAACGAGGAAGGATTATCCAGTGGAATAAAGGTTGGGAAATTGAAGGGAACGTAATTCAGCCCTCGAATCAAATAAACAGTAACATCGTAAGCTCGAACCCCGCCTGCTCTGTAGAGGCATAGGAGCCCAGCCATATCTTATCTCTGTTGTTTGGCATTCGAATTTCCGACACGCATTTGCCCATGTTTCTCTTTCGCACTCCCTTGAATTGTTGTTACTCTACGCACTGCGGGGGCAAGATCGACTTCTATGTTATGCACTGTAAGGACCTGGTGGTAACTCAGTGCATGAGAAAGATACTTTTGAATAGTAATTTGGGTGTTGGGCTCAATTTTGGTTCATATTCTTGGTTGGTTGGGTATAATACATCTCGTGATAAAAATTGAACTTTGAATTATCTCAATTTTCACTGCAGGAGCTCTTAGAAATGGTGCAAACCTCAAGAAAACTAGGTATGATTCTTTTCTTTGTAGTGGTTGCTACATTAGTTTCTATATTTTTGTTCTCTCCTCCATACAAGATTTAATTACCTCACTGTGGATTTTAAATTCCTCTAGGTGGTACTATTCATCCACGACAATTTAGTCTCTACTTGGCATTGGTTCCAAGAAGCATAATTAAGGAAATTAGAATAATGGATTCCATGAATTTGTGGGAAGTGAGAATAATATTTTGTTGGCATGAAGAGACGCTTTAAGGTTACTAAATATTAATTCATTCAATTTCCATAAAGGTCCATGATAATGAACAACATTGTGATTAGAATACAAATGTAATGAGCCTCCTTATTCAACAAAAGAAAAACTTGGATGGCCTTGAGGAAAAATGAAATATGATTTGTCATATGGTACTAAACTTATTCAAGGAATCTCTCTCTCTCTCTCTCAAGTTATCGAATATCTATCAACTCAACTCATGCATACCCCAAAGAAGAGGAGATTGTGCATCAGTGTTGGGTATAGTATATAGTAGATCAATGGACCAACATTTAATGTCAATATGGGGTCTATGGACTTCAAGACACAACATTGGAAATGCCAGAAAAAGAGTTCAGGGACTTGCAAAACAAAACCCTAATTTGCCCATCTTAAATTCCTACAATCTATAATCATTACCCTATTCTAATCCTACAATGAAAGGAATTCATTAGAAATAAAACCATATCTAGAGCAAACACCAATCCTACAATCTACTAGCATTTGAAAGAAAACCTTAACTAATGATAATTGAAAGGCAAACTGTAACTATTGAAATGTAAACCCTAGCTACTAGTAATTAAAGAGAAAACCCTATCTACTGATCAATTTGGAAACCGATATTTTTTTTATATTTGATTTATTTTTTTCTATATTGAACAATTCTGATGTAAATCTATCCAAAAACAAGGCAATTAAAATCAACCTTCTCACACTCAATGTTGAATTTTGAATCAAAGGAATCAACCAATTCTATTCTGTGGGAAAACAATAATCTTAGATTTGTTCTAATCACACATTATTGTAAGCCAATATTCCATATAGGATGTAATAGATCTATCTAGATATGAAGCTTGAACATCTATTGTCAAAACTTGTGAAAAATATGAAATATATATTTCGGGAAATTTATTATCTGCCACTATTCACACAATCAAAAGGTTATACTTCTTCCCAAGGCCATATATTTCAAATTTATGGAACAACACATGCATAAAATGCCCTATCGCAAATATCAATAAAGAATACATGATCATGATCGATAATTTGTTGACTTTGAAAGAGTGTACGAACTGACCATATATCTTGAGCCCGTGTGTAAACTTTCCAGAAAGACAACCATGCACAATACTTCTTCTTTGGTTGCAAGAATCCTCAAGGGTGCAATATTATTAATAACAAATTGATGCAAATATTATTATTTCTAAATAGAATATGTTAGATAATAAACAATTACCTGATCATGCTTCAAACTTAAGATAATAGGTTAACAATTATGTAAAATGATAAAAATTTAATAAAATCATGAGTAAGCATAGGGAAAAAATGTGTGTTAAATACGACAATTCTAGGGCCTGAAAATCGGTCCAAAGAGGTCATAGAAGTGGACCAACATACCCATATATATTCCATGGTCAGGCATGAAGAAGATAGCAACCAACCTGTGTTTATTTAGGTTATATATTTTTTAAAGTTGTTTGAAATTAAGAGTTTTTATCAAGTAGTATATACACATTAATAGTTGGAATGTAGTAGCCAAAAACATATGCGAACTCTCGTTTTTTTTCTATGAGAATTGCAAGTTCTAATTGAAACTCCATAGCACCTAAATTTTATATGTCTACCAATAATTATGCGATGGTTTTTATTAATGTAATACCTTCCAATTCTAGTTTTAAAAAAAGTTTAGATTGTTCTTTTAATTTGGGTGTAAAATCTACATTATTGAAAAGATCTAATTTAAGACAAATATATAATACTTTAAGTGAAAAATTACTCTAAAAAAAACTCATTAAAAATTATATATATATATATATATATATATATATATATATATATATATATATATATATATATATTCATGGAGTTAACTTCTAATCTTAATGATATATAAAAATGAAATAAATGTAAAATCTGAGTAATGTTAATAAACAAATAATAAAAATAATTAATATTATAATTTTAATGTAAACAAATAGTTTATTTACTCCATCTTATAAAATAAATAAAAAACAAATAAACTAATATAACAACATTTTAACTTCAAATCAAGTTATTATTTAAAAAAATTTATAATGTTTTTTATTTTTTAATAATTAATAACTATAAATAAATTTTAAATTAAAATAGATGTTTTAAATCATTCCTCTAATCTTAAAAACAAATTATTTATATCTCACAATTTTAAAAGGAAACTATTTATATCTCATAGGACCATGAATTAGATAATGATCAAATGGGAAGAGGAGTTGTTAAACATATCCATTTATATCTCACAATCTTAAAAGGAAACTATTTATATTTCATAGGACCATGAATTAGATAATATCAAATGGGAAGAGGATTTGTTAAACACATCCGTTGGTTTTCGTAACAATTATTTTTATATCAATGTACCTTTAGAGTGTAGCATAAGTATTGAGATAATATATTACACTTGTTAAACTCAATAGAAAAATATATATTTTTAACTTATATAAGAAAATTTGTTATCTTCACCTCAAAAATATACAACCATAGTTGTGCTTAATGGAAAAGGAGTGAAGTGCATTAAAGCATCACTTGTTATCATTGTATTATCCTTATAATATTATAGGTATTATAAATTGTTTTTTTATTACAAACCATATAACGAGTTTTTAAATGAATGAGATAGAAATGAAGGTTTATAGAGAGCCATTCAATCTTATCACCTTGCACTATAAGTTATAAAAAAGAAGTTTATGAAATATTATTATTCTTTGCGTTGTTAGGGACTATAACATTTCTCTTGCAGTCAAAGTTTATTGAAATTGATTTTTTTTGCTATGTTTTTGCAATTTTAAATAAAGTTTCATGAAAATGATGAATATTTCTATTTTTTTGTAAATGGTATTTGTTAGTGTCTGACAATTCATTAAAAAGGAAAATTGTGAGTGCTCATTCATTTTGGAAGGCATTTTGTTTTGGTATTTGTTAATGTCTACAATTCATTAAAAAAGAAAATTGTGAGTGCTCATTCATTTTGTGAGTGCTTTCACACTGAAGTGATTATAGGGTAGGGGGTTGATGTTTTGACAGTGATATGGTATTTCTCTGCCCAATAATTCTAGAAATTATGTACTTGCAGGTCCTTTACCTAGACGAGAAACAGGGGGGGTGAACAATTGTGCCGAGAAAGTTGGAGGAAACTTCCCAAGTCAGACAAAACATTATTCCCAATGTAACCACGACCCATCATAACTCTGAGGGTATTGTTATTTTTGTGCGATGTATTGGATGAACTGTCTAAACTACTATATGTTCTCTTGGTGGATATGTTGGTGGCTCAAACACTTCAATTTCATCTAGATCTGAAGGGTATGCTTCTCAAGTAATAGAGAGTCAAAAAAAATTAACTTATTTGACACTGTTATTTCTTACCTAAGAATGAAGATGGCTTAATGCCTACATATATAATTGCAAATTCATCCAACAAATATTGTTAGAAGATCAACTAAGGAGCATTTTGAATCCATATGGACATTTCATAATTCGTAATCTTCAACTTGTAGTTTTTGACATTTGATAATTAATAAACTCCTATCATTAGCCGACCATCCTTCGATAAATGAAAGCATCCATGTCGAGTGCATCCTTAATCCATGTCATTGCAGCTATTCACTAGACCATCACCACTCTACAACAATCTAATATTCAACAGAAAATTAAACATTGCATGATTAAAGGAAATACACACAAGCATAGTAGCAGGTACTGAAGCTAGTTTTTCTAAACTGTCGGAATGGTATCTCAGTTTCTACCATGCAAAGCTTGGATTTCACCAAATGGACCGATTGCAGGGCTCTTTCGAAACTGTGTAAATGAGTTCTTTTGAAATCATGAACTATAAATTATAATTTAGACAATGCACCTTTGGAAGAACATGCCTTCTCGATGCACCTGACAAGGAAATCAACAGTGATAATATGTTCTTTATTCTTGCCTTTTGTACAATCTATGACATGTCCATTCACACACAAAGCCACAAAAATATCAAGACTGTAGTGTTCTACCTTGAATCTCATTGCTCCACTAAAAATCACATCCACTACACAACTTCATAATTGCTTTTAGAATTCTCAACTACACAAATTATGTTTTTGTTGTTGTTAATTAGGCTATAAATCAATGACCTGGTGGCTCTTCGCATTTATCTTGGACAAATACAAATCCTTCTTAGTTATTGTATAAAATTCAATACAATGAACTTAGGGCAATCTCGATACCCTAAAACTTGATATCTAAAATGAGAGATTAGATTTTCCACTACAATTATCTTCAACTTTGTTCATATTCTGTGTCATTCTGAGCAATGAAAACAATAATGTAGTTTATTTAAATTCACTTAGAAGTGTGGTTGGATAATGAGAGTTTTTGAAATTATACATTGTAGATATATTGGTGGTTTAAGTTTTAAATTTAATAACAAGATACATTATATATATATATATATATATATATATATATATATATATATAATTTAAAATGTAAAAAATCAATAAATTTTGAAAACTTTACTTATTCAATAGTAATATAACAATTAATGTGCATTGTTATTCCAATGTGATATTCGAAACTTCCAAATATACATAACCAATATTTTATTTCTTGATGCAGGTTTTTTTTGTTGAAAATGCAACAAGAAATTTCTAATTTAATTTTCCCTTGAATTAAATTAGGATTTTAATTCCACGTCACTAGATAACTTGAATGAGTTAATTGAGTTGTTATCACTCCATTAGCTTAGTTAATTCGAGTTGAGGGCTTAACTTAAGTTGTGTACAATGATTCATAAATTTTAGGAGACTAGGTTGAGTTTAATTTTAGTTGTAATAATTTAATTCAGTTAAATTGAGTTAAGGCCAGTTAAACCAGTTCTAACTCTTGGAGGAACTAGTAAGAGGTCTAGTAGTGAGGTGAAAATTCGGTGTTCAACCGGTTAATTGATCGATCAAGTAATAATTAACTCATGCATGCATGAAATTCAAGTTACCCAGTTGAGATTGGAGTTCAAGGGTAGTGTACTATTAGTTATATAATTATCCAAGTTGTACAAGTGGTGCATGCAGTTCGAGAAGGACATATAAGGATTGCGGAGTTCAGGATGGGGATTTCCATAATTAATAAGGGGATAATTCCTTGAGAAACAACGCAAGGAAATAGGATCTTGGAAGGCAAGAAAATTGGGTAAGTGTTGGACAAAGTGAGTCTGTGAGGTAGTGAGATAGATTATACTTGTGCAAAGGTTTTTCAGGCTTGAGAAAGCATTATATTTCTTCTCTATTTTCTAACTAATGCAATGCAAATAGGACCATTTATGAGGTGCCACATGGCCCAATGGGAGGGCACTCCATGGCCCTCAATTTTCGCACTTTGTTTTTTTTTGTTAGCTAACTGACCCGGCAACGTTTGACCCCACAGCCTCACAGCTATAACTACCACACCTTACCATTATACCATGTCGTTGGGTCTTAACCATAGTGGCCGACGATTTTTATTTAAACTTGGTTGGAGTGGCGGTTTAGGTGGGGCACATGACCCTAGCTCCAGTTTCTACAAAGTTCACATAACCGAGCACCAAAGCAGAGGAGGCAGGCTGTTATCCTGACTCCTGGTCCCATGTATACTCCACGTGACCATGCCCGGAGCCAACGACAGAGGGATGGGCACGTGGCCCAACCCTTGGCCACATGGTAGCCCACGTGCTTGAGAGAGGGGATAGAAGTTTGGTGCTAAGGCATTATTGATGCATTTAAGGAGGTGAAAATTTTCACCATAGTCAGCGGGAATTCCGTTTTTTCTGAGAGAATTTGTCACTCGACGGTTTTCCAAAAGGGACGAGTTCGTTGTTTGGTTGGCCAATCTTGTCATTTTGTAGGACATATAGCAGAGAAATGTTTCAGGAGGCCTAACTTGGTCCTTTTTCAGTATTTTTGAGCCCGAGAAGATCCTACATATGGGTTTTTGGGTGTTATGAACATAATGGCAGCATCATTTTTGTGATTTGAGCACAATTTGCAGAGGCAAGTCATTTTTTGTTGCAGGTAGAGACTATGTTTGGCTTTTTTAGGCCATATGGAGACCTTTTTTAGCATGGAGAGAGCCTATACATGGGTTTTCAAGCCTTCTAGATGCATCTGCAGCAACTATTTCTTTATTAAAGAATCCATTTTCAGTCTATTCTCAGTGTGTTTGTGGGAAAATACCTTTTCAACACTTCAATATGAAGTAGTTAAATGTGTGCTTCTTGATCTCAGAATGAGTATTACGACCTGTTGCCACATTTACTGAGACAATAATTTTTCTTTTGACAACATCATTTTATTTGATGTTGAGTCAACTTGTGAGTGAGAGTTCTCTGAAGGAGAAAATATCTTTGTAGGAGAAACAAGTGCCACTCTATAAGGAATTTTACTCTATGAGTCAAATATTTGTAATTTACTCTTTTTTTGCTGAGATCAATAACGTGGCCTAGTCATTTGAGCAGGAATTAGAGACGTAGCCCAGGAGGGGTGAACTCCATTAATATCACATGGTTGTTCTCTTCTTCATTTTCATCATGCTATGTTTCAGATGATTTTGTTTCATGTTTAAGTTCATGCAAAACTTAACTATTCACCTTTAAATAAGTTACAATCTAACTGACCACTTAAAGACCCAAATTTATCAAACTTGCAAAGTGTCAAAGTATGATCCATATTCAAATCATTGTTTACAACCTCCACCTCTTGGAAATATTTCCAATATGTTTTCAAGGAACAATATTACCCTGTGGGGAGCTATGAGGACAAGTACATATAGTGGACCACACTACGACAACAAAGGGACCAAGATGTGTATGAGCTCACAAATATTTTTTATACTCTACGCACAAATTTGGGTATCAAAGACTCTGAGTGGCATATGGTGCTCGAGTACTATGATTATATACACAAATACATTCAAGATGAAATTGACTTACTAGACATCTCCTAACTTGGTGCAGCATACTGATATGCTTCCAAGATTGAAAAAAAAAAATTAAACAAAAGAAGCATGCCTTTGGATCTATGAATCAAAAGTAGGGAAAGAGTGCCCCCAAAACACAGAGTGAGTGTCACACAAAGCAGCCATTAGTGGTTGAGTTGAAAGCTTCAGAATCCGATGCATGTTCTGATTTTGAGCCAGAACCCGACAAGGGTAATGGCAAGGGGAAGCATATTATTGACGAGGAACCCAATGCCACCATTGCCACCACTAAGTTCTAGAAGATTAAGCTGAAGATCCAAAGTAGGGGGAGTGTCTCTTCCACTCACAAATGTGGGTGAAGGGTTCTCCGTTGCAGTTCATTATTGACAGTGGGAGGCAAAAAAACCTCATTTAAGTAGAGGGCATGAAGTGGTTGGGCCTATTGACCATACCACACCGGCATATGTACACAACCTGGTGTCTTCGCCAAGGAAGAGATATCTACATGAGCTAGGAGTATCACCTTCCATACAACATCAAGCCCTTCACAGATGAGGTATTATGTGATGTTTCTCCTCTTGAAGTTTGTGATGTATTATTAGGACAACCATACTTTTGGAAGCGTCATGTTGTGTATGAATCTAGGCCTCGCACTATTGCTATTACTTTGGGTAATAAGTTATACAGGATACCATAGGTAGCCCCGTCTACTGCCATCTCTTTGATCTTTGCTAAGCAATGTAGTAATATCATCTCCCATATTGGGAAATTTGTTTTCTTTCAAATTCGTTCTCAAAGTAAGGGGAATATCATGGCCACATGTATAGCCCCTATAAAGGTTTCCTCCACCCAGCAGAAGCAGGTGGATAAGGTCGTGGAAGAATACATGGACATCTTCTCCTCAAACACAAGAGTACCCTTGCACCGTTAGGTCAAACATTTGATTGATTTGAATCCCAGAGCACCTCAACCGAATGGGATGATATACCACCTTTCCATTCTATAAAATGAAGAGATCAAGTGACATATTCAAAAGTTGCTTCAAAAAAGGAACATTTGACTCAGTTCCTCACCCTGTGGGAGCCTGATTTTACTTGTACAGAAGAAGGATGGGGCCTGGATGCTCTGCATTAAATATCGATCACTAAAAAAAATCATTGTCAGGAACAAGTATCCAATCCCATAGATTGATGAACTTCTAGACCAACTCAATGGGGCCAAGTATTTTAGCAAGATCGATTTGAATTCTAGTTATCACTAGGTTCCAATAGAGCCCACTGATGTTTGGAAGACCACCTTCAAATCCAAGGAAGGACTTTTTGAATGGTTGGTCATGCCCTTCGAGTTGACAAATTCCCTTGCTACTTTTATGAGGCTGATGGATGGCATCTTGCGACCCTTCACCAAATTATTCATGAATGTTTATCTGGAAAACATCCTCATGTTCAGCAAGAGTTTGGAAGAGATCTTGAAACACATTCGGTAGGTCCTTCAAACCTTGCAACATAAAAAATTGTGTGCCAACTTGGAGAAATTCACCTTTGGCATGTGTCAAGTAAAATATTTGGGGTACATCATAGACGAGCAAGGTGTACATGTGGATCCAACTAAGATCCAAGTCATTCATGATTTTCCAACCCCAACCACTCTAACAAAGCTTCACAAATTTTTGGGCTTTGCAATTTTTTATCAGAGGTTCATGTTAGGATTCTCCCATACCACTTTCCTGTTGAGTCAGATTACCAAGGGTGGAGCGAAAGTAATGTTTTCTTGGTTTGAGTCCCAATAGAAGGCGCCCATTGAGTTGAAGTGTCCTGTCTGCTATGCACTTGTACTCACATTGATAAACATGCAATAACCATTTTAAATTGAGACATACGCCTCCGACTATGCTATTGGTGCAGTCCTCACCCATCACGAGCATCCAATGGCCTATCATAGTGAGACAATTTCTGATACAATTAGAAGTTCCCAACCTATGATGAAGAGATGTATTCTATTGTGCATGCTTGTCAAAAATGGAAAAATTACATTATAGGGAAGGATACAGTCATCCACACTGATCACCGACCTCTTCAGTTTATACAGACACAAAGGAAGTTGTAGAACAATCACCATCAGAAGTGGTCCACATATCTGCAAAAATTCCACTTAAACATCAAATACAAAATGGGAAGCACCAATCATGTTGCAGATTTCCTCAACTGGCTCCCATTTGCAGCAATAACTATTGTTCTCAACTCTTGTGGCCATGAGACCTCTGGATGACCAAAACTATACAAAAGTGATTCAGAATTTGCCACCACATACCAGATTCTAGTGGGTGGAAAAAAAATTCTCGATTTCCACCTCGAGGATGCATTATTATGCTACCTGGGTCACCTTTGTGTTCCTTCAAGAGAACATGCCAAACTAATTTGGGAGACACACTACAGTTGGGTCACAGGACACTTTGGTGTGGAGAAAAATGTGGCCATAGTACAAAAGTACTTTTATTGGCCAAAATTTTGACATGATGTTGGAAAATATATCAGATCCTGCATCGTTTGTGCCATTGCCAAGCCAACCATCAAGAAGCAAGTCATGTACACTCCTTTGCCTACTCCCAGCCAGCCCTGGGAAGCCATATCCATGGATTATCTATTTGGCCTCCCTTCTACCAAGCATGGTAATGAATGTGTATTTTTTATCGTGGACAAATTTTCTAAGATGGCTATATTGGAATCCTGCAAGAAGAGTATCACAATAGGGGACACTGCCAAACTCTTATTTTAATGAGTGTGGGTACATTTTGGGATCCAGCGGACCATTATATCAGATTAGATATCCAGTTCATGAGAACATTATGGTCGATCCTCTGGACACTATTGGACATCCAACTCACCAAGTCGACAACAATCCATCCCCATATTGATGACCAGACATAGGTCGTCAACAAGATGATAATGCACATGCTCCACATGTACAACTCCAAGAATCCACGAACCTAGGATGAGATCCTTCCCTATTTGCAATACAAATATAATAATTCTCTCCATAACTCAATTGGTCGCAATCCCTTTTAAGTGGGATTGGGATTTCAACTATTATGTATGAGTGATGTTGCCATGACTATTACAACTACACAGAAAAACTCCACACATGTTCAATCATAGATTGATAAATTAATCAATTGTATTGAACTCATCTATCACATATGCTAGTAGGTTCACAACATCTTGGAGAAGTCCAATGCCAAGTACAAGTAACGACGCGATCAACATCGGTGTCGCACAAGGTTTAGGTGGGCGATAAAATTTGGTTGCATTTGTAGAAGAATTCCTTACTAGAGCCTATGAGAATATCGAACCACTCTGATATGGACCTTACACCATCACCAAGTTTGTGGGAGGTAATACCTTTGAGCTCAAAATTCCCTCATTCCTTGGCTTGCACCTAGGGTTCAATGTGGACCACCTTTGGCCATACTTTCCACCATTACTGGACACATCAGGCATTGCGAAACAACTCACACCAATAGAGGAAAACCAAGACTACATGGAACAATCCATAACTGATCGGATCATGGACACAAAGTTCAAGAACACTCACCAACAGAAGATAAAACTATATAAAATTTTCAAAGTTGGCCAACTCCCGCACTAAGACAAGTGCCTCACCAGGGACTAGGTTTACCAAAAGTTTCTGCATCTCATGGAAGCACTCAATGCAATGGGGACCATTGCTTCATAAGGGGGGAGGATTGAAATAGGTGGATATTGGTGGCCACCCAATTATTCCACTTGGACCCCCACCAATGTTTCTTTTAGTTTCCTTAATTGTTGCAAAATTTACTATTTTTAGCTGTTTTTTAGGTCCTAAACTTCTGGAGTTGTTTTAAGGCCCTAAATGATGTTTTTTTTGGAAAACAAGAAACCCATAGCTTATGGCAGGGATTCACAGCCAAATGTTATAGTCATTATATATATATTTCTAATGAGGTATTGTACACATGAAATGGATATCATATGCCAAAGTTACGACCTCAGAAAATTGATGTACCAATATACCCCAACAAGGCCCACATACTTTTGACACTTCATCTCCTAGGGTTAGGTTTTTAGATGTTTAGGGGTTTCCATTATTTCTCAATAATAAATATCCCTTCGAGCTTCATTCTAACATACTTCAGAAGGTATGTCGCTACTACATCTCTTATCAGATATAATATACCATTGCCTAAGATATTTTATCTCCATTACGCATGTAAAAAGTTTTCAATACTTTGTTATTAATGAATTGAAGTTTTGTTTTCATTGTATCTTTGTATTTCTATTTATATTTGTATTTCATTTCATTCCTTCATAAATTTGGATAAAAATATGCCCAAGTATAGCATGTTAAAAAGATTATACAACAATGTTCCTTCATCACAGTGAGAACAATATCCATAATTATGTGCCCATGTAGATGTCCCCTTTAGCTTCAACAATTTATCATCCTCCCATATTTTTATGATGAACATTTTGTTAGGATCCCTCCTTGTTTCAATTTTTTATAAAACATGTAAATGGAATGGCCTTGATGTTGAATGGGCACAAGAGACAAAAATTTCCCCTACAACTTAGGAACATAAAGAACATCACGCAAAATAAAATATGGAAATCTAGACAATTTAAGCCTAATGGTGCCAACTCCCACAAGTTTAAGGCTGGATTTATTTGCAACACACACTATCTACATTGTCATTCAATTCTTCAAATAAATCTATTCAAAATGTCATGTGACAAGTAGCACAAGTTTTAGGAAACTAGGCATCTCTCCAAGAACCAAATGAAGCTTTGAACAAATCTTCATTACGCCAAAAATGTAGTAGCAACAACAAAATGAGAAAATTCGAAAGTGTTACCTTTTACTTCCTATTGTTCCTACTTCTCTTTGATCTTTTCCCATGGGTTTCTACATATCTTTGTTTCATTTCCATCCTTACCGCACTGAACATAATGATTATTAAACCTCTCACCTTAATTATGCCCACCTCCTTGCCTGTGAAATTATTTCTTTCACATCCTCTCTTACTGCCTTCTCGTCTATAACATGTGATTGATTCTTCCAATTTTTATCAAGGCCCATTGTCTCTCAAGTGGGTTGAGTTGTCTTCTTCTTGAAATTATTCTCATATTTACAATTTTCTATACCAAAAGAGTCAAAATATACGGACTTTAGTTGTCTGCTAGCTTGAAGTGATTTAGAAAGTGAGAATATGTGGGGTAGAGGGCCTTAATGAAGGCCATAAGAGAAATATGAATATCCACATCAATAGCTTCAATGTCGTGCATGATGGATTTAACTTTAGAATCTAAATCAATGGGATCATTATTCTTCATTTATGAGTTGAAGAGTTACATGATCTCTAGTTCTAAATGAAAATCTTATAGATCTTTAAACTTCTTCAAACCAGCCCAATAATCTTTGATAGATTTGATATTATGGCTTACTTCTTCTGTTAAAAAAGAAATAATCAAGGCATTAACTTTATTGTCTTTATTTGTCCATACGGAAAGCTCTTTATCTGCTATAGGTTTGGTATTGTTGTCACCAATATCATCCCAAAGATCATTGAAAATCAATGCTTGTTGATCTTTCTTAACTATTCTAGATAATTCTTTTTTCCGTTGAACACCACAACAATAATGGAAACAAGAGAACACATTTTTTCCACCATCTATTCTCACAATACAACTTCATTCCCCATGGTCTTTAAATTCTATGTATTAAGTCATGCTTGAATTTTTTGTTAAGTGGCCTTGTAAAGCTACAAATGAACCTTAAAAAGAGTACCAAGGGTAAACATGAACCATAGATTAATTCAACTGGTAAAAAATGGGTTAACTCAAAAGTGTTATTGTGCTTGAAAATTTTATTAACATAAGAACTTTAGTCATCCATCTTATACCCTCTTGAACTGAAGGCCCTGATCCTTGATGGTGTTCCAATTTTCTTCTCATTAGATGCTTTGGAAACTGAGTAGCCCAAAACCAAATTGAAAGCTCTGGTAGAAAATTCAAACATGGATATTTGATTTCATTGTGTGGCTTTGAAGGAAAATTCAAATATAATCCAAACCCCCATAGATAATATTATGGTGTTTGAAGAGCTACTTGATTCAAAGATTGTTAATGTGGCCATGAAGAGTCATTATGTGATGCACTTAGAATTTGATTGTAGTTTTGATACTAAAGCGGAAGAGGAGTCCAGGGCTTCAATGGAGGCTAGGTCAATGTTGGTAGACCTGATAATTAGCAATAGTGGATTAATAAATTTTTCTCTTCTTAACACAATACATGAATGAGATTGAGTAGAGTGTGGACATGAAATGCTCCACAATGCCAATGAATTGATGGTGTAATGTGAATCATTTTGAGAAAGCTCAGGCAATAGTCTATGGTTTTCTCTTAAAACAGGTATGCTAATAGTCCGGGGTTTTTAACGATCGATAATCTCTAATAGATGCATAAGGTTTGTTGCATAAAAAACATTTCTAGATAATCATGGGATTTGGTTTAGGGTTTTTGAGCATTTGAAGTGAATGAATCTACAAATATGCTCATGGCATATCGAAATGATGATGCCTCTTTGAAGCAATGGTGTGATGTGGTTGGTATTGCTTGGCCTGTGCCAACACGATTTTGTGTGAATTTGCAACACAATAACTTTGATTCCAAATATTGTGGAAAAAAGAAGAAATCTTGGAGTATGCTACAGAAAAACTAAAAAGATGATGGAGTTCTCTAAAAACATCAACCTTGCTCTCATACTACTAACATGTTAGAGATGTATAACTCCATGCATTGCAAATTTATTAAAAATAGACAAATATATATACACATAGATGACCTTTTCTTTCAACTTCCCATAGATCAGATGACTATTCCTATTCACCTACATGAATCTTCAGTTATCCAAGATTAACTATTTACAATAATATTTACAATACCATAATCTCAAGGATTAGGTATCTGCCATGCGTTGGGGGGGATTTGTCCCTCAAACAAGGACACGTGACTATGAAAACTAGAACTAGAGCTATAAGGTAATTATAGGCCAAAGTAGAGGTAGGAGGTATTAGTTCAACCTTGTAAGTATAATTAGAGGTAGAAGGTATTAGTTGAACATTGTAAGTGAAATTAGAAAAGATGGTTAGTTGGAAGAACCAAATTTTCAAAACTTGACTAATGTTTAGTAAAACTTTGATGAAAAAAAAAACTCATTCACAGTAATATTGTATTTAGATAGAGATAATTTAATATGTGGGTTTTGATGATTGCATATAATATCTTGGATGATGGTCTCTACATGTTCTTTTCCAAGATTACTAGTTGAAGCATCATATGAAGTTCAATTTGAGGTGAAGTGATAGTGGTTTTCAATTGGATTAAGGAGATTTGTTTGGAATGGCCCTTGAATTGAAATGAGATTTGATTTGGAAACTTTCATTCACCAATACTTTAACTTAATTCAACGTGTTGATAAACCCTTTAAATCCTGTTTAGTTCACTTTTTAAATGTTATTATTTCAATTATGTTCTTAAATTTTTTATTGTAAATATGTACTAAAGATTTACACTAAATGGCCTATGGATTACTTTTAATGAGTGATTTACTAAAAGGGTTTATGAATGTTGCATGAAAGGGAGGTCATTCATTTGAGTGGTTGCACTAAAATGGTTCTCTTGTTTAGACGAAAATTCCATTGGTGAAGGAGGGGACCCTACCTCTATTTTATTGCATCTTATTTCTCACAATCTTATTTAATGTATTTTATTAACTCCAACTTGATAATTTATTACCTTTGTTGGATAAGATTGGAACTATGGATTTTAATATGTTTTAATACATTATTAGCTTCATAGGTCTAAATTACAATTATGGAGCTTAATATTCTCTTTTCAAGGATTTTCAATTTACCATAGATATTATCAAGTATCATTTTTGGAAACAAATTTGGAGCTTGTTTAGGGATCTTCAATGGTACTTGTTTGGTGAATCATGTTAGCCCCCTATGAATTTTTTGACAAGCAAACAGAGGGCTAAATTGTTTTTTGAGCCTTCAAGGAATGCATTTCCTCTGAAAACACATCATCCTTGAAGCCTCCTTGTGCCTTTGTCCTTTGATAAATCCTCAGTGTTGTTTCCATGAGAAAATCCTCTCTGTTGTAAAGAAGAATGCCCAAAAGGCCCTTTTCCCTCTTATTTCATTCCCCCTAAACCTCTTTTTTAATCACCCTTTCCCTCCCTGAATTCCCCATTAATCATCCAAATTCCCTTTTAAACCCTTCAAATATCCTTTGTTTGGTTTAATACCCCCTTATTCTCTCTATCGTTTCCCTCTTTTGCCTTAAAAACCCTCTTTTTCGGCTAAAAAACCCACTTTGCTTCATATATCAAGCTTAGCCCCTCTCGGCCCAGCCCCTTAACCACTTCCCCACATGACCCCAGCGCTAATACCAAGTGCTAGCCTGTAAGTCGCTTATCGCATCGGAGAATCGGAGCGGAACATCTTTTTCCTTTGTAAACCACGTAAGTTCCGATGCAATAGTGTTAAGTCTGTCAGCCCTTTGAAGAAATCTCTGTCGTCGATCTTAGAAGATCCGACGATCAGCGCTTGTCCCACACGCACCCATCGCCCCTATCCACTTACCCCTCTGATTTTGTGTGAGCTGTCGATCTGTCTCCAGATCTAACGGCTATCACATAATCGCACCACCGCTCCAATCGCAAATGTTAAAATGTGCCACTTTTCGTCCCGCCGATTAGCGAACCCCCAATTGGATCCTAGCGATCCATCCATTCAAATCCAATGGCCCAGATTACTCCTCACCCCGCCCATTTTCTCCCATTCTTCTCCTGTTCCGATCAGTCTCCACCGTCGATTCACTTCTGATCCAATGGCTATCGCATAATCGCATCCCCGCTCCGATCGCAATCGCAAATTCCAGATCGAGCCACCTTTCATTCCTCCCGATTGCGATCCTCCGACGTGATCGCAGCCGTCAATCCCCTCTCAAGATCCGACGGTCTTGAGTGAAATTTCCCTCCTCCCATGGCCGGGTCCCACCATTCAAACTCATTCCATATGTTTTTCATCGCATTTTCATGCATTTTCCGTGTATTGCATTCCAAGGTCCGAAACCAATGTTTTTCATTAAGCATTAGATCATTCCGCCCTAACATTAAGATTTTAATGTTTTACATTAAAGTTTTCCATCTCACCGACTTCCACATACATTTCCTGTTGTTACACTACACTTTCACCAGTTTTTCCTTACATCCACCATTTCCCTCCATGCCGCGTTGCCGTCTTCACAATCCTCCACTGCATCCATCCTCCCATGCACGTATTTTCTTGACATTTTGTATGTTGTTTGCAAGGTTACTGGCGGTGGAAAACGCCATGGTTCATAGTCACTGTTATAGTGGCACAGAACATAGAGAAAGCTGGGTTCAGAGCCTGATATTACAGAGAAGAGCTCGAGAGGGTACTTAGAGTGTCATTCTCATTAAAGGACAGATTTTTAACTCTATAAAACCTCCTCAGCACCATTGAAGTTCCAAATTACATAGACAGAGATAGTAAGGAGGCGGCAAAGAGTATCAGTGAAGGTTTAAAGTAATTTAAAGCCTATTATTGAAAATTTAAAGCCTTAACCCAGTGTTAAAGGGAAAATTTACAGATTGAAGACCTTATGAATGTCACAGAAGGCATAATGAGGCCTGAAGCACATAAAACAAATCCTATCGGTGTTTCACATCAGCAGAGGGTTCTTTCCCAAGAAAGGACGAGTTCCAATAATATTCTATTCTCCATCGATGATCCTGAGAAGATCACCACCCTGACAGTAGTCCTAATATAGCCAGAGCACTTGTTACACAATATGGCAGGCCTAAAAGTAATTTATCTGCCTTACTCGGCCCAAAGTACAGACATCCGAAAAGTACATCGAAGAACATACCTATGAATTTATTATCAGCCTGTCGAAGACCACTCTTTCATCCAAAGAAGTACTGAAAGTCAATGAGGGACATTAAAGCAGAATGGGTCTCATGCACACTTCCTCCCTCTATTTTAAATGATTCATTTAAATTTCATATCTACTACTCCACTTCCTCATTCACCTATTCGAAATATCATTGTAAAAGGTTGGCATTTGTGATTTATAAAGTAATGCATATTGCTGCTTTGAAGAAGCTTTGGCGTTCTGAAAGAGTGTGAAGATCTATGTTTTTCTGTTGATGAAGGAGGCTGGACCATCGGATCCCTGAGCCTAGTCTTGGTGAAGTACTTCTTATTGTTAATTTTATTTCCTGCGTTTTCACTTTTTCCCATTATGCTTTGCTTACAGTAGGATAAAAAGCTTAGGCAGAGAAATGTATCTCAGAAGCACCTCTGACATGTTTATCCTTCACTGTCTGTATGTTTTCTGCTACTGAATGTGACAAGGTATTTTAATATCTCTCTTTACATTCAGTTTGTTTTACTTTAGAAATGGTTAATTCGGTTGTGTTAAAGACAGTTTAGGCGTTCCCTCTTTCTTTACCACCGAATATCGTATCTGGAGTCTACCTTTGATTATTAATGCTAGCAGTTTGACAGTGAGGTTTTGTCTCAATCATACCCTCTGTTCCTTATTGTTATCATTGTGTTGAAGGCCCCTATAATTGTAATCCTAGATGTCTAAGGTGTTCCCTCTTCCTGCACTGCAATTGTATGTCTTTGTTGGTTAAGCTCTCAAAGGTGAACTTGTAGGAGGAAATAGGGCGTTCCCCGAATCCTATAACTCATCTTGAAGGTTTAGTCTACATTTCTCTTTCTTTGAGTGTTTAAATTGATTAAGTCCAAAGCAGTGAGTTTATTGGAGGAAATAGGGCGTTCCCCGAATCCTTTAAGTCATTGTGAAAGGGTTTAGTTTGTTGTTCACTCTTAGTCCTTAATGTCCATCCCATTTCACCTATATTATTCGACAGATCCTTGACCAAGTTAGATTTTCCCTTTGGTGTCCCTTCCTTCTTAGTCAAAACTATTTGGACTTCACATGACTCCATTTCCCAATGGCTTGTAGATTCCCATGCTCTATCTATACCACATGAAACATATTTGTCCAACCAAACAAAAACAAACAACCTTGAACCTCATAACTAGCCTAAAATAAATTTCTAAACCTTTCAAGACACATCTTTATAAACATATTGAGAGATCCCTCTCTGAGACTAGGAGGGCTAGTTCCTAGAGCTCTAAAGTTTGGTTTGTATGTTGCCTTGTCTTTTGGTAAGCCAATCTATCAAAACACAGGACCCCAACATAATGGAAATCACGGTGGGACCTATTGAGTATATGATAGTCTAGAAAACTCTTTTAGACTCAGTAAGTCCTTAAATAACCATATAAACTCAGAAAAAACCCAAAAACATTTCAGATTGGCTTCATAAAAAAACATGGCGGTGGAACCATAACACACTTTACCTTCACAAAAGCTAAAGATTTTCCACGTGGCGACTCCAGAGTTCCTAAAGACCAAAAGACTCCACCGGGAGACCAGTTTTCATTAGAACATCATCCATTTCAGAAGAAACTCTTGGAAATAAGCTTCTTTGTTAAGGGACAGACATACTGGCTTCAATAACAGTCCATACTAGAGCTTATCCTCATCCAAATCCTCCCGTAATAGTTGAAAATCCAGAAAGCATTCTTCAAAATTCTCTCACATCTAGGGATCCAACTATCGTCAGACCCATTTATAGAGCTAACTCAGCACCTGAAAACCTTGCATTTCTGTCAGATGCTCAAGCCGACTTAGACTCGCCAAGTATTTTACCAAGAACTAAGTCATTTAGTGGTAAAAAGAAAATAGACTTTGAGCCTCCAAACTCACCACCACATAGTGGTCAACGTTTGAGTGACAAAGAAACCCCTCCATCGACACCCCCTGATATTCACTTCATTCATAACTTGGGTCTCTCTTACCCTAAATCTGCTCAACAGTTCATTGCTGGTCCAAGCAGTGTTGTCATCCATATACCTGCCGCTTTAGCTAACCCTTTACCTTCACAAAACATTGTCATGGCAGCATGGTATGCCCCACTAGTGTTACCACAACCTTTGGTTCCCTTACCAAATGACTATCAATCCAAAATTCCACACTTTCCTGGAAGAACTTCTACCACAACTCGACAACATGTAGATGAAATGGGAGATGCATTCGATTACATGGAAATAGATGATGAGACCGTTAAAATGAGAATCTTTGCCCAGATTTTAGGAGGAGAAGTAAAGAAGTGGTTTAAAGGCTTAACTCCTAATAGCATCCATGACCTTCCCTCATTACATCAAGCATTCATAAACAAATGGGAAGCCAAAAGCAACCCTCTCCAGATACTAGCAGAGTATCAGAGCCTTAAAAGAAATCAGGGAGAGAGCGTCCATGATTACTCCACAAGGTTTAACAGTGTTTACAATTCCCTTCCTCCTCACATGAAGCCTCCCCAAGGCATGGCCCTAGTAAAATATCCCGAAGGGTTTGATGCGGACATGGCTTATCATCTAAGGGAAAGAGATTATTTAACTCTAGAAGACATGCAGACAAGAGCTGTGAGTGTAGAAGCGAATTTAATTGAGAAAAGAGCTAGGCTAATATCGGAGAAAAGGGTAACTTATAAAGATGACACTGCACCCTACACATCTAGCTCAAAAATGGAAAGGATGATGGAAGAGATGATGAAAAGGACGAGCTTACTTGAGAGAGCACCACCAAGAGAAAACCAAAACAACCTCCAAAATCAAAATAGAAACCAGAACTTTAGAAGAGATAACAATCAAGATAGACAACGAGATCATGACCAGCAAATTAGAGCTCCCTTCCAACAAAACTACGTAGATCAAGAGGAAGAAAGGGAGATTGAAAATTTGGGAGAAAACCATGTGAACCTGATTGGATCAGACAGTGAGGATGATGTTTTCGTCACTGAAGAAGAACAAGGTTTCTTCTCTTCAAAACCAAAGGAAGATACACATGAGGAGTTGGAAGATTATAGATTTGGGTTTGAACATGCAATCATGGAGGTGAACAGACATTATGATCTAAGAATCAAAGGGAACATAGATAGTCCAAATGACAAAAACACTAGCTCTGTTGTTAGGAAAAGTACAGAAAATCAGACTAAAAAGACAGCTAACAAAGCTATCAAAATAGCTAAAAGGGCTGATTTAAACAAAGAGAAATGTAGCCAGCTAAATGCTGAACAGAGTTTCCCTAGTACCTCCACTAGCGGCCCTGATAAAACGGCTCAGATTGACAGTCCCAAAAAAACCCAGCAAGTCAAAATTGCCGAAAGAAACGCAAGCGAGAAAATAGATGTAAATACAACAAAAGCGATAGTTCCTTTCAGCCTAGAGGGGGGGATTGCAAAGATTAAAATTAACATACCTCTGGCTGAATTAGTAACCCAGGAAGTGTATAGAGACCAGGTCCTAAAAGCTCTGAATATACATGTTGATACCGCTACTTTGAACTTAACAGATGATAAGCCAGAGTTGTTGCTTGGTCCTAAAATTGAAGGAAAATATCAAGAGGGGGATGTGCCTCCCTCCTATGTCAACCTAAACATACATGAACAAGTTTTACACAATGCCATGCTGGATTCAGGAGCATCACACAACCTTATGCCGAAAGCAGTAATGGAAAGCTTAGGCTTAGAGATCACTAGGCCCTACAAAGACTTGTACTCCTTTGATTCAAGAAAGGTCAAATGCTTGGGATTAATTAAAGATTTGTGTGTTAACTTGTCCCAAATTCTTGCTAAGAACCTTGTAATGGATGTAGTAGTAGCTGACATTCCCCCAAAATATGGTATGCTTTTATCTAGATCATGGGGAGCTAAGATCCAGGGCAGCCTTCAAATGGATATGTCATATGCCACCATACCGGTGTTCGGTCAAACTAGAAGATTGTATAGGGAAACCCTTATGAAATACATGGTGAGCAGCAAGGAAAAACCTCACAACACCCTTGTTTATTCCACCGATTTAGATTTAGATTCCTTCATTTTATACAACGAAGATGAGGTCACCCAAATAGAGAAAGAAATCGAGCAAAACATTAGTTCACCAGAACATTTAGATTTGTCTTCCTCTCAGCCTCTAGATACCACAACCCCCAGTAGCCTTGAGCAACACAAAACAAATGAAAATGAAATAGAAACACTTTGGAAAATGAGTTTTGATGGCTCTTGCAGCAGAAATAGTGCAGGGGTTGGTGTATGGATACACAACTCAAACAGAGGACATCCCTGCAAATTAGAATTTCCGTGCACTAACAACATCGCAGAGTATGAAGCCCTTCTCCTCGGCCTGCATATACTTAAAGATTTAAAGGCCAAAAAGATATCAGTACAAGGAGATTCTAAGTTGATCATCAAACAAATCAAAGGGGAATACACAACCAGAAACCCCAGGCTCAAAGAATATAGGAACATTGTTTTAGACCTCCTAAAAACTTTCGAAAAATATGAACTGGTGTTCATACCAAGAGCCCAAAATCACCTGGCAAACGAACTTGCTTTTGCTGCTAGTAACTTCCAGATACCGCAAATTGAGGAACAACTCATTGTAAAGGTAAAGAATATACCAGCAGTGCCTGATAATGAAGATCACTGGCAGGTTTTTAACAATGACAAACATATAGAGGATTTCCTACAATCAAAGAATGAGTTTGCCACAGCATCACCAAGTTGCAACCATGAAAAGGAATGTTCAGATGGGGAAAAATTTCCTGAAACAAAGCCCCCCTCCCCTACTGATATAAATCAGTTTGATCATCTTTTCAAAGCAAATGTATCTGATGATCCAGACCAAAAAGACCTTGAAGTTCTAGAGTGTAAAGGTGATACCATACCCAAAGGCCTTGCGCCGCTAGAACAGCTCTTTGATTTCAACGATGTGGCTAAATAACCAAAGACAGAACCCATGGAAACTAATGTGGAAGAGCACAATATAGGCAGCCCAACAGAGCCTAAAATGATTAAGTTATCTAGCACCCTACATGCCCACATCAAACAGCAATACATAGCACTCCTCAAAGAGTTTATAAATGTATTTGCATGGGAGTATAAATATTTGAAATCGTAAGACACTAGAATCATTCAGCACAAGATCCCTCTGAAGGAAAATCAGAAACCTTTCAAACAGAAATTAAGGAGGATAAACCCTGTCTTATTTCCTGCAGTAGAAAAATAAATTAAGAAGATGTATGATGCAGGGATCATTGTTCCTGTCAGATACTCAGAATGGGTCTCCAATCTGGTATCTGTCAGGAAAAAGACATGGGATATTAGGTTGTGTATAGACTTCAGACATCCTAATAGAGCCTCTCAGAAAGATAACTACCCTTTGCCAAAAATGGACCACATTCTGCAGAGGGTAGCTGGGTCAAGAAGAATATCCTTACTGGATGGGTTCTCGGGTTAGAACCAAGTGCTATTCCTCCCAAGTGATCAAAATAAGATAACCTTTACCACACCGTGGGGGACATTTATGTATGTCAAAATGCCATTTGGATTTATGAACACAGGGGCCACCTTCCAGAGGGCCATGGACATAGCCTTCTCGGAATACATAGGCTACTTTATAATCATCTACCTATATGATATCACGGTTTTCTCCAAAACTGATGAAGAACATTTAGAACATCTAAGGAAATTTTTTGAGAAATGCAGAAGATTTGGCTTGTCTTTAAATCCCAAAAAGACACTCTTTGGCCTCCAAGAAGGAAAGCTTCTTGGTCATATATTCTCTGAAGAAGGGATCAAAATAGATCCTAAAAGAATTGAGGGCATATTGAATATCAGTCACCCTAGGAATCTCAAAGAATTACAGTCTTTCATTGGAAAGATTAATTTTTTGAGGAGATTCATCCCCAACCTTGCCGAGCTATTGAAAAACATCACTAACATGCTTAGGAAAGAAGTAGGTGTCAAATGGACAATGCAAGCTAAACAATCATTCGAACTGGTAAAGAAAGCCCTTACTCAAGCACCGGTCCTCATCAGTCCTGATTTCACCAAAGATTTTTATATTTTTTCCTTTGCATCGAAACAGACAATAGCTGCAGTATTGTTGCAGAAGAATAACTCGGGGCAAGAACAACCTATATCCTTCTTCAACAAAGCCTTAAGAGATTCCCCACTCAAATACAACATCATGGAAAATCAAACCTTGGCACTGGTTAAAGCATTAAAGGATTTCAGGGTGTACATCTTACATTCACACATCATTGCCTTTGTGCCACACACCATAGTCAAATATATTCTAGGTCAGGACCCTGATGGTAAAAGGGGAAAGTGGATTGCCACTATTCTGGAATACGACTTATAAATCAAGCCTACCAAACTCATCAAGAGACAAGGATTAGCAAAACTCATGGCCGAGTCTAATCTCAAGGTTCTAGATATGAATATGGTTGATGCCTTAGAAGAGATAGAATAGTTCCCAACACCATTTACTGAAGAAACATTCGCGAACTCTCCATGGTATGCCGATATTATTTATGTGCTGCTTTACTTAAATGCTCCTCCTTCTTTGTCGAAAACAAAAGCTAGATTTGTTAAACAGAAGGCTTTAAAATATTGCATGATAGATGGAGTTTTATATTGGAAGAATGCTGTTGGGATACTACTAAAATGTTTACTAGAGAATGATGCAGGAAAATGTGGAGGGCACTTAAATTGGAAGACCACGGCAAACAAAATCCTTGGATCAGGTTATTATTGGCCCACCCTTTTTCCAGACACCCACAAACTAGTAATGTCTTGCCACAAATGCCAGATTTTCGATGGTAGGAGAAAGCTCTTGCCCTTACCCTTGAAGCCTATTAGTGTTGAAACACCCTTCCTACAGTGGGGTTTGGACTTTATAGGGGAAATCCATCCACCCTCCTCATCCCACCATAAATGGATCCTCACAGCCACAGATTATTTCACCAAATGGATAGAGGCCATACCCACTAGGAATGCTACTGACTCTGTCATTATTAAATTCCTTGAGACCAACATATTGTCCAGATTTGGCTGTCCTAGGAAAATGATCACAGACAATGTTGTTGCCTTTAAATCCAAAAACATGGTTGATTTCTGCCATAAATATCGGATCACCTTGGGCCACTCTACTGCCTATTACCCCCAAGGAAATGGACTTGCTGAATCTTCCAACAAGAGCCTAATCAACATCATCAAAAAGTTGTTGGAGCAGAATCGAAAAGCATGGCATGGTAAGCTTGTTCATGCTTTGTGGGCTGACAGGTTAACCACCAAAAATTCAATCAACACATCCCCCTATCAGCTGGTCTATGGCATGGATGTTGTTTTCCCAACATCTTTGGGAGTTCCAGTCATGAAACTCCTTCAGGATGTTCAAGTTGAAGAAAATGATATGCAGAGAAGGATCAATCAGACCATCCACTTGCAGCAGACCAGAGAGGAAGTTTACCAGAGAACTCAAGCAGTCCAAGAAAACATCAAAAGGCAGTTTGACAAAAAGACTAAAGCAAATGACTTCCAAGTCAGGAACGTGGTTCTCAAATGGGATTCAAGAAGGGAAGAGAAAGGAAAACGTGGTAAGTTTGAAAATATGTGGAAAGGGCCCTATATTATCCATTCCTTAAGAGGGCATAATGCATTTTTCTTGCAAGAACTGAATTTTGAAGAAGTGTTAGGAGGTCCTGTCAATGGCAGGATACTTAAACACTACTTCGGTCAAGAATCTTAAGTTTCAGATATTTTCATCCATTGTACATACCGTTTGCATCAAGAAAAAGAAATAAAATACAAAAAAATTAAAAAAAAAGGGCAGAAATAAAACAAGAAAGGTATAGCCCCATACCAAAAAGAAAGAAAATTTGAAAGTGTGCAAGCTCAAATGCCACTACGTTAAGAAGCACTATTGTCCAATCATACAGCCTAATCATGATTAGGCAAATTTCAATTTACTGCTGATAGGATAGCGAAGAATATCTGCCAAACTATTCAATCTTGGCTTATCAGTAGAATAGATTGGGATAGAAGAAAGAGAGCAGCTCCAACAAGATCCAAACCAGAGCTGAAGTGAAGAAAGAAAGGTGACTCTGAAAAGCTCAAAATCTGAGTCACAGCAAGAAGGAAGAATGTGTTTGAATTCCAGATCTTTAATCCTTCCAAGTTTTGCTTAATTTATATTATTTTCAGTTCATGTGCAACTATTTTTATGCCATGGACCCATAGCAAACCAGACAGTCTAATCCTGGTTTGACTGTATTTTCAATTTCTGTCTTAGAATGTAGAGAAGAAATCTGCTAGATAGTTTAATCCTAGCAGATATAGATTACGTAGAGAAACTATGAGACCAATAGTTTAATCTGGTCTCATGGAGTAATAAGGGTAGAAATAGGATAGGTTTATTTCACTGTTTGTAAAAAATTGATGATGTAAAGGGTCTACAAGTCCAAATGCACCCAGAAGAAAAAATGTCAGGACTATAGTCTGGGTAGGTATTTGTTTGAGAGAATGTTATTACTGATGTAATGTCTTCATGATTTGTGGCAGCTGATCCAAGAAATAAAATGGATGGTTCAAGTACCAGGCATCTGGCCTACACCAAAGATCATTTCTGAATTCTTGACTCCTTCAAGAAGAAGCCATCCCCATGTGGAGCCACTGTTAGCCCCCTATGAATTTTTTGACAAGCAAACAGGGGGCTAAATTGTTTTTTGAGCCTTCAAGGAATGCATTTCCTCTGAAAACACATCATCCTTGAAGCCTCCTTGTGCCTTTGTCCTTTGATAAATCCTCACTGTTGTTTCCATGAGAAAAGCCTCTCTGTTGTAAAGAAGAATGCCCAAAAGGCCCTTTTCCCTCTTATTTCATTCCCCCTAAACCTTTGTTTTCATCACCCTTTCCCTCCCTTAATTCCCCATTAACCATCCAAATTCCCTTTTAAACCCTTCAAATATCCTTTTTTTGGTTTAATACCCCCTTATTCTCTCTACTGTTTCCCTCTTTAGCCTTAAACACCCTCTTTTTCAGCTAAAAAACCGACTTTGCTTCATATATTAGGCTTAGCCCCTCTCAGCCCAGCCCCTTAACCACTTCCCCACATGACCCCAGTGCTAAGACCAAGTGCTAGCCCGTAAGTCGCTTATCGCATCGGATAATTGGAGCAGAACATATTTTTCCTTTGTAAACCACATAAGTTTCGATGCGATAGTGTTAAGTCTGTCGGCCCTTTGAAGAAATCTCTGTTGTCGATCTTAGAAGATCCGACGATCAGCGCTTGTCTCGCGCGCGCCCATCGCCCCTATCCACTTACCCCTCCGATTTAGTGTGAGTTTTCGATCTGTCTCCAAATCCAATGGCTATCGCATAATCGCACCACTGCTCCAACCGCAAATGTTAAAATGTGCCACTTTTCGTCCCACCGATTGGCGAACCCCCAGTTGGATCCTAGCCATCCATCCATTCGGATCCAACGGCCCAGATTAATCCTCACCCTGCCCATTTTCTCCCATTCTTCTCCCCTTCCGATCAGTCTCCACCATCGATTCACTTCTGATCCAATGGCTATCGCATAATCGTATCCCCGCTCCGATCGCAATCGCAAATTCCAAATCGAGCCACCTTCCGTTCCTCCCGATTGAGATCCTCCGATGCGATCGCAGCCGTCGATCCCCTCCTGAGATCCGACGGTCCTAAGTGAAATCGCCCTCCTCCCATGGCCGGGTCCCACCATTCAAACTCGTTCCATATGTTTTTCATCGCATTTTCATGCATTTTCCGTGTATTTCATTCCAAGGTCCAAAACCAATGTTTTGCATTAAACATTAGATCATTCCGCCCTAACATTAAAATTTTAATGTTTTACATTAAAGTTTTCCATCTCACCGACTTCCACATACATTTCCCGCTGTCACACTACACTTTCACCAGTTTTCCCTTGCATCAACCATTTCCCTCCATGCCGCACTACCGTCTTCACAATCCTCCACTGCATCCATCCTCCCATGCACGGATTTTCTTGACATTTTGTGTGTTGTTTGCAGGGTTACTGGCGGTGGAAACCGTCATGGTTCATAGTCACTGTTATAGTGGCACAGAACACAGAGAAAGCTGGGTTCAGAGCCTGATATTACAGAGAAGAGCTCGAGAGGGTACGTAGAGTGTCATTCTCATTAAAGGACAGATTTTTAACTCTATAAAACATCCTCAACACCATTGAAGTTCCAAATTACACAGACAGAGACAGTAAGGAGGCAACAAAGAGTATCAGTAAAGGTTTAAAGTAATTTAAAGCCTATTATTCAAGATTTAAAGCCTTAACCCAGTGTTAAAGGGCAAATGTACAGATTGAAGACCTTATGAATGTCATAGAAGGCATAATGAGGCCTGAAGTACATAAAACAAATCTTATCGGTGTTTCACATCAGCAGAGGGTTCTTCCCCAAGAAAGGACGAGTTCCCATAATATTTTATTCTCCATCGACGATCCTGAGAAGATCACCACCCTGACAGTAGTCCTAATATAGCCAGAGAATTTTTTACACAGTATGGCAGGCCTAAAAGTCATTTATCTGCCTTACTCACACCAAAGTATAGACAGCCAAAAATTACATCGAAGAACATACCTATGAAGTTATTATCAGCCTGTCGAAGACCACTCTTTCATCCAAAGAAGTACTGAAAGTCAATGAGGGACATTAAAGCAGAATGGGTCTCATGCACACTTCCTCCCTCTATTTTAAATGATTTGTTTAAATTTCATATCTACTACTCCACTTCCTCATTCACCTATAAAGACTCTTCGAAATCTCATTGTAAAAGGTTAGCATTTGTGATTTCTAAAGTAATACATCTTGCTGCTTTGAAGAAGCTTTGGCATTCTGAAAGAGTGTGAAGATCTGTGTTTTTCTGTTGATGAAGGAGGCTGGACCATCGGATCCCTGAACCTGGTCTTGGTGAAGTACTTCTTATTGTTAATTTTATTTCCTGCATTTTCACTTTTTCCCATTATGCTTTGCTTACAGTAGGATAAAAAGCTTAGGCAGAGAAATGTATCTCAGAAGCACCTCTGACCTGTTTATCCTTCACTGTCTGTATGTTTTCTGCTACTGAATGTGACAGGGTAGTTTAATAGCTCCCTTTACATTCAGTTTGTTTTACTTTAGAAATGGTTAATTCGGTTGTGTTAAAGACTGTTTAGGCGTTCCCTCTTTCTTTACCACCAAATATCGTATCTAGAGTCTACCTTTGATTATTAATGCTGGCAGTTTGACAGTGAGGTTTTGTCTCAATCATACCCTCCATTCCTTATTGTTATCATTGTGTTGAAGGCCCCTATAATTGTAATCCTAGATGTATAAAGTGTTCCTTCTTCCTGGACTGCAATTGTATGTCTTTGTTGGTTAAGCTCTCAAAGGTGAACTTGTAGGAGGAAATAGGGCGTTCCCTAAATCCTATAACTCATCTTGAAGGTTTAGTCTACATTTCTCTTTCTTTGAGTGTTTAAATTGATTAAGTCCAAAGAAGTGAGCTTATTGGAGGAAATAGGGCGTTCCCTAAATCCTTTAAGTCATTGTGAAAGGGTTTAGTTTGTTGTTCACTCTTAGTCCTTAATGTCCATCCCATTTCACCTATATTATTCGACAGATCCTCGACCAAGTTAGATTTTCCCTTTGGTGTCCCTTCCTTCTTAGTCAGAACTATTTGGACTTCACATGACTCCATTGCCCAATGGCCTGTAGATTCCCATGCTCTATCTATACCACATGAAACATATTTGTCCAACCAAACAAAAACAAACAACCTTGAACCTCATAACTAGCCTAAAATAAATTTATAAACCTTTCAAGACACATCTTTATAAACATATTGAGAGATCCCTCTCTGAGAGTAGGAGGGCTAGATCTTAGAGCTCTAAATTTTGGTTTGTATGTTGCCTTGTCTTTTGGTAAGCCAATCTATCAAAATACAGGACCCCAACATAATGGGGATCACGGTGGGACCTATTGAGTATATTATAGTCTAGAAAACTCTTTTAGACTTAGTAAGTCCTTAAATAACCATATAAACTCAGAAAAACCCAAAAACATTTCAGATTGGCTTCATAATAAACATGGTGGTGGAACCATAACACACTTTACCTTCACAAAAGCTAAAGATTTTCCACCTAGCGACTCCACAGTTCCTAAAGACCAAAATACTCCACCGGGAGACCAGTTTTCATTAGACCATCATCCATTTCAGAAGAAACACTTGGAAATAAGCTTCTTTGTTAAGGGACAGTCATACTGGCTTCAATAACAGTCCATACCAGAGCTTATCATCATCCAAATCCTCCCGTAATAGTTGACAATCTAGAAATCATTCTTTGGAATTTTCTCACATCTAGGGATCCAACTATCGTCAGAACCATTTATAGAGCTAACTCAGCACCTGAAAACCTTGCAGTTCTATCAGATGCTCAAGCCGACTTAGACTCGCCAAGTATTTTACCAAGAACTAAGTCACTTAGTGGTACAGAGCAAATAGACTTTGAGCCTCCAAACTCACCACCACATAGTGGTCAACATTTGAGTGACAGAGAAACCCCTCCATCGACACACCTTGATATTCACTTCATTCATAACTTGGGTCTCTCCTACCCTAAATCTGCTCAACAGTTCGTTGCTGGTCCAAAAAGTGTCATCATCCATATACCTGTCGCTCAAGCTAACCCTTTACCTTCACAAAACATTGTCATGGCAGCATGGTATGCCCCACTAGTGTTACCACAACCTTTGGTTCCCTTACCAAATGACTATCAATCCAAAATTCCACACTTCCCTGGAAGAACTTCTACCACAGCTCGACAACATGTAGATGAAATGGGAGATGCATTCGATTACATGGAAATAGATGATGAGACCGTTAAAATGAGAATCTTTGACCAGAGTTTAGGAGGAGAAGTAAATAAGTGGTTTAAAGGCTTAACTCCTAATAGCATCCATGACCTTCCCTAATTACATCAAGCATTCATAAACAAATGGGAAGCCAAAAGCAACCCTCTCCAGATACTAGCAGAGTATCAGAGCTTTAAAAGAAATCAGGGAGAGAGCGTCCATGATTACTCCACCAGGTTTAGCAGTGTTTACAATGCCCTTCCTCCTCACATGAAGCCTCCCCAAGGCATGGCCCTAGTAAAATATCCCGAAGGGTTTGATGCAGACATGGATTATCAGCTAAGGGAAAGAGATTATTTAACTCTAGAAGACATGCAGACAAGAGCTGTGAGTGTAGAAGCGAACTTAATTGAGAAAAGAGCTAGGCTAAGATCGGAGAAGAGTGTAACTTATAAAGATACAATTGCACCCTCCACATCTAGCTCAAAAATGGAAAGGATGATGGAAGAGATGATGAAAAGGATGAGCTTACTTGAGAGATCACCACCAAGAGAAAACCAAAACAACCTCCAAAATTGAAATAGAAACCAGAACTTCAGAAGAGATAACAATCAAGATATACAATGAGATCATCACCAGCAAATTAGAGCTCCCTTCCAAAAAAACTACGTAGATCAAGAGGAAGAAAGGGAGATTGAAAATTTGGGAGAAAACCATGTGAACCTGATTGGATCAGACAGTGAGGATGATGTTTTCCTCACTGAAGAAGAACAAGGTTTCTTCTCTTCATAACCAAAGGAAGATACACATGAGGAGTCAGAAGATTATATATTGGGGTTTGAACATGCAATCATGGAGGTGAACAGACATTATGATCTAAGAAGCAAAGGGAACATAGATAGTCCAAATGAAAAAAACACTAGCTCTGTTGTTAGGAAAAGTACAGAAAATCAGACTAAAAAGATAGCTAACAAAGCTATCACAATAGCTAAAAGGGCTGATTTAAACAAAGAGAAAGGCATCCAGCCAAATGTTGAACAGAGTTTCCCTAGTACCTCCACTAGCGGCCCTGATAAAATGGCTCAGATTGACAGTCCCAAAAAAACCCAGCAAGTCAAAATTGCCGAAAGAAACGCAAGTGAGAAAACAGATGTAAATACAACAAAAGCGATAGTTCCTTTCAGCCTAGAGGGGGAGATTGCAAAGATTAAAATTAACATACCTCTGGCTGAATTAGTAACCTAGGAAGTGTATAGAGACCAGGTCCTAAAAGCTCTGAATATACATGTTGATACTGTTACTTCTAACTTAATAGATGATAAGCCAGAGTTGTTGTTTGGTCCTAAAATTGAAGGAAAATATCAAGAGGGGGATGTGCCTCCCTTCCATGTTAGCCTAAACATACATGACCAAGTTTTACACAATGCCATGCTAGATTCAGGGGCATCACACAACCTTATGCCGAAAGCAGTAATGGAAAGATTAGGCTTAGATATCACTAGGCCCTACAAAGACTTGTACTCCTTTGATTCAAGAAAGGTCAAATGCTTGGGATTAATTAAAGATTTGTGTGTTAACTGTTACACCATTTTTTGGTCATCTCACCTTTTCTTATTAGATGGACCCAAGTACACCATGTAAGACCAGTTTTACCCCAAGTAAAACTGCTTTCACTATGTTAATTAAGGAAACCCCAAAAGGAATAATTAATTAAACCACAATTTAATTATTATTCCCAGTCATGTTTAACCCAAAAACAAAGACATTAATGAGATACACCCATAGTTATCTTATTATTTTCTAGGAATAATTATTTAAATAATATTCCTTGTTAAATATGACCAAATCAACCACTATTAATTAAATAAATCATTATTTATTTGATTATATCTCAACCACTTCCTTAAAAGGATAAATAAATCATTTATTTATTTATTCTTCACTAATCAAGGGATTTTGACCCAAGTCCAAGCCCCTTTCCCTCCAACAAATAATAATAAAATATTCCATAGAGGTGGATCTAGATTTGGTTAACATTATTTTAATCATGCACCAAGATCTAGAATGACCCAATATTTTGTTATAAATAGGAGGGTTTTCCCCTTCATTCTTCACCTTTTGTTGCATATTAGATCACTCTGGATCTATACACTTGGTCTCATTTATGCCATTTTGCTCCCATTGAGCTCTACCTTCTACATTGGGTTTTTCTACATCTACAAGAGAGAGAAAGCTTAGATCTGAAGTGCTGAGGACTACAAAGAACCCATCCCATTGAGGAGATCTGGATACACCTTCTTGTTTCCTCCCGGGTGCCCTGTAATATAAAAATTCATTCAAAAAATCGTGTTCTTGTCTTGTCTATTGGATGCATGGAGCAAACTCTTTACTTTACTGCTTAATGTCTTTCTATTTATAGATCTGTTTGTTGCAGCACTTTAACTACTAATTGCAGATCTGAAGATGTTTTGCAGCCATTATTGTTGTTAGGGCTATTAGTTATGCGTAGCTAAAGTGGTTCTTTTTCGTACACTTCGACGAAGAATTCATACTAACATTAACTTGTCCCAAATTCTTGATAAGAACCTTGTAATGGATGTAGTAGTAGCTGACATTCCCCCAAAATATGGTATGCTTTTATCTAGATCATGGGGAGCTAAGATCCAGGGCAGCTTTCAAATGGATATGTCATATGCCACCATACCGATGTTCGGTCAAACCAGAAGATTGTACAGGGAAACCCTTATGAAATACATGGTGAGCAGCAAGTACAAACCTCACAACACCCCTGTTTATTCCACCCATTCAGAATTAGATTCCTTCATTTTATAAAACGAAGATGAGGTCACCCAAACAGAGAAAGAAATCAAGCAAAACATTAGTTCACCAGAACATTCACATTTGTCTTCCTCTCAGCCTCTAGATACCTCAACCCCCAGCAGCCTTGAGCAACACAAAACAAATGAAAATGAAATAGAAACACTTTGGAAAATGAGTTTTGATGGATCTTGTAGCAGAAATAGTGCAGGGGTTGGTGTATGGATACACAACTCAAACATAGGACATGCCTGCAAATTACA
The DNA here is from genome assembly GCA_034641835.2 of Pinus albicaulis. Classification (NCBI taxonomy): domain Eukaryota; kingdom Viridiplantae; phylum Streptophyta; class Pinopsida; order Pinales; family Pinaceae; genus Pinus; species Pinus albicaulis. The sequence continues at coordinate 198,148,529 of CM076578.1, read as the reverse complement.
ATTTTCGTGCACTAACAACATCGCAGAGTATGAAGCCATTCTCCTTGGCCTGCATATACTTAAAGATTTAAAGGCCAAAAAGATATCAGTACAAGGAGATTCTGAGTTGATCATTAGACAAATCAAAGGGGAATACGCAACCAAAAACCCCAGGCTCATAGAATATAGGAACATTATTTTATACCTCCTGAAAAATTTCGAAAAATATGAACTGGTGTTCATACCAAGAGCCCAAAACCACCTGGCAAACGAACTTGCTTCTGCTGCTAGTAGCTGCCAGATACCGCAAATTGAGGAACAACTCATTATAAAGGTAAAGAACAGACCAAAAGTGCCTGATAACGAAGACCATTGGCATGTTTTTAACAATGACAAACATATAGAGGATTTCCTGCAATCAAAGAATGAGTTTTCCACAGCATCACCAAGTTGCAACCATGAAAAGGAATGTTTAGATCGGGAAAAATTTCCTGAAACAAAGCCCCCCTCCCCTACTAATATAAATCAGTTTGATCATCTTTTCGAAGAAAATTTATCTGATGATCTAGACCAAAAGGACCTTGAAGTTATAGAGTGTAAAGGCAATACCATACCCAAAGGCCTTGCGCCGCTAGAACAGCTCTTTGATTTCAACGATGTGGCTAAAGAACCAAAGACATAACCCATGGAAACTAATGTGGAAGAGCACAATATAGGCAGCCCAACTGAGCCTTAAATGATTAAGTTATCTAGCACCCTGCCTGCCCACATCAAACAAGAATACGTAGCACTCCTCGAAGAGTTTATAGATGTCTTTGCATGGGAGTATAAAGATTTGAAATCGTATGACACTAGCATCATTCAGCACAAGATCCCTCTAAAGGAAAATCAGAAACCTTTCAAACAGAAATTGAGGATAATCCCTGTCTTATTTCCTGCAGTAGAAAAATAAATTAAGAAGATGTATGATGCAGGGATCATTGTTCTTGTCAGATAATCAGAATGGGTCTCCAATTTGGTATCTGTCAGGAAGACGACAGGGGATATTAGGCTGTGTATAGACTTTATAAATCTTAATAGAGCCTCTCAGAAAGATAACTACCCTTTGCCAAAAATGGACCACATTCTACAGAGGGTAGCTGGGTCAAGAAGAATATCCTTACTGGATGGGTTCTCGGGTTATAACCAAGTGTTATTCCTCCCAAGTGATCAAAATAAGACAACCTTTACCACACCGTGGGGGACATTTATGTATGTCAAAATGCCATTTGGCTTTATGAACGCAGGGGCCACCTTCCAGAGGGCCATGGACATAGCCTTCTCAGAAGACATAGGCTACTTTATAATCATCTACCTAGATGATATCACGGTTTTCTCCAAAACTAATGAAGAACATTTAGAACATCTAAGGAAAGTTTTTGAGAAATGCAGAAGATTTGGCTTGTCTTTAAATCCCAAAAAGACACTCTTTGGCCTCCAAGAAGGAAAGCTTCTTGGTCATATATTCTCTGAAGAAGGGATCAAAATAGATCCTAAAAGAATTGAGGGCATATTGAATATCAGTCACCCTAGGAATCTCAAAGAATTACAGTCTTTCATTGGAAAGATTAATTTTTTGAGGAGATTCATCCCCAACCTTGTCGAGCTATTGAAAAACATCACTAACATGCTTAGGAAAGAAGTAGGTGTCAAATGGATAATGCAAGCTAAAAAGTCATTCGAACTGGTAAAGAAAGCCCTTACTCAAGCACCAGTCCTCATCAGTCCTGATTTCACCAAAGATTTTTATATTTTTTCCTTTGCATCAGAACAGACAATAGCTGCAGTATTGTTGCAGAAGAATAACTCGGGGCAAGAACAACCTATATCCTTCTTCAGAAAAGCCTTAAGAGATGCCCCACTCAAATACAACATCATGGAAAAGCAAGCCTTGGCACTGGTTAAAGCATTAAAGGATTTCAGGGTGTACATCTTACATTCACACATCATTGCCTTTGTGCCAAACACCGTAGTCAAAGATATTCTAGGTCAGGACCCCGATGGTAAAAGGGGAAAGTGGATTGCCACTATTCTGGAATACGACTTAGAAATCAAGCCTACCAAACTCATCAAGGGACAAGGATTAGCAAAACTCATGGCCGAGTCTAATCTCAAGGTTCTAGATATGAATATGGTTGATGCCTTAGAAGAGATAGAAGAGTTCCCAGCACCATTTATTGAAGAAACATTCACGAACTCTCCATGGTATGCCGATATTATTTATGTGCTGCTTTACTTAAATGCTCCTCCTTCTTTGTCGAAAACAAAAGCTAGATTTGTGAAACGGAAGGCTTTAAAATATTGCATGATAGATGGAGTTTTATATTGGAAGAATGTTGTTGGGATACTACTAAAATGTTTACTTGAGAATGATGCAGGAAAAATCATGCATGAAATGCAAGAAGGAGAATGTGGAGGGCACTTAAATTGGAAGACCACAGCAAACAAAATCCTCAGATCAGGTTATTATTGGCCCACCCTTTTTCCAGACACCCACAAACTAGTAATGTCTTGCCACAAATTCCAGATTTTTGATGGTAGGAGAAAGCTCCTGCCCTTACCATTGAAGCCTATTAGTGTTGAAACACCCTTCCAACAGTGGGGTTTGGACTTTATAGGGGAAATCCATCCACCCTCCTTAGCCCAGCATAAATGGATCCTCACAGCCACATATTATTTTACCAAATGGATAGAGGCCATACCCACTAGGAATGCTACTAACTCTGTCATTATTAAATTCCTTGAGACCAACATATTTTCCAGATTTGGTTGTCCTAGGAAAATGATCACAAACAATGCTTTTGCCTTCAAATTCAAAAAGATGGTTGATTTCTGCCATAAATTTCGGATCACCTTGGGCCACTCTACTGCCTATTACCCCCAAGGAAATCGACTTGCTGAATCTTCCAACAAGAGCCTAATCAACATCATCAAAAAATTTCTGGAGCAGAATAAAAAAGAATGGCATGGTAAGCTTGTTCATGCTTTGTGGGCTGACAGGTTAACCACCAAAAAGTCAATCAACACATCCCCCTATCAGCTAGTCTATGGCATGGATGTTGTTTTCCAAACATCTTTTGTAGTTCCAGTCATGAAACTCCTTCAGGAGGTTCAAGTTGAAGAAAATGATATGCATAGAAGGATCAATCAGGCCATCCACTTGCAGCAGACCAGAGAGGAAGTTTACCAGAGAACTCAAGCAGTCCAAGAAAACATCAAAAGGTAGTTTGACAAAAAGACTAAAGCAAATGACTTCCAAGTCAGGAACGTGGTTCTCAAATGGGATTCAAGAAGGGAAGGGAAAGGAAAACATGGTAAGTTTGAAAATCTGTGGAAAGGGCCCTATATTATCCATTCCTTAAGAGGGCATAATGCATTTTTCTTGCAAGAACTGAATGGCGAAGCAGTGTTAGGACGTCCTGTCAATGGCAAGATACTTAAACACTACTTCGGTCAAGAATCTTAAGTTTCATAGATTTTCATCCATTGTACATACCGTTTGCATCAAGAAAAAGAAATAAAATGCAAAAACATTAAAAAAAAAGGGCAGAAATAAAACAAGAAAGGTATAGCCTCATACCAAAAAGAAAGAAAATATGAAAGTGTGCAAGCTCAAATGCCACTACCTTAAGAAGCACTACTGTCCAATCATACAGCCTAATCATGATTGGGCAGATTTCAATTTACTGCTGATAGGATAGCGAAGAAGATCTGCCAAACTGTTTAATCTTGGCTTATCAGTAGAATAGATTGGGATAGAAGAAAGAGAGCAGCTCATACAAGATCAAAACCAGAGCTGAAGTGAAGAAAGAAAGGTGACTCTGAAAAGCTCAAAATCTGAGTCACAGCAAGAAGGAAGAATGTGTTTGAATTCCAAATCTTTAATCCTTCCAAGTTTTGTTTAATTTCTGTTATTTTCAGTTCATGTGTAGCTGTTTTTATGCCATGGACCCAAAGCAAGCCAAACAGTCTAATCCTGGTTTGACTGTATTTTCAATTTCTGTCTTAGAATGTAGAGAAGAAATCTGCTAGACAGTTTAATCCTAGCAGATATAGATTAGGTAGAGAAACTATGAGACCAATAGTTTAATCTGGTCTCATGGAGTAATAAGGGCATAAATAGAATAGGTTTATTTCATTGTTTGTAAAAAATTGATGACATAAAGGGTCTGCAAGTCCAAATGCACCCAAAAGAAAAAATGTCAGGACTATAGTCTGGGTAGGTAGTTGTTTGAGAGAATGTTATTGCTGATGTAATGTCTTCATGATTTGTGGCAGCTGATCCAAGAAAGAAAATGGATGGGTCAAGTACCAGGCATCTGGCCTACACCAAAGATCATTTCTGAATTCTTGACTCCTTCAAGAAGAAGTCATCCCCATGTGGAGCCACTGTTAGCCCCCTATGAATTTTTTGACAAGCAAATAGGGGCTAAATTGTTTTTTGAGCCTTCAAGGAATGCATTTCCTCTGAAAACACATCATCCTTGAAGCCTCCTTGTAAATTTGTCCTTTGATAAATCCCCACTGTTTTTTCCATGAGAAAATCCTCTCTGTTGTAAAGAAGAATGCCAAAAAGGCCCTTTTCCCTCTTATTTCATTCCCCCTAAACCTTTGTTTTCATCACCCTTTCCCTCCCTTAATTCCCCATTAATCATCCAAATTCCCTTTTAAACCCTTCAAATATCCTTTGTTTGGTTTAATACCCCCTTATTCTCTCTACCGTTTCCCTCTTTAGCCTTAAAAACCCTCTTTTTCGGCTAAAAAACCCACTTTGCTTCATATATTAGGCTTAGCCCCTCTCGACCCAACCCCTTAACCACTTCCCCACATGACCCCAGCGCTAAGACCAAGTGCTAGCCCGTAAGTCGCTTATCGCATCGGAGAATCACAGCGGAGCATCTTTTTCCTTTGTAAACCACATAAGTTCCGATGCGATAGTGTTAAGTCTGTCGGCCCTTTGAAGAAATCTCTGTCGTCAATCTTAGAAGATCCGATGGTCAGCGCTTTTCCCGCAAGCACCCATCGCCCCTATCCACTTACCCCTCTGATTTAGTGTCAGCCGTCGATCTGTCTCCAGATCCAACAACTATCGCATAATCGCACCACCGCTCCAATTGCAAATGTTAAAATGTGCCACTTTTTTTCCCGCCGATTGGTGAACCCCTGATTGGATCCTAGCCATCCATCCATTCGGATCCAATGGCCCAGATTACTCCTCACCCCGCCCATTTTCTCCCATTCTTCTCCCCTTCCGATCAGTCTCCACCATCGATTCACTTCTGAACCAATGGCTATCGTATAATCGCATCCCCGCTCCGTTCGCAATCGCAAATTCCAAATCGAGCCACCTTCCGTTCCTCCCGATTGTGATCCTCCGACGTGATTGCAGCTGTCGATCCCCTCCCGAGATCTGACGATCCTAAGTGAAATCGCCCTCCTCCCATGGTCGGGTCCCACCATTCAAACTCATTCCATATGTTTTTAATCGCATTTTCATGCATTTCCCGTGTATTTCATTCCAAGGTCCGAAACCAATGTTTTGCATTAAACATTAGATCATTCCGCCCTAACATTAAGATTTTAATGTTTTACATTAAAGTTTTCCATCTCACCGACTTCCACATACATTTCCCGCTGTTACACTACACTTTCACCAGTTTTCCCTTGCATCCACCATTTCCCTCCATGTCGCGCTGCCGTCTTCACAATCCTCCACTACATCCATCCTCCCATGCACGGATTTTTTTGACATTTTGTGTGTTGTTTGCAGGGTTACTGGCGGTGGAAACCGTCATGGTTCATAGTCACTTTTATAGTGGCACAGAACACAGAGAAAGCTAGGTTCAGAGCCTGATATTACAGAGAAGAGCTCGAGAGGGTACTTAGAGTGTCATTCTCATTAAAGGACGGAGTTTTAACTCTATAAAACCTCCTCAGCACCATTGAAGTTCCAAATTACACAGACAGAGACAGTAAGGAGGCGGCAAAGAGTATCAGTGAAGGTTTAAAGTAATTTAAAGCCTATTATTGAAGATTTAAAGCCTTAACCCAGTGTTAAAGGGAAAATTTACAGATTCAAGACCTTATGAATGTCACAGAAGGCATAATGAGGCCTAAAGTACATAAAACAAATCCTAATTGTGTTTCACATCAGCAGAGGGTTCTTTCCCAAAAAAGGACAAGTTCCCATAATATTCTATTCTCCATCGATGATCCTGAGAAGATCACCACCCTGATAGTAGTCCTAATATAGCCAGAGCATTTGTTACACAGTATGGCAGGCATAAAATTCATTTATCTACCTTACTCGCCCCAAAGTACAGACAGCCGAAAAGTACATCGAAGAACATACCTATGAAGTTATTATCATCCTGTTGAAGACCACTCTTTCATCCAAAGAAGTACTGAAAGTCAATGAGGGACATTAAATTAGAATGGGTCTCATGCACACTTCCTCCCTCTGTTTTAAATGATTCATTTAAGGTTCATATCTACTACTCCACTTCCTCATTCACCTATAAAGACTCTTCGAAATCTCATTGTAAAAGGTTGGCATTTGTGATTTCTAAAGTAATACATATTGCTGCTTTGAAGAAGCTTTGGCATTCTGAAAGTGTGTGAAGATCTGTGTTTTTCTGTTGATGAAGGAGGCTGGACCATCAGATCCCTGAGCCTAGTCTTGGTGAAGTACTTCTTATTGTTAATGTTATTTCCTGTGTTTTCACTTTGTCCCATTATGCTTTGCTTACAGTAGGATAAAAAGCTTAGGCAGAGAAATGTATCTCAGAAGCACCTCTGACGTGTTTATCCTTCACTGTCTGTATGTTTTCTGCTACTGAATGTGACAGGGTAGTTTAATAGCTCTCTTTACACTCAGTTTGTTTTACTTTAGAAATGGTTAATTCGGTTGTGTTAAAGACTGTTTAGGTGTTCCCTCTTTCTTTACCACCGAATATCGTATCTGGAGTCTACCTTTGATTATTAATGCTGGCATTTTGACAGTGAGGTTTTGTCTCAATCATACCCTCTATTCCTTATTGTTATCATTGTGTTGAAGGCCCCTATAATTGTAATCCTAGATGTCTAAGGCATTCCCTCTTCCTGGACTGCAATTGTATGTCTTTGTTGGTTAAGCTCTCAAAGGTGAACTTGTAGGAGAAAATAGGACGTTCCCCGAATCCTATAACTCATATTGAAGGTTTAGTCTACATTTCTCTTTCTTTGAGTGTTTAAATTGATTAAGTCCAAAGCAGTGAGCTTATTGGAGGAAATAGGGCGTTCCCCGAATCCTTTAAGTCATTGTGAAAGGGTTTAGTTTGTTGTTCACTCTTAGTACTTAATGTCCATCCCATTTCACCTATATTATTCGACAAATCCTCGACCAAGTTAGATTTTCCCTTTGGTGTCCCTTCCTTCTTAGTCAGAACAATTTGGACTTCACATGACTCCATTGCCCAATGGCTTGTAGATTCCCATGCTCTATCTATACCACATGAAACATATTTGTCCAACCAAACAAAAACAAACAACCTTGAACCTCATAACTAGCCTAAAATCAATTTCTAAACCTTTCAAGACACATCTTTATAAACATATTGAGAGATCCCTCTCTAAGAGTAGGAGGGCTAGATCCTAGAGCTCTAAATTTTGGTTTGTATGTTGCCTTGTCTTTTGGTAAGCCAATCTATCGAAACACAGGACCCCAACAAATCAAAATATTCTTTTGATTTCAAGTTGGTGGTGACATCTTTTTCTTGTTTCTTTTTACTTTCAATGAATCTACTCCTTCCTTTATTATTCAATTCATTTTTAATATTAAAATGATTATATTTGCAATCAATAAATACTAATGCACTAATAAAACTAGGGGAAAAGTAACTGTTCTATTGGTTGCATGTCTTTAGTGAAATATTTTCAAATGGAGAAAACAATCTGGCACATATTTAATTAACTCATTTATTTCAAATTGTCAAACCAGGAGGTAACTCCTCAAATCAGAATGTTTATTGAATGAAGAATGAACATGTATTTATACATGGAGGTGAGGCTATTGGGATTCATCTCCCAATGACTCTTGGCCTTCCTTATTTCCTAATATTATTTATTATACAATATTACATATCCACACCAAACCCATAGGATTAGGTGTCAACATTCCCCCCTTTAATCCGAAGGGATGTTGGTGAGTCCAAGCATCGATCTGAACTTTTCAAACTTTTCTCTGCGAAGTGCTTTGGTGAAGATATCAACAGTTTGCTCATTTGTGGAACAATGATGTAGATGGATGGTTTTGGCTTGAACATGATGTCGAATTAGATGGTATTTTGTATTGATGTGCTTTGTTTGATCATGGAACTTTGGGTTCTTGGCCAACTTTATTGCAGAAGTGTTGTCGATCATGAGTGGTGTGGAATACATTTGTTTCATCTGCAAATCTTCCAGGATTTTCCGGAGCCACACAATTTCCTTTGTTACTTCAGCTGCTGCCACATATTCTGCCTCGGTCGTGGAATCTGCTGGAACTGACTGTTTGCGTGATCTCCATGAGACAGCTCCTGATCCAAGACTCATGGTGTATCCTATAGTAGACACCCTTTTTTCTTTGTCGCCATCAAAGTCTGAATCAGAGTATCCGATCAAGCTAAAGTCGCCTACCTGTGTATATTTGAGTCCAAAGTCTTGAGTCCCCTTCAAGTACCTTAACACTCTTTTTGTAGCAGACCAATGTCCTTCACAAGGTTTTTGCATGAACCTTGAGAGGATTCCAACAGAAAATGAAATGTCAGGTCTGGTGGTGGTCAGGTAGATAAGACTTCCTATAAGCTGTCTATACTTAGTTGCATCCTCAAATTCGTTCCCTTCAATAGATGTGAGCTTCAAGTTTTGTTCCATTGGAGTGGTTAAAGGATTACATTCATCCATGCCAAACTTGTTCAAGAGATCTCCAATGTACTTCTTTTGAGAAAGAAATATAAATTTAGGATGTTGAATTACTTCAATACCCAGACAGTAATGAACATGACCCAAATCAGTCATTTCAAAACCTTTCTTAAATTATTTCTTCATGGATGCAATATAGCTCTCATTGTTCCCTGTTATCAAAAGATCATCTACATATACCACAAGATATACAACTGTTTTTCCAACTTTTTTAACAAACAAAGTTGCATCATCAAGATCAAAATGTTTGAAGTCAAGTTTCAGAAGATGCTTGGTTAATTTCTCATACCAGGCTCGTGGTGCTTGCTTGAGGCCATACAAGGATTTTATAAGCTTGCAAACTTTTTGTTCTTGACCCTTTGCAACAAATCCTTCTGGCTGGGACATACAAACTTTCTCCTTTAGATCTCCATTCAAAAATTTTGTTTTTACATCCATCTGATGGACTTTCCATCCATTCTGAGCTGCTAGGGCAAAGAGAGTCCGGATGGTGGTCCATTTTGCTATGGGAGCAAAATTTTCTTCATAATCGATTCCTTATTTTTGTGAAAAACCTTTTGCCACAAGCCTAGCCTTGTGCTTGTCAAGTGAGCCATCTGCTTTATACTTGTTCTTGTAGACCCACTTACAGCCAATTGGTTTTGTTCCAAAAGGCGGATCAACCAGCTTCCAAGTGCCATTCTTTATCAAGGCATCATAATCCTTCTACATCGCTTCTTTCCATTCATCATGAGAAGCGGCTTCTTTGAAGGAATTTGGTTCATGATCTGTAGGCAAACTCAATTCACAGTTATAAGCAATATCCATATCAACAGGAGAATCAAAATTATCTACATCATCTTCAATTTGTTGAGTGGAACTTCTTGTTCCTGTTTTTCCAACCTCATCAAGATGAACATTCTCCAGTGTCTTTGTCAGCCATTTGGGAGGACCTTTCTGAGATGGCCCAGGCTGCTCACTTGACTGAGTTGGGATTGATTCAAGATTCAATCTCCCAATTCTGTCAATCACATCATTCAATGTGTCATCCATGGTTGTTTCTTCATGTGGGGGAGAGAGTGCTTCAGGACATGATTCCACAGTTTGATTCAATATCAGAATCCCCCCTTCAAGATGTGGAATCACATTATCAAATTCTTGGAAGGACTTTGCATGTGTGAATCTATCCAGGCGATCAAGTTGTCGCTCAACAACCTTGTCACTCTTGGAAGATTCAAGAAATATGACATCTCTTGCTATTACAAACTTCTTATTTGTTTCATCATAGAGACGATATCCTTTGGAGGTATTGGAATACCCCAAGAAGATACATTTTCTACTTCTAGCACCAAGTTTCTTCCTTTGACCCTTGGGTATCAAGGCATAACAAGTGGACCCAAAGACCCTGAAATGCTTTATCGAAGGAATGTGGCCATGCCACATTTCAAAAGGAGTTTTGTTTCTAATTTCACTTGAAGGACACCTATTCTTTATGTAAACAGCACATAGAACTGCATCAGCCCAAAACATCAATTTCACATTCTTGAAAAATAACATGGAGCGAACCATATTTAAAATAGTTCGGTTCATTCTTTCAGCTACACCGTTCTGTTGTGGATTATATGGCACAGTTGTTTGATGTTTGATTCCATGTTGACGAAGATAATTTTCAAATTCGTTTGAAGTGTATTCTTTTCCATTATCAGTACGTAGAGAGCCAATATTAGTTTTTGCATCATTTGCTATCCATGCATGAAAATTCTTGAATGTTTGAAAAGCATCAGACTTGTTCTTCAATAAGTAAATCCAACACATTCTGGTGTAGCCATCAATAAATTTCATCATGTATTTATTTCCATTTGTAGAAGCAATAGGCATAGGGCCACATAAATCTGAATGAACAAGCTCAAGTTTTCTATGTGCTCTGGAGTGTGAATCATGAAATGGTTGTTTGCTATGCTTTCCTAGAATACAAGCATCACATTCCTTAGGTTTTCTAGGAACTGTAGGCAGTCCATTAACACCATTTTTCTTCAACAAACGAAGGTTGTCATAGTTTAAGTGTCCAAATCTAGCATGCCATAAAAGACTTGATGGGAATGTACCTTCATCGTGATGTGAACTGAATGCAAAGTTTTGAGCATGAGCAGATGAACCTTTCGGCTTCAAGAGTCTCCCTTCTTCTATTCCCTCCATGACAAGTGAGTGATCTGATGCTTTTCTGACCTCTGCCTTGCCATCAAACAAGTGAATTGAGTGTCCTTGCTGCCGGATTTCGACCAGGGACAGCAAGTTTCTCTTCAACTCGGGGAGGTATAGAACCTCATGTAGGATATGATCAGGAAGACCAGGCAGTTTAAGCCTGACTGTGCCAAGCCCTGATGGCTTGAGTTTGGATTTATCTGCGAAATATACTGCTCCATCAACTTTGTCAGTGAATTCTTCAAAAAAAATCTTTTCTAAATGTCATGTGACATGTTGCTCTTGAATCTTGCAACCAATCATCTCTCCATGAAGTAAATGAAACATCAAATAGGTTTTCAGTTACTCCATTGTTACAATGTGCTAGAACAGAATGAGCTGATTCAGGTGCTTTACCTTTGTCTTTGTCATTAGTTTTACCTTTGTCTTGATTTCTTTGCTGCTGAATTTTAGATTGTCTGCCCCCCTTTTCTCTGAGGTTTCTTCTTCCTCTGCCTCTTCTGCCATCTCTTCCTCTGGATGAATCTGAAGCATGACTCTTTTCTCTATGTGCCAAGTATGCAGCCTCTTTAGAAGATGAAGGGACTGTCATCTTCTTTTGAAGGAGGAGAGAAAAAAAAACTTTGTTGGAAAATTTCTTTTGAAGGAGAGAAAACAAAAAAAACTCTTTGCTGAAAAATATATTGAATTTAGAAGGACAAAAACTCTTTGCTGCAAATACTAATTCTGCACCAAAAAATATATATATATTTTTTTGTTTGGAGAAAGGGACTTTATATGGATAATTGGATTGATAATGGTGGGCGATATTGTGAATTGAATAGTGGTATTATATGAGGGCGGTAATATGGTGGGAGGGGGCGGTTTTATCACATGTATCGAACAGCGTATTGTATGAGGGCGTATGACATCGTATTGTATGAGGGCGTAAACGGTATTACGTATGGTGGGAGGGGCGTATGACAGCATATTATATATGGAGTGGGCGGACTGTATATGGAATGGGCAGACTGTATATGGAGTGGGCGGAATGAGAATGAGGTCGCGAGTTGAGATGTATAAACTGTTATATGGAGACAGCGTATAACATTGACAGACAGCTCGGTAATATATGGTGGGAATGGTATTAAAAAGAGTGCGGAATGTGTTAAAGACAGGAGAAGGCGCGTTGTATTATATTGAAATATATGACTGGTGAATGAGAAGGGCGGTATATGAGTGCCAGGAGTCGTGGCCGTTGATATAATTATATTGAATGGGCGTTGATATGAGTGTATGACAGGGTTGTAGTGCAAAGGAAGGAGCGCAGTGATAAGGGTGGATTGCGTGTTGAACGTAAGGGAGTGGAGTTAGACAACGCTGTAGAAATGGAGATAGCGCGTTACAGTTGGGCGTAATGCTGTAGAGAGGAGCAACGTATTACAACCAGCTGTAGGCGGTGGCACTGTATTATTTAAATATGATAAAGCTGTATTGCAGTGAGAGCGCTATTATATGGACAGAACGATGCATACCACGTTGTATTATTGACTATGACAGAGTGCTGAATGGAGTAGGGATAGCAGATGGTAGGTGAGGGAAATGTGAGGTGAGTTGGGTAGGTGAGGGAGAAGTGAGGGCGAACGCACTAGGTTGGGTAGGTGAGATTTTGAAATTGCAGGACTTTAATAACTGAATTTGCAGGTGTGTGCAAGGGCTGCAATTTGTAGTATTTCAGGAACTGCAGAATTGAAAAATCTTCAGGAGCTGCAGGAGCTGCAAATGTTAGAGCTGTGCAGAGATAAAAAATAATGCAGAATAACAGTATATAGCATCAATTTAATGGAGCAACAAAACTATACAGAAAAACTGACTGAGCAAAGGAATGAGGGAGTTACACCACAGGCAAAAATGCTAATAGTGGGACTGGCTCTGATACCATGTCAAACCAGGAGGTAACTCCTCAAATCAGAATGTTTATTGAATGAAGAATGAACATGTATTTATACATGGAGGTGAGGCTATTGGGATTCATCTCCCAATGACTCTTGGCCTTCCTTATTTCCTAATATTATTTATTATACAATATTACATATCCACACCCAACCCATAGGATTAGGTGTCAACACAAATGATTTCAACATTTAATTTACAAAGTAGTTATATTAATTCAAAATTGAAACATATTTCATTTGTAAGACAATAAAGAAAGCTATGTTGTAGGAAACGTGGGTGTAGGGTCTGTTTCAGCCCAGAAATGAAACGAAAATGTGTTTCATCATACCGTACAGCCTAGAAACGCGTTTCCATCCATACTAGAATGTTTCACATTGGGGAAATGTGCCCAGTAGGGACGAAAACATGTTTCCAGACCATACGGGCATGTTTTCGTCACTTTAAATTTTTTCTTTTTCTTTTTCTTTTTTGGTTTCGTGTTTTTTATTATTTTTTTAATTGGGGAAAGTGTCTTTTGGATGCTTCTAGATGGCTCTCTCTACTTATAAAAAGACTCTCGCCTCATTCTCTCATCACACGAATTGAGCAAGTCGTTTCACTTGGAGAAGGGCGATTTTAGCAAGGAGAAAAGAGGAAGAGAGTAGTGCTTCAGCTAGTGAATTTTCAACAGTGAGCAAAGGAGATTTCAATAGCAAGAGAAAGAGATTTCAAAAATAGATTTGGAGTGCGAATTTTCTAGCTACGAAATTCTTGGTTTTTGGCTCAGCTACACCAAATTTCTCTTGTATTTTGTGGCATTTTGGGCTAGCTTCAGCTACAAAAAATTAATTTGGGTAAGAAACATTCAATTTCTTGGTTTTTCCCCATTGTTTCTTCTATTTTTTCGAGGTTTTATGCTACCAAAATTATGAAAAACGTTTTTAATTTACAAATTTTTCTTAATTTTTTTTTTGCAGCAATGGCTTCCATCCAAGGTTCAAGTTCAAGCCCCAAGTCCAACCCAAGGGCTGAATATTATCCTCTTTGGAGGTGGTGGCTCATGGGAATAGTGATGTAATCTTTACAGTAATTATTACAAGGGCTCTTACGCAAGAGTGAAGGCACATCTTTTGCATAGAGGAGGACAGGGGATTGCAGGTTGCACAAAAACATCATACCCTGTGGTGAGGAGGGAATATCAAAGAGAGAAAGATCAGGTAGATGGAATTAAAAGAAGGCATGATGAGCTTAGTTAAGCTACTACTAAATGTTGTAAATATTGTTACTGATGGAAAATGAGCACAAAGGAGCAGCACCTGAACTATCATTAAGGCAAAGGAGTAGAGAAGAACTAGCAATACGGCAAAGGAGCATATCAGGCAACAATGCAGTAAGAAAGCATAAAATAGAGGCAGAGTAGAACCAGAGAAGCAAGGAGAAGCATTAGACTATCAGCAGAGGCAGTAAAGAAGCGAATGCAACTAAGAAGGCACCAAAGGCAGCAAGACAATAGAGAAGCAGCAAAAGAAAAGAGGCAACGAATGTAGAGAGGAAAAAAATGTAGCAGAGGTAGTGAATGCAGCTAAGAAGGCACCAAAGGCAGCAAGGCGACAGAGACAACAAAGGCAGCGAATGAAGCAGAGGCCGCGAATGAAGCAGAGACAACGGAGAGGAAGTGAATTGCTTCAGCGCACAGCAGAAGGCAATCAAATTTGCTAGACATAGCGAGGACCAGAGATCTTACACATAGAAGAAGTAGGAAGAGGCGAGAGATGAGAGGAAGAGGCCAATTAAAAAAAGATGATTAAGCCAAGAGAGAGAGGTGAGAGCCGAGAGACAGAGAGAGATTTAATCAGTATGAAAAGAGGTATGTTGAGTGTGACAACTCGGGATGAGATTAAATAACAAAGAGAAGCTCGGGAACAAGCTCAGGAGAAATAACGTGGAGAAACTGAAGTTATAGAGCACGACAATATAAAGAACAAAAAATAGACTAAGGCAGAGAAGTTTTTGAAGAATTCCAAGGGAGGCGAACGGACGGTCAAGATTAGATCACAAAAGTGAAGGCGAGAGATGGATGGTGGAGATCGAATCACTTCAGGAGAAATTTCAAAAATCGCAACATTTAAAATTTTAGTGTTAAGGGCGTCACAGAGAAAGTTAAGTTGTGTGTGATGCGAAGCGAAGAAGGGGCATGTGTTGGCACGGCTCAATATCGCAGATCGTACGAAATAAAGGTAACCACTAAGTTAAACGGTTATAAGTTGCGAACTGTGAAGTACGGGCAGTGACATAATGATGATGTGGATGTGATGTAAAGATGACGTGGAAGTGATGTAAATATGACGTGGAACTGACATAAAGATGACGTGGAAATGACATAAATATTACGTGATAGTGATGTGGATATGATGTGGTAGTGACAGCAGTTTGACGTGGCCCCCACCCCTCAAATCGCCATTAATTTATGATGACGTGGCAGATGACGTGGCCCCGACCCCTCAAATTGTCATTAATTTATGATGACGTGGCAGATGACGTGGCCCCGACCCCTCAAATCGCCATTAATTTATGATGACGTGGCAGGTGACATGGCAGTGACGTGGCAGTGATGTGACATGGACCTGACCTGCATACCACACATCGCAATCAGCGATTCTTATGTTTATATGATAAGACTTCACAAGTTATATAAGTTGCAATGCGAAGCATATCACATACTGTAGAAAATAAGGAGAACTTTGTGATAAGAAACTTGCGAAAGAAATCTACGATAGAGAAGTAGCGATAAATTTAAGTGGGACCCAATCTCATATCGCAAATTGCAAAGATTAGGAGGATAAGCACTTAAGAAACACATGAGAACGACGAAGTGCGAAGTGCGATAATGGAGCAGATGTGATGCAGCTCATATTTTAATTCAAAGAATTTAAAGTCCGAGAGTATGGGTTTTCCCTTTCTAAATCACATCGGAGAGCAAAGGATGCATATAGCGTAGAACGATTGAAATATCAAAATGCGATAGAAAGCAGATGCGATATTGTTCAAACGTAAATATCAATGTATTTCATGTCCAGGTTTAATGTGTTTTGCGCTGTTTTTGTGAAGAAAATGGTGGAAGCGGAGGTCAAATCGGGTAAAAAAGGAAAAGGTTGAACACGGCAAGGAAAGGCTCAGGTAAGTAAAAGGACCTGACCCCGTGCAAAACAGTGTTATGCAGTTGCGCCCGTGAGTTAAGAGGAAAGGTTGAACGCAAGTGACCCGACTGTAGTGAATGTGGTAGTGCGCCTATTAAAACAAAGGTCTGAACGCGAAGAAAGTACTCAGGTGTATAAGTGACCCAACACAGAGAGAAGAGCATGGAATGTTGTAGGTAAGATATGCAATAGGCAGAGGCTATGTAAAACGTAAAGGCATGGGTCAAGTGAGGAAAATACGGTTGTGCATAAAATTTAGAAATATAACAGCAGCCAGAGAAGATAAAGGGACAACAGTCAGAGAAGACAAAATGAACAGAAAAGCAAGAAGTTGAAAGGGCTGAATTGAAATATTGTTGTAACTGTAAATGTATTATTTATTTTATATTGTTTGTGATGCAAAGGCAAGTCTCCGTAGCCAAAGTAAAACCTCAATGTAATACTAAAATGAGTACATAGTGTTGTAACATATTGAATGTGTTGAGCGAGGAAATGAGAAGGTGGAAGGCAAAGAGTCATACTTGTTCATTTCATATTCCCATATGGAATGCAAATAGCTATGAGGTGATCTCTACAAATGATGTTATTGTCATATGCACAAAGGAGTTAGAGAGTGGAAGAAGGAGAGAGAGCAGATAGAGAAGCTGTGAAGATCCAGAGATGATATGAAGCAGACTTGAAGGCTGGAAGGACAACAGTGAAGAAGGAGAAAAACATAGCTGATATCCAGGTAAATTAGCATATGACTTTATTATATAGTGAGGAAGTTGGTGCTTCCATATCAAGTTGTAACTTGATAGATGTCCAGTTGGAGTTGGTTGAGGTAGGAGCCTCCTGTGGGTTGTAGCCTACATAAAATACATGGGAGTTGGTGCTTCCATTCCAAGTTGTAGCTTGATAAATGTCCAGTTGGAGCTGGTTGAGGTAGGAGCCTCATGTGGGTTGTAGCCTACAGAAAATAAATGGGAGTTGGAGCTTCCTTGCAAGTTGTAGCTTGCATAATTTGAGGTAGTAGCTTCCTGTAGATTGGAGCCTACAGAAAATTAGTGGTGAGAGGGAGTTGGAGCTTGCCTTTCCATCACAACAATAATAATATGTGGTTTTCTCCCTTATGGATTTCCACTTATATCTGTTGTCTATGTGCATGATGATTATGTGTTGATATTCTATATTTAATCTGCTTAATACATGTTTCTCACTTATTAAGATTGTTGTTCCATTATACATTAAGTCGATCATGAAATGAAGGTGTAAATAAGTGTAAAAGAAAGTTTTAAAAGACCATGAATGCATTAAATTGATACACTGCGCCCCCCCCCCTCTCAGTTTAACTAAGGGTTCAACAATTGGTATCGGAGCCAGTTCCTTCTATATCATTTTAACAAATGGAAGGATATCTTAGGTCCCCAAGATGGCTAGCCTAGAAGGATGCTCAACAAATAAAGCCCCTTTGTTTATTGGCACAAACTATGCCTTCTGGAAAATAAGAATGAGGACGTACATAATGTCTCTAGGATTAGAAGTTTGGGCTGTTGTGGAATTAGGATATTCTCCAAAGGATACTGACACAGAAAAAGATGCCAAAAAAAATTTCATAGCCAATGCAAAAGCCATGAATGCACTTTTAAGTGGTCTGTGTGAGGCAGAATTTATCAAAGTAATGCATAGTTAGACTGCCAAAGAAATATGGGATACATTAGAAAGTATCCATGAGGGAGATCAAAAGGTGAAGATGGCCAAGCTGCAAACCTATAGAGCTCAGTTTGAAAATGTAAAAATGAATGAAGATGAAGATATAGCCAGTTTCTTCTTAAAAGTTGCGGAAATTGTGAATAACATGAAAGCTCTAGGAGAACCCATTAAGGAATGTGTAATTGTGCAAAAGATATTGAGATATTTACCATCCAGGTTTAACCCTAAGGTTTCATCCATAGAAGAAACAACAAATTGGGAAACCTTGACCACGAACCAATTGCTTGGAAACTTGACAGCTTATGAGATGAGACTTCCACAGGGGAAGTCAAATGTGAGGGAGGAAGCCTTTAAGGTAGACAATTGCATGAAAGAGAAGGAAGATACATGTTCATGCTCAGATGAAGAAGAGGCCAAATTTGACAGAAGATTGGATAAGGGAACGGGTAAATACAAAGGTAAACCTCCATTTAAGTGCTTTGACTCTGGAAGAGTGGGGAACTATGCATCTAAATGTCCTCAAAAGAAAACATAGAATCAGCCACAAGAGAGAGAAACACAAAATAAATAAATGGCAGAAAGGGAAGAGATTCAATAGAAAATAATGTTATGCTCAGCAACATAGTAGTGCATCTGAAAGATCAGATGAATCCTCAAATGAAGAAGGAACCTATGAATTTGTGTTGATGGCCAAGGAAGAGCTTGAGGTTTATACTCAACCAAATATCATTGCATCTGAAAGCTTAGATGAATCCTCAAATGAAGAAGGAACCTCTGAATTTGTGTTGATGGCTAAGGAAGAGCTTGAAGGATTCCTTCTGGAAGATGAGGAAGAAGGTGAGGTAGATCTTGAGGGGGAGCTAAGGAGTTCCCTGGAGGAAATAGACAGACTTAAACTCAAGTGCAGAAAATAGAAAGACATTTTCCTAAAATATATAAAACCAGATTCGAAATACCTCATTCAGTTGAAAGTATAACTTGAAGAAGCTAAGAAGGTGGAAGACATTATGCTAAATAAAATTAAAGATAAACATCAAGAGCAAGAGAAATTGGAAGAAGAAGTGGTATGCCTAAGAAAGAAACTAGAAAATGCCAAAAGGGAATTATCTATGAATACTCCGTGAATGAAAAGCTCTTAACAGTTGGAAAAAATACTAAATGCTCAATTATCTCCTCTCTTAAAGGCTGGGATAGGCTATGAAGGAGAAACAAGTAAGTCCAAGGTAGAAGATAACAGGAATATCATTTTTGTAAAAGTTGTAAAGGATAATGAAGCAGCTCAAAATATTCCCACAGAAGCAGAAGCCAGCAAGAACATGACTTGCAATGAAGTAAACAGAAACAAGCAACAACCTCAAATGAAAAAGAACGAAATGAAGAAAAAGTTAGCTGAAAAAGGCTCTTACACTCCTGAATATGAATTGAATAAATTCAGAAGCTATCAAAGGAGATTCTTTCCTCCTATGAGAAATATCACTTGGTTTGCCTGCCACAAACCTGGACATATTGCAACATACTGTAAGATAGAGTAAATCCACTCCAACCAACTAAAGATGCAGCCAATGAAAGGATTACCTCAAGCAAACAAATGGAGAAGACAATCTATCACCAGGTACACAAAGTATTTCCATGGCTATTGTTATGCATGAATTTTTTTTGACATAAACTTGTTGAATGTAAATTATGTTTAAAAGGAAGCATAAAATATTATTTTGAGATTCAACAAGATGATGAGCTTAGTGAAAATCAGTCACCTTCACTAAGTGGGCCCACAGGCTATTTTTAGGTGTTAGTCTATTTTTAGACTATGTCTATTTTTAGACATGGTGATCATATTTCAGAAGTTGTGGGATGCTATTTGTGGATGGTTGGTCAAGTTGGAAAAATTGATGAAATTATATTTTTAGAATATTGGGCGAAGTCTACTTATAGATCGTCGAACTAAAAATAGAAGTGTCGATTATTATTAGCTCTTAATAATAATCCGGCAATAAACATCAACTTATTCTCTTGGAGCACTTAATTTCAATGTACAGAATTGGAAAATCAGTGGGTTGAAGAAATTACGTAATTCCTAGGGTTTACTGGTGGTTCATGCATGGAGGACTTAGTTAGAACTGAAGTGGAAAAGTTATGACAGAGTTGGAAGAGTAGTTCCTGGAGTTGTTATTCAGTTTAACTCAATTAATGGAGTTAAACTCAATTGGAGTTAAACTCAGTTGAGCTAGTTGTATCTAGTCTAACTGAATGATACACTAGTGAGAGTGGAGTGAATTAATTATTTAATTAATTTACAAATAATAACTCATTAATCAACTGAACAAATACAATAGTTAACTACAGTGCATGTCAGTTCCAGTGGAGACCCAGTGGAGAGATAGGTGAAAGGGCAAGATGGACTATCCATTGTGACTATAGTGATGCATTGATTGCAACACACACATATTGGAGTTGCCAATGAGGATTGTGCAATGCAATCAAGGAAGATTCAAATTCATTCAGGGGTCTTCTTCAGTAGGGATTGCGCAGTGGAGGCAGGCTATCAGGTGGCAAGAAATCAGTGCATGGATTTGCAGATTTCTTCTTATTAGTGTGTGACGATTGATTGTACTGAGAGATTGATGTACTAAGCTTTGTATGAGATTGTTACATGATCTCCATGATACATAATATATGATATTTGGGGTTTTCAGCTTTAGGCTTTCTCGTTAAACAACTATGTTATGTGCGATTGTTTTTATTGCTTCATGTGTTCGCAATTGAATTGAAATTTCCGCAAAAGATTAACAGTGGAAGGATTTTGTATTTAGCAAGAAGATAAATATTGTTAGAT
Organism: Pinus albicaulis; assembly: GCA_034641835.2. Taxonomy (NCBI): domain Eukaryota; kingdom Viridiplantae; phylum Streptophyta; class Pinopsida; order Pinales; family Pinaceae; genus Pinus; species Pinus albicaulis. The sequence continues at coordinate 198,127,754 of CM076578.1, read as the reverse complement.
CAGGAGAATCTGGATATATACATGCATCTTGTATATAATTTCTACATGGTATCAGAGTAGTGTTAATTCTTGAAGATTGCAATAGTGAAGAATTACTGAGTTTGTGCTGGTGGACAATTCGAATTTGCTACAGAAAATTCTTGGTGCAACAGTTGAGTATACATTGAAATGTCTTTCAATGGGTTGCGATTGGAGTATGCCCTTGATGGCAGCTCAAATTACATAGCCTGGAAGGATAGGATGGAGGCGGTGCTAGAGGATAATGGACTGAAGGAGTTCATCAATAGCGATGTTCCTAAGCTGGGATCTAGCAATGTTGCATTACTTGATGCATGGCAAAAGAAGATAGCAAAGACAAGAAGAATTCTGTTGGAAGGTGTGAAGAACCATATTGTGTCCAGCCTTCATGGGAAAGCCACTCCATTTTCAATGTGGAAGGCTTTGACATATTTTTTCCAAAGCAGCAGCGACCAGAGGAAGTTGGCGCTGAAAGATAAGCTCAAAAAAATAAAAATGGAGAAGGGCGACAGTATTCCAAAATATCTCATGAAGTTTTTCCATTGTAGGGATGAATTGGGAAGTGTGAGGATTACTGTTGATGATGAAGAGTTGGTGATCTTGGCTCTCCTTGGGCTTCCGAAGAGTTGGCATAGCTACGAAGACTCTGTCAATGGACGGGAGAAACTGCCGGGATGGGAGTGACTTTGGTCGAATCTTGTGCAGGAGGAGATAAGGTGAAGTACCAGGGATGGCTCTTCATCAAAGAATGATGATGAAGAGAATTGAGCTTTGGCTGCAAAAGCAAGGAAAGGGAAGGGGAAGAAATTTCCTTCAAAATCTGAAGCTAATGGCAAGAAGTAGGATTTTTCCAAGGTGAAGTGTTTTCAGTATCACGAATATGGGCATTTCGCCACTAATTGCCCACAGAAGAAGAAGAACAAAAAGGTTGCTGGAGCTGCAGCTGGAGAGGCCTTAGCCTTGAAATTTTAACTTGATTTCTCTTTGATCGCGTGCTTGGTTTCAAGCTCAATGGGATCGGTGTGGTGTCTTGATAGTGGTGTGTTTTTCCATATGACAGGAGACAAGGATTTGTTTAGTGACTTGGAGGAGAAGGACCTTCAAATGCATATAGAGATGGGTGATGATGGTCGATACAGTGCGACCGGAATTGGGACCATTACCTTTGAGAGGGAGTCAGGTAATCCATTTCTGTTGAAATACGTTATGCATGTTCTAGGTCTGAAGAAAAACTTGGTCTCAGTCGCAATGTTGGAAGACAGAGGTTATGACGTTGTTTTTAGCGATGGAAAATCTTTCCTGGGACATAAAAAAACAAGTCAAACCAAGAGGATAGGGATTCGAGTTAAGAATCTCTACAAGCTGGAAGTAGATGGTTGCACTGCAATGATGGGAAAAGCAGAAGAAGTGGTGAGATGGGATGAGAGCGAATTATGGCACAGGAGATTGGGCCATCTTCACCATGGTGCTTTGAAGATTTTGCAGCAGATTTCTACTGGACTTCCCAAGGGTACTCTTGCATAGTCAGATCAATGTAATGGATGTACTATGGGTAAGTTTGTGAAGACCACTTTTCATGAGAAGGAGAACCGTGCTTCGGTGATCCTTGAGAGAATTCACACAGACGTGTGTGGACCTTTCTCGGTTGCTTCAACAGCAAAACACAGGTATTATGTTATATTTTTTGATGACTATTCTCGTAGATGCTAGATCTTCTTCATGCAGAAGAAGAGCGAAACATTCTCAAATTTCTGTGAGTTTAAAGAATTGGTGGAGAAGGAGTTAAGGAAGCAAGTGAAAGCTCTACGAAGTGATAATGGTGATGAATACATCTCGGGCGAATTCAAATACTTCTGTAGCAAAGAAGGAATTCGAAGAGAACTCATAGTGCCTCATAACCCACAGCAGAATGGGGTCACGGAGAGGAAGAACACAATGATTGTGGGTGTTTCACAAGCTATGTTGCATGACCAAGGCCTACCGATGCACTTGTGGGCAGAAGCATGCAACACTATGGTTTATGTGCAAAATCGTTGTCCTCATAGAGTACTTGGCATGAGTAAACCTGAAGAAGCTTTTACTGGTAAGAACCCTGATATTTCTCATTTGAAGATTTTTGGCTCATCTGTTTACATTCACGTGACAAAGGATGCCGGGAAGAAGCTGGAGCCAACTGCAAAAGTTGGGATATTTGTGGGCTACACAGAAACACCCCATAATTATCGTGTGTGTTTTCCAGACAGTCGGATGACTGTGGTGCGACAGGATATAAAATTCAATGAGGTGAAAGCCATGAAGTTGTCGCTTGAGAGGGAGCTACACTTGCATGCAGAGGAGGAACTTCTTGTTCCCAAAGATAAGCCTCTAGATGTGGATCAGCCACAGGAGGAGATTCAAGGAGTGGAGGAGTCCACTCATGTAGAACCAAACATCAGACAAGGTAGAAAGCGTACCACAGAAGCTAAGAGACTGAAGCTTGATGCAGCACAGAATGTAGGAGTCCCTACATCACAGCACAGATAGAGACAGTCACCTGACCGATTTACTGGATATATGGCTCTTATGAGCAAGTGTATCATGATAGAGCCATCTTCTTTTGAAGAAGCAATGCAGGAGCCCACATGGGTAGATTCCATGGTGGAGGAGTATGACTCCATTGTTAGAAACAGTGCTTGGGAGATTGTTCCAAGGTCGGTGGGTAAGTCAGTTGTAGGATCAAGATGGATCTACAAGGTAAAGCACTGCTTATGGGAGCTTCGAGAAGTATAAGGAAAGATTTGTTGCCTGGGGCTTGTCACAGATCAAGGGGATTGATTATGAAGAAACCTTTGCACTTGTCGCACGATATTCTTCCATAAGGACCATCCTTTCTCTCTCAGCGCAGATGGGTTGGCACATTCATCAAATGGATGTGAAGACTACGTTCCTTAATGGGATCATTGAGGAAGAGGTGTACATTGAGCAGCCTAAAGGATTTGAGATCTTCAACAGTGAGTCGCATGTGTGCAGGCTCAAAAGAGCGATGTATGGGCTAAAGCAAGCACCACGTGCTTGGTACACTTGGATCGATAGCTATTTCACTAGAATTGGCTTCACCAAGAGTGCGGCAGATGCAAACCTGTACCAAATTGTGGTGGAGGGTAAGCTTTTAATCATTGTTATTTATGTTGATGATTTAATACTAACGGGTGATGAGTAGTTGATACACTCATGAAAGGCAGATCTTGCAAAGGAGTTTGAGATGAAGGATTTGGGCCTCCTTCATTAATTCCTTGGATTGGAAATATGGTAGTGGGAAGGTGAACTATTTGTGTCTCAAAACAACTATGTCTGGGAGATTCTGGAGAAGTTTCACATGCAAGGCTGCAAGCCTATCGACACTCCTCTTTCAGGAAATTGGAGGAAAGAGGATGCTACATCGGCAGAGGTAGTGGATGCCACTATTTATCGATAATTGGTGGGTTCGCTCATCTATTTAGTTCATACAAGACCGGACATATGCTATGCGGTGAACCAACTTTAGTTAATCCTACCAAGCTCTTTTGGAAGGCAGGAAAGCATGTCCTGAGGTATCTCAGGGCACATCTGAGTATGGCTTATGGTACAGACAAATGGATGAGGTGAAGTTGCATGGCTTCACGGATGCAGATTGGGCAGGCAGCCCAACAGACAGAAAGAGCACATCAGGAGGGGTTTTTAGTATCGGATCTACAGCAGTTTCTTGGTACATTAGGAAACAAAGATCCGTGGCACTTAGTTCAGCGGAAGTAGAATACATGGCAACAAGTCAAGCTGCATGTGAGGCTATCTGGATGAGGAAGATCTTGGTCGGTTTGTTCGGTTCACATTTAGATCCTACGGGAATGTTGAGATTCCACAAGATGATGAGCTTAGTGAAAATCAGTCACCTTCACTAAGTGGGCCCACAGGCTATTTTTAGGTGTTAGTCTATTTTTAGACTATGTATATTTTTAGACATGGTGATCATATTTCAAAAGTTGCAGGATGCTATTTGTGAATGGTTGGTCAAGTTGGAAAAATAGATGAAATTCTATTTTTAGAATATTGGGTGAAGTCTGTTTATAGATCATCGATCTAAAAATAGAAGTGTTGATTATTATTAGCTCTTAATAATAATCCGACAATAAACATCAACTTATTCTCTTGGAGCACTTAATTTCAGTGTACAGATTTGGAAAAATAGTGGGCTGGAGGAATTATGCAATTCCTAGGGTTTACTAGTGGTTCATGCATGGAGGACTCAGTTAGAACTGAAGTGGCAAAGTTATGACAGAGTTGGAAGAGTAGTTCATGGAGTTGTTATTCAGTTTAACTCAGTTAATGGAGTTAAACTTAGTTGAGATAGTTGTATCTAGTCTAACTGAATGATACACTATTGAGAGTGGAGTGAATTAATTAGTTAATTAATTCACAAATAATAACTCATTAATCAACTCAACAAATACAACAGTTAACTACAGTGCATGTCAGTTCCAGTGGAGACCCAGTGGAGAGATAGGTGAAAGGGCAAGATGGACTATCCGTTGTGACTATAGTGATGCATTGATTGCACCACACACACATTGGAGTTGCCAATGAGGATTGCACAGTGCAAGCAAGGTATATTCAAATTCATTCAGGGGTCTTCTTCAGCAGGGATTGCGCAGTGGAGGCAGGCTATCAGGTGGCAGGAAATCAGTGCATGGATTCGCAGATTTCTTCTGATTAGTGTGTGATGATTGATTGTACTGAGAGCTTGATGTACTAAGCTTTGTATGAGATTGTTACATGATCTCCATGATACATAATATATGATAGTTGGGGTTTTCAGCTTCAGGATTTCCCGTTAAAAAACTGTGTTATGTGCGATTGTTTTTATTGCTTCATATGTTTGAAATTGAGTTTAAATTTTTGCAAAATATTAACAATGGAAGGATTCTGTATTTATCAAGAAGATAAATCTTGTTAGATAAGGAGAATATAGATATATACATGCATCTTGTATATAATTTCTACATATTATACATCATCTCAAACGTACCTTGGTAAAATAAGATGTTATTTATGCCTCAAGCTTGGTCACAAAGCAAAATACTGTAAAATTCCATATACATTAAAGAACTCTAGGCAGATGATGGAATCCAATAAAATCAGAGAAAACTATGAATAAAAAATAAGTGCAAACATTATGAAGAACCCCAATAGAGTATGGAAGGAAAAGAGAAAGGGGGAGCCTGTTACTTCAATAACATAATGAATCCATCATAGTCTCAGGGGGAGTTTCTCTGGAAAGCAACACAAATATCCAGCCAGCAATATATAAGAAGCAACATCCCAGGGGGAGATTAGTTCATAAATAGTCTCCATAAAAGTAGTCCAAGAAAAGCTCCTTGGAATAAGAACAGCTAAAATTTTAGGAAGGGAAAGGACAATTCCACTAATAGAGAACTGTAGAGGAAGAAGGATACCTAAAGCATTCAATAGCCAACAGGTTGATGGAAGGAAAGAAGGCAGCAAGCAATCATAGTGGTAGAGGGAACATCATCCATGAACATATTCCAAGTAAAGAAATTGAAGATGTCTTCCCAAAGATCATTATGTTAGAACAGTTGAAATGTATATAGAGCAGCAATGATTCTGGAGCAGTCCTAGAAAGGAATATGCAGTGACATTCCTTTAAACCAGAAATAAACCAGAATGACAAAATAAGAAAAAATTTAATGATGCCAAGATTAGATTCAGTATATTGATGATTGTTGTTGAGAACAGTGGAGAGCTCAATAGTAGAAACTATGAAGGTTGTCTTAACTATGGGTGCATGTGCGAGCTGAAGTAAAATTACTACATGGTTTATCAAAGTAGTATCAATTGGTATTTGGAACTAAGCAGTCTACCTATTAGCAGAATACCAAGTGTCATCAGTGGAGCAGTGGTATGGTACAGGTCCTCGAGATCAGAGTACTATGGTAGAAGTACTTGAAGGTAGTATTCCCAGCCTTATCTACACTATTAGAGCATGAAATGGTCAATAACAGTGCTAAATGATCATTATCTTGATTACACTTGAAGTATTATATTGAGCATTGAAGCAATATCTATTTCTAGATATAACTGCATGTCTTCCTCAAGCCAGTACATATATATAGTCAAGGCCTCTTTCTTAATATCGTTCATGAAACTGTGTGAAGTCTGTTTGCTGAAATCTCAATTAAACAACTTGAGGATGTTTTGCTGAAGATCATCATGATAGAAGAGTTAAAGTATCTGAAGTATGAATGACTAGTTGTTTTAATCTTACATTTGAAGCTCAAGAGTCTTGTATTGATTCATCTAAAGCCTACTTCGGCAGAAAGGAATTGCTAGTATTTCACCATTGAAGAGAGGATAATCATTGACATACATGTCCCTTATGTCATAAATAAAATTGCATAGTTGATAAGTAAAACTGACCAACGCATTGAATGTATCTAACCTCAAGGGTTTGTTTTGAAATTACTAGTAGTAAATTCATGTGGTCTCTTTGATTGAAAGATATTGTCTAATCTTACAATAAGGTGTAAGTTCTAGTTTGATTCATTGTTCACATCAGTATCAAGGGAATTTCGACCGTTAATGTAGTATCCCTGTCAGCAGTCTAGCACATATCACCAACAACTGGCAGTAAAGGTGAACCTCAGCTATAAAAGATATATTGGCATCATCTTATTTAAATAGATGTGTATTGCATATATGTATTGCAAAAGAAGACATATTCCATCTACAATCTTCCTCAACATATATGTATATCAGTTGAAGATCATAATATAGATTGAAGTATATTTGGAGCATTCTCAGTATTTTAGTATTGTTCCAATGATGCATCTCACAGTATATAAGTCTAATTATATGAGTTTGTTCTATGAAGTGTCCTTATCATCACTATCAGCTTTATACAAGTGCAAGGAGTCAATGATCCTCAAAGTGTTCTCCCAATAGCTCTTGTACACCAGTCTGGAGCAGCAAGGTATAAAATTAGATCAAGGCCTAAACACAACTCAGAGAGAGGAAATGCAAAGATAGAATCTACACTGGGAAAAGTGCAACCCTTTTCCATTGATGTCAAAGGGGGAGGAAAAGTAAGCAAAAGAATAAAGGCTCTTCTGAAAAGCAAGCAGAGGAGGAAATATAAGACACTTCTCATAATGAAAGGGGGAGGAAGTCCTGGAGGAAGTATTGGAGTATTGCCATCAATGCCAAAGGGGGAGACTGTTGGAAATATTTTCATTGATGGAAAGGGAACACAAAGGAGCAGCACCTGAACTATCATTAAGGAAAAGGAGCAGAGAAGAACCAACAATAAGGAAAAGGAGAAAATCAGGAAACAATGCAGTAAGAAAGCATAAAAGAGAGGCAGAGGAACAACAGAGAAGCAAGGAGCAACATTAGACTATCAGTAGAGGAAAAAAAGAAGCGAATGTAACTAATAAGGCACCAAAGGGAGTAAGGCAGCAGAGAAGCAACAAAAGCAAAGAGACAACAAATGTAGAGAGGCAACGAATGTAGCAGATGCAGCAAATGCAGCTAAGAAGGCACCAAAGGCAGCAAAGCAACAGAGACATCAAAGGCAGTGAATGCAACCGAGGCAGCAAATGAAGTAGAGACATCAGAGAGGAAGTGAATTGCTTCAGCGCACAACAGAAGGCAATCGAATTTGCTAGACACAGCGAGGACCAGAGATCCTACACATAGCAGAAGCAGAAAGAGGCGAGAGCTGAGAGGAAGAGGAAAATTAAACAAAGATGATTAAGCCAAGAGAGAGAGGCGAGAGCTGAGAGACAGAGAGGGCTTTAATTAGTATGAAAAGATATATGTCGAGTGTGACAACTTGGGATGAGATTCAATAACAAAGATGAGCTCAGGAATAAGCTCAGGAAGAACAATGTGGAGAAACCAGAGTTACAGAGCACGACAATATAAAGAACGAAAAATAGACTGAGCGTGACAATATAAAGAACGAAAAATAGACTAAGGTAGAGAAGTCTTTGAAGAATTCCAAGGGAGGAAAAAGGACGGTTAAGATTAGATCACAAAAGTGAAGGCGAGAGATGGATGGCGGAGATCGAATCACTTCAGGGGCGATTTCGCAAATCGCAACATTTAAAAGTTTTGCATTAAGGGCATTGCAGGGAAAGTTAAGTTGTGTGCGATGTGAAGTGGAGAAGGGACACGTTTTGGCATGGCGCAATATCGTAGATCGCACAAAATAGAGGTAACCACTAAGTAAAACAGTTATAGGTTGTGAACTGCGAAGTACGGGCAGTGACGTAAGGATGACATAAAGATGATGTGGCAGTGACATAAAGATGATGTGGCAGTGACGTAAAGATGACGTGGTAGTGACATGGAGATGACGTGGCAGTGACATGGATATGACATGGCAGTGACGTGGTAAGATGACGTGGCAGATGACATGGCCCTGACCCCACAAATCACAATTAATTTATGATAACATGGCAGTGACGTGGCAATGATGTGGCAGTGACGTGGCATGATGACGTGGAGATGACATGGACCTGGCCCGCATACTACACATCGCAATCAGCGATTCTTATGTTTATATGATAAGACTTCGCAAGTTATATAAGTTGTGATGTGAAGTATATCGCATACCGCCAAAAATAAGGAGAACTTTGCGATAAGAATCTTGCAATAGAAAAGTAGTGATAAAGTCAACTGGGACCCAATCTCATATCGCAAATCGCAAAGCTTAGGAGGATAAGCACTTAAGAAACACATAAGAACGGCAAAGTGCGAAGTGCAATAATGGAGCGGACGTGATGCAGCTCAGATTTTAATTCTAAAGAATTTAAAGTCCGGGAGTATGGGTTTTCCCTTTGTAAATCACATCAGAGAGCAAAGGAGGCATATAACGTAGAACGATTGAAATGATGAAATGCAATAGAAAGCGGATGCGATATTGTTCAGAGGTAAATATCAATGTATTTCGTGTCCAGGCTTAATGTGTTTTGCACTATTTTTGTGAAGAAAACGGTGGAAGCGGAGGTCGACTCGGGTAACAAAGGAAAAAGTTGAACATGGTAAGGAAAGGCTCGAGTAAGTAAAAGAACCTGACCCCGTGCAGAAAAGTGTTATGCAGTTGCGACTGTGAGTTAAGAGGAAAAGTTGAATGCAAGTGACCCGACTATAGTGAACATGGTAGTGCGCCTATTAAAACAAAGGTTTGACCGCGAAGGAAGTACTCGGCTATATAAGTGACCCAACACAGAGAGAAGAGCATGGAACGTTGCAGATAAGATATGCAATAGGCAGAGGCTGTGTAAAACATAAAGGCATGGGTCAAGTCAAGAAAATACGGTTGGGAAGAACTGTTAGAAATATAACAGCATGCAGAGAAGATAAAGGGACAGCAGGCAGAGAAGACAAAATGAACAGAAAAGCAAAAAGTTGAAAGGGTTGAATTGAAATATTGTTGTAACTGTAAATGTATTATTTATTTTATATTGTTTGTGATACAAAGGCAAGTCTCCATAGGCAAAGTAAAACTCCAATGTAATACTGAAATGAGTACATAGTGTTGTAACATCCTGAATGTGCTGAGCAAGGAAATGAGAAGGTGGAAGGAAAAGAGTCATAAAAACAACTATGAGGTGATCTCTATAGATGATATTATTTTTCATATGCACAAAGGGATTAGAGAGTGGAAGAAGAAGAGAGAGAAAATAGAGAAGCTGTGAAGATCCAGAGATGATATAAAACAGACTTGAAGGCTGGAAGGACAACATTGAAAAAGGAGAAAAACATAGCTAATATCCAGGTAAATCAGCATATGATTTTATTGTAGAGTGAGGAAGTTGGTGCTTCCATATCAATTTGTAGCTTGATAGATGTCCAGTTGGAGCTGGTTGAGGTAGGAGCCTCTTGTTGGTTGTAGCATACATAAAATACATGGGAGTTGGTGCTTCCATTTCAAGTTGTAGCTTGATAGATGTCCAGTTGGAGATGGTTGAGGTAGGAGCCTCCTGTGGGTTGTAGCATGCAGAAAACAGATGGGAGTTGGAGCTTCCTTGCAATTTGTAGCTTCTAGAATTTGAGGTAGTAGCCTCTTGTAGGTTGGAGCCTACAAAAAATTAGTGGTGAGAGGGAGTTGGAGCCTGCCTTTACATCACAACAACAATAAGATGTGATTTTCTCCCTTATCGGTTTCCACTTATATATGTTGTTTATGTGCATGATGATTATGTGTTGATATTCTGTATTTAATCTACTTAATACTTGTTGCTCCCTTATTAATATTGTTGTTCCATTATACATTAATTCGATCATGAAATGAAGGTGTAAATAAGTGTAAAAGAAAGTTTTAAAATACCATGAATGCATTAAACTGATTCAACCCCCCCCCCCCAGTTTAACTAAGGGTTCAACACTAAAGCTCCTGCAAAAATTAAGCCAAGGATTGTAGCTGAAGCAAGGAAGAGGGGAGCCACTCAACAACCAGAACAACCACCATCTAGAGGGGCATCCAGTGCAGTTCAAGATAGAAGCATTGTTAAATTGGTGAATGTGTAAGAAAGATAAGAAGTTGATTCCAAAGTGGCTAGGTGCATCTATGCATTTGGTATCCCATTCAATGTTGTTCGCTTTCCTCATTGGAAAGATATGATAAGGGCAGTTAACAAAGCTCCTCACGGGTACAAGGGGCCGAACTATGAGAAAGTTAGAACTCAGTTTCTCAAAAATGAGAAGGATCTTGTGGAGGATATCTTATCACCAATTCGTTCTTCCTGGAGTAGCTCTAGGGTTACCATAGTCTCAGATGGATAGACATATACAAGGCGTAGACCATTGATAAATATCATTTCCACTTCACCAAAAGGAGAAATGTTTTTAAAGGCGGAAGACTGCTCGAGAGAGGTAAAAGAGGCACAATTCATTGTTGATGTTATTATAAAATCTATTAAACAAGTAGGTCCTAACAATGTGGTGCAAGTTATCACGGATAATGCACCAGTATGCAAAGCTGTAGGTTTAATTATTGAGGGAGGTATGACCACATCTTTTGGACACCCTGCATTGTCCATAATCTGAATCTAATCTTAGAGGAGATCGATAATAAAGTCCCATGAATAAAGGAACTCACAGGGGAAGCAAGGGAGATTGTTAAATTCATCACCAACCACCACCAATCTCAAGCAATATTTCGAGAGTACTCCAAATTGGAGTTGTTAAAAGTTGTTGAGACAAGATATGCCTCAAACTTCATAATGTTGCATTGCCTTGTTGAGGTTAAGAAAGCATTAGTTTCTATGGTGGTGAGTCAAGTTTGGCTGAGTGGAGACGGGAAGATTTAGAGCAGGGATATACGGTGCGTAGAGTGTGCCTTGCTGAGGATTGGTGGAGCAAGATAGATTTCTTGCTAATGTTCACAACCCTTGCATTTGAGCTTCTTCGGAATGTTGACGTTGACCAACCTTTCTTAGGAGAGGTATATGATGTCATGGATTCCATGGTTGAGAAAACTATGGAAATCATTTCACAAGAGTCTCCACAACTTTTGTTTGTAGATGATAATTTTGTTGAATTAGCCAAGAAAATCATTGTTGATAGGTGGAACAATTTCAACACTCCATTGCACACTTTAGCACATGCCTTAAACCCCAAATTTTATGATGAGGAGCTTATTTCTCAAAGCAATGGGAAAAGGAAGGCACCCCATAAGGATAGAGAGGTAGCTAATAGGGTGAAAAAAGCCCTTATGGGAATTTTTCTAGCTCATCTACACAAGGAGGTGAAGGAAGAATTTCCCAATTTTGCTGCAGGAATAGATGATTATTCAGATATATCATCTTTGGAGGAGAGAAGCATCATGAATCCATTTAGGTGGTGGATTTGTCATGGAGCAAATGGCATACATTTGCAAAACCTTGCCATTCGTGTCCTTTCACAAGTGGCAAGCTCTTCATCATCAAAAAGGAATTGGAGCACCTATGGTTTTATTCATTCTGTGAAGTGCAACAAGTTGGGCTCACAGAAGGTAGATGATCTTGTTTATGTGCATTCCAACCTTCGTCTTGCATCTCGTAGGGGTCCAGAATATAGCAATGGTCCTAAAGAATGGGATGTGGATCAAGAAAATCCTGATTTGGAACTCTCTCTTGCTACCATGAATATTGAGGACTAGGAGCATAGAAGTGGAACTAGGCAATCATCTTCTTCAACTAGACCATCCACTGTTAAGCATGCTTCTGCTACTATTTTTGATGAGGATTCTGATAATGAGTATTAGTCTTTTGACTTTATAGTACTTGTAGCCTCATAGTCTTTATTGTACTTGCAACCTCATATATATAATAAAGGTTGATTTGGAGATTTTGATATATAATAAATGTTGGTTTTGGATATTCCGATATTGCTATTTTCATTATATGTGTGTTATCATTCATGAGTAAATGTGATGTAAATTTATAGACTTATAGTTTATGCTTTGAATGTAATAAATTATAATTTATGTATGTTTTATGATTTCACATAACATTTCTTAAATGTCCTAAATACATACATACATATATATATATATATATATATATATATATATATATATATATATATATATCGTGTTTCTTGGTTTCCAAAATTTGGGGAGGTCATGTTTCGTACCCGTACCCATTTCGTAACTCATTTTTGTTTCCCCATTTCGTGCAACTTAGAAAGAAAGGCTTTTAATGCCCATATGATAGATATTTGAACTTCGAATTAATGATGCATATATTAAAGATCCAAAACACCAAAATTGTAAGAAGAAAAGACGACATGGGCTAAGAGTAGAGATCTATCAAATGTGCAGATGGATCAAATATGTGGAGTTGAAAATCTATTTTAAAGTGTAAAATTTGAAAAAAAGTTTGCATCTCAATAAATTTGATCTCTCTTGGGGCTTGGTAGATTCATAGTATATATATATATAGCCTTGAAAATTTGGTTGGACACTTGGGTTTTGTATATTTCAACAATTTTTTGTGCTATTTCAGACAAATTTGACTGCAAAATATACCTTGAAAAAAGGGTCAAAATATAAAGTAACCAACTTGAAATGTGTTCACCATATCAATTCATTGTTTTCAATATTTATATAGCGTTTTGTTTTTGTTTTTAAATTTTAATTTTTTTTTACAAAACTAATATCAAATTATTTAATTTAACATGGACATTGAAATATTTTATTTATAGATGTGAGTGATTATGAAATGCTTTTATTAAATTTCCTTTATACCAAAATGTAATGTTAAACAAACTAAGCCAACATTATGAGAGTTTGCTTTTAATTAAAACAAACAAACTAATCCTCCCCATATATATCTATAAACCCCCCACACATATATATTCACTTTTATTTTTATTTATAAAGATTTATTGTTATTTTATTTAGAAAATATTTAATTTTTATTTAAAAAAAGACGCATTGTTAAATACACTTCTTAATTCAATAATATAAAACAATACATAATATTAAAAAAATGCAATAATAATAATAATAATAATAATAATCTAATTTTAAAATCATTATTAAATTAAACAATAAATTAATATATAAAATCTCTTAATTTCACCTAAATTTAATCTTATACATAAATTCTATATACATTACATCTAAATATATTTTCTACTTCATATATAAACATTATTTTCTATATTTTCAGTTATATTATTATATATTGTAAATTTTTAACATTTATTTTATTGAAATAATTTTTTTTCAGCATAAAAAACGTTTGGTTTATATTTACATATGTACGAGCACAAAGTTCAAATATTTTCAAATTTTCTGTTAGTTACTATTTCCAAAGTCTATAAAACGACTTTCCTATATTCAAAACATAAATCCAAAAATAATATAACTCCGATTTTCATTTTAGTTTCCCATTTTGAGATTATCCAAAGCATCGATCATCAAGAGATTATATGTTCCCCTGTACAAAACAAACTTATACCAATACCACTCAGGATATTCTGTTTCAATCATTATCCACCCAACCTAAAGCCATAAATTTTCATTTTATTTAGTTAAAATGAAAAAAAAAACTAAATCCAAGAGCAAACCCTAATCGAATTCATAGAATCTATTTATCAGTGTTCTGAGTGCGTTACATACTTTCACTCCAGGAAATTTTAAAAAACAGTTACGAAAAGATATCTTCTGATTTCCTTACCTGATCAATTCTTATAAAAATTTCAGATTTATAGTTAGATATGCGAGTCCATTTATAAAGATTGCATGCACCCAGTCCAAAGTCTTACAAGTTACAAACATACGAAAAAATCAACGAGTCTTTGGAGGTCAAAGGCCAACACATTTGACCCTGGCAGAGATGGCAGAAAAAATATGCATAACAGACCCTGGAAGGATAATGTCACCTGGGGCCTCTACTTTATGGCGCTGGGGCCTGTTCAGTTATGCTGTAGTCCTAGGGATTGCTCGGCCATCCTGAGACAACAAACAATTTTTCCTTCAGAATGGTTAGGTCAGGGTGCAATTGTTTAAAAATGGTAATGTCCATACATTGGTAAACGAGCATTCATCTGAGCTGGTCACAATTATTCACAGATTAATATTAAACTTTTTATTTATCTCACTACCTTGCCTTCCAGTTCCCCCATATTTTCTTTCTCGGGCTTCGAATAGAGCTCCAGCTTGAGCTTAATGTCCTGCAAATCATCAATTACTTGATCCCACTCACTTCATTTAGGTCCAGTTCCTTTGCAATGCTGTTTCAAACTGGATTCCATTGATCTTTGCTCTCTCTTATTTCCTTTTGAATTTCCTTTAGTGAGAACAAAAGGATTCTTTTGTTTACTCCCTCTGCGAGCAGACAGAGGGCTGGTTTCCATTGCACTTCTCAACCACATGCTCCTGGGCAGTTCCTTCCTTTGAAAATGAAAATGGTCCATAATGCTCAGGGTCCCATGGTGGAATGAGCTAAAGTGAAGCACCTACCTTTGTTCCTAATTGACAGCAATCCCATTATTCGACAGTGAATATGTTTGTAATGATCCTAGTTACAGTGTGGTAATATTTCATCTTATTTATGCAAAATATATAACCTCTCTTGAAATAGGAACTGTCAATATATAACCTCTCTTGAAATAGGAACAGATCTCTTCCGACTTCCTTTCAGGATTGGTTCATCGGTCCCACGATTTATAAAGATTGCACGTACCTCCCCGGGATTAAATTACTAGCCAATCTTTACCTTTACAATTTACAAACTCACAAAAAATCAACGCAGTCTTTGGAGGTCACAGGCTTACACATTTGACCCTGAAACTGGAAAACATGACAAAGAATTGTGGATAAAATGCCCTGAGAGGAGAATAGCATCTGGGGTTTACACATCTTCAGACAACATAAACATTTTTTCCTTCAGAATGATCAGGTCAGCGTGCAGTTGCCTTAAAATGGCAATATCCATACCTTCTTTAATGAAGAGTCACCGGAGCTGATCACAATTATATTACAGATCGATATTAAGATTTTCACTGGAGCTCACATTTCCAGTTCCCCCACATTTCCTTTCTCGAGCTTCGAATACAGCTTCTTGATGTCCTGCAAATCAACAATCACTTGATCCCACTTACCTCTATTTACTTCCATTTCCTTTTCAATGTTGCTTCTATCTGGATCCGGTTGATCTTTACTCTGCTTATAGTTGAGTATCAATATCCCACAACACTCTTACTTCCTCTTGAATTTCCTCTACTGAGAACTGTGGGGTTCTTTTATTTTCTTCCTCTGTGAGCAGACACGGCTGGTTTCCATTGCACTTCTCAATACCATGCTCCTGGGCAGTTCTTTCTGAGAATGAAAATGATCCATACTGCTCTGGATCCCCTATGGTGGAATAAACTACTGGTGAAGCATCCATATTTGTTGCTGACTAACAGTAAGTCCATTGTTCAACTGAGAATATGTTTGTGATGATCCTACTTATAGTGTGGTAATATCTTATCTTATATGTGCAATATCTAACTTCTCTTGAAATGGGAACTGTCATGAACACTGAAGTATTTAGTCAATTTAATCCTAATGCTTTAAAGGTTGTCACTCCTTTTTATCCTAATGTTTTGAAGCTTGTCGCTCTTTTTATGGGGTGTAATTGCTTTATCAGAATTAGTAAAATAAAACAATTCCATTTACATGTAGAACCTGATATCTTAAATTATATTATTTATCTGTCTATATAACAACGCATGTGGAAATGATAAACAATCTGCCCTCAACGCAGTTGATTTTCCAGCACTTATGCATTCCTTCCCATGTCCTACCATTCAGCCAATGTGCTGGTTATCCATAAACTGTATGCAAAGAATATTATTTTAGCGCTTCTGCAGGGCCACCAATGTCCTGCCATTCAGCCAATGTGCTGGTTAGCTATAAGTTGTAGGCAAAGGAAAGATTGTTTCAGTTAGGTTGCTTTTATATGATAAGCTGAGTATTTCTAATCTCCAATCATAGTGTAGAAATTAAATCCTGTGATATGCCTTACGGCCAAAGGTGATGTTGAAATTTGATCTTATAGGACACATTAGATTGCGTATAATCAAGAGCAGGTGGTTCACCTGTTAATAGAATATCAGCAAATTATCCATTGCAAATACAAAGGCCAGCCAGAAGTTTGGTTATGCGCCCTCCAATTTTGGAGGAATGCGGAATGTTGTACTTAAGCCTTTGCTTTGAGGTTTGAAGTACCCATTTCATGGTTCTCCATCAAGCCATATTTATCTTTAAACAAATGAAAAAAATTGGAATAAGGAAAACTATTATGAATGACACTACTCTAGCCATAAGAGATACCATTGTTAATGTTTGAAGGTTCCTCAGGATTTGCATCTTCTGCAGCATTTGATTAGATCTACTATTAGTTAAAATTTTCAGCTATGTTTCACAATAAATAAAAAAGAGCAAATCCTTAGAATTATGTGAATCTCGAAAAGCAATGACAGTTAAATTTTGTCGGCAATATAAAACAAAATAATTAGACTCCAACATGGTTCAGAGGATCAATTCATTAGGTTAGAAGTTATGGTTGATAATAATCCTCTAATCTATAGAGGCAAAAAGACAGCAATTTATTTCTAAACCATTTACTTCGTAGATAATAATATTAACATTATGGATGGATAATAAATCTAAAATGAAATGTAGATTTGCAAACCACCATTGACTATAGTGTTGCAAAAGAACCTAATTCCCATTGACAATAATCAGTAGATAGATAATATATACTAACAAAAAATTGCATGGACAACTAGAAGTACAAAAATATTGTCATTCTAAGAACAATAGCTAGAAGTACAAAAATATTGCCATTGTAAGAACAATAGCAACATTGAAAATATTTTGTTGTTATCAGCTTCACAAAATTAAAAAGTAGAGGATTGTTCATTTAATGTAGGGACATCATTGCTTGTTGCACTTGTACTGCTAAGCAAATTGGATATGCTTTGTCTCAATCCCCTAGAAGGAACTATATTTTCCATGAAATCTTCTCTAATACTCTCCAACATCCTCACTACATCTCTCATAGTTGGTCTTTCTTCTGGTGAACATTTTGAACAAAGCAGACCAACTTGTAGCAGAGAAATTAAGCATTTGTATGCATTTTTTTCTTCAAATTCATCTCCATTCACCTCACTAAAAAGACCACTATCAATTACTTCCTTCAATCTATTTTGGAATGTGGACTTCACCCAATTGTGCAAATTTAGGTTTCCAACAAATATGTCGCTAGTTGGTCTTTTTCTGGTAAGCATTTCCAATAACAAAATGCCATAGCTGTAAACATCCCCTTGGGTGGAAACTATCCCACCCAATCCATACTCTACAAGAAAGGAAACATTCATTAAATTTTACTCAACCAATCTATACAATATTGTAAATGAACAAAGATGAGTGAAAATTTTCTTCTAAAGAGACATACCTGGGGCAATGTAACCCACGGATCCTCTCAAAGAAAGTGTTGAAGTGAGTGAATTAGTAGAGCTTTCACCAATTAATCTTGAGATACCAAAATCTGTTACATGGCCTAACATATCCCCATCCAAAAGTACATTGCTAGGTTTTAAATCACAATGCACTACTTGCACAAAACAATCATGATGAAGATACTCCATGGCATAGGCCACATCTATTGCAATGTATAATCGAGCTTTCAATCCCAATTCACAAATATCCTCGCCATTGTTGTCATCTCTATTATCAGGATACAAATGCTTCTCTAAACTTCCATTAGAGATAAACTTGAACACTAAACCTTTGAAATGAAGGTTGGAACATGATGATATGATTTTCACCAGATTTCTATGTCGAACCTTTTGCAAGACACTACATTCTGCTTTAAAACTCTTCTCAGCTTGGTCATTTTGCAATTGGTAAACCTTCACAGCGACAAATGTGCCATCTTTCAAAGTTCCTTTATAGATTGACCCAAAGCTACTTGTTCCTAGCAAGGTGGCTTGGGCAAATCCATTAGTTGCGACGTGAAGCTCTTGATATGAGATTCTTTGGTAGTCTAACTTTTGGAAAATAGCTCTTGAGACATCAATGCTTTGTATATGCATATTCCCTCTTCGTAGGAATCTTAAAACTAGACAACATAGTATAAAAGCAATAGCTCCACTCACTGGCAATAATACTTGCTTGAGAATTGTAAGATGACCTCTTGGTGTTGGGCAAGCATATAACTGGAATAGTTTTGGTCCACAAAGGTTAGGATTTCCATTGAAGGACATGACAATTGATTGATTTGAAAAAATTCCTCCATTTGGAAGTTCCCCGGTGAGCTTGTTAAAAGATAAGTTCAAATATTGAAGCATTTTCAATTTGTTGAGAGTAATTGGTATTGTCCCTGATAAGACGTTGGAAGAGAGATCTAGGCTCACAAGACTTTGTAAATTTTCAAGTGAATCCGGAATAGAGCCTTGAAATAAATTTTGAGATAAATTCAAAGATAATAGTTCAACACAACTTCCAAGGTTAGATGGAACGACCCCAGACAAGTGATTAGCAGAAATGTCTATAGCTTGAGCCATTGCAATTTTACCAATTTCCATGGGCAAGGAACCTTCTAATAAATTCCATGACAAATTCAAGTAGAAATGTAGATTATAAAGTGCAGCAATTTCTCTTGGTATGCTTCCAGTGAGTCTATTGTGGGACAAGTCAAGCTTTTCCAAATTTGTACAATTTCCTAAGCTAGTGGGTATGCCTCCTGATAATTGATTGTGATGAAGGAGGAGATGTCTTAGTTGTTTAAGGGATGCAAGGGAATTGGGAATCTTTCCAGAGAGCATGTTTCCACTGATGTCCAAGAGACCAAGATGTTGTAAATTTTGAAAGTCATTAGGTATGTTTCCTTGTAATTTATTGTTTGCTAAACATAATCTTTCTACATTTGTAAGGTTTCTTAAAAATGGAATCCTACCATTTAAAAGATTTTCGGACAAATTTAGATAGCTTAAGCTACTAAGATTGCCTATAGATGGAGGGATGATTCCTTCTATCATGTTTTTTGATAATAACAAGTAAGACAAATTGGTGGAAAGTTTTCCTATGGCAAAAGGCAAGACACCACTTAGTTTGTTATTGTGCAAGTTTAATTTTTTTAGGTGGGAACAATTGGTAAGGGCTACAAGGGCGGGCATGGTTGTGGCACTACCACTAGTAAGTTGATTATTTTGCAAATATACTTTTTCAAGAAGTGGTAGCTTACCCAATTCTATAGGCACACTCCCACTCAACTTGTTGTCGTGTAGAACAAGGATTGTGAGTTTTGAACAATTTCCAATGGAATTTGGTATGTTTCCACTAAGTCGATTTCCCCACAAATTCAACAGACTCAAGTTAACCATTTTTGACAAAGAAGTGGGAATTCTCCCTGTGAATTTGTTTTCAAAAAATTCCAAGTCAGTCAAAGAGGAGATATTTGACAAAGAGGAAGGAATGATTCCTGACAATTCATTCCTACTGAGAAAAAGAAATTGGAGACTAGTGAGACGGCTCAATTCTTGTGGTATACTTCCAGTAAATTTGTTTATTGAAATGTCCAAATCAGTCAAAGTAGAGATATTTGACAAAGAAGTGGGAATGATTCCTGATAATTCATTGCCATAGAGATAAAGAGTTTGGAGACTAGTGAGCCGACCCAATTCTTGTGGAAAAATGCCTGTGAGTTTGTTTAGACAAATCTGCAAGTCAATCAAGGTGGAGATATTTGGCCAAAATGTCGGAATGTTGCCTGAGAATTCACCATAATGCACTTGTGAGACATTTTTTCGCAATCTCTAAAATAATCGAAACGAAATTCTAGGTTTCCAAAGGAAATACGAATGATACCTGTGAGGATGTTTCCTCCCAATAAAAGTTGCTGCAGATGTGTGAGGGAACCCAATTCCTGCGGAATGCTTCCAGTGAAATTGTTGAAGGAGAGCCCCAAGGAAACAAGATTTGTGCAATTGTGGAGATCATTTGGGATGTTTCCTTTCAATTCATTGCGGTCCAGCCAAAGAGTGCTCAAACGAGAGAGGCGTCCCAATTGAGTTGGGATATGACCCTGGAGAGCATTGTCACTGAGATCAAGCTTATGGAGAAACGACAAATTGGCGAGGAAAGGAGAGATGGTGCCCTGCAGTTTCATGCTAGGGAGGGTTAGAGAGAACACTCTGTCCATGTGACGGCGGCTACAGGTTATGGCACTCCAGTTGCAGAAGGGAACTGCGGGAATCCAATTGGCCATGGAACCATTAGGATCGCTGGTTATTGCGCTCTTGAATGCCAAGAGCGAATGTCGATCGTCATGGAATGAATGCGCAGAGGAGGAGAAAATGAAGAGGAAAGAGATCATATAAAGGGCAACAGGGAAACAGAGAAACGACATGGTGAATGATGGGGAATTGCAACGTGAGCTCAGAATATGGAGAGGAGATGTGCAATGCCGTGAACTGGGTTCTGAGAAATATTTATAGGCGGGAAGTGAGAGTGCGGGGTGTATGAAGGTTTGGGCGTGATGAAGAGGGAGCAGAGGCATTTGCCAAAGGAGTATGGTGGAGGTGCGTGATGAAGAGGGATTTGCGAAAGGATTGTAGTGGAGGCGATTTGTGGCGGGGCCGTCCAATGACAGGAATTACTCGTGCGCATAATTCCTAAAAACCACATTAAAAACATTATAATAAGCTTTGTGGTGGAGCCGTCCAATAGACGACTGAGCTTGAGTATAATGCAAGATGTGTCCCTTTCTTTGGTGGAACTTTTCAGTGTGTTGATTATTGGGATATTCGTGCAAATCACTCTCGTAAGACTTAAGAGGGAGCAGAGCAATGTGCGCAAGGATTACATTGGAGTTGATTTGTTATTTTCAAAATGTGGTGCAGACATGAGGGGAGGTGGTGGTATTCTTCGGAGCATAAGTGAAGATTGGGTGGAGCCCCAAAATATCTTTATAGATGATGATGAAGAAAATTAATTTTTTTATAATGATGAGAAGTTATTGATTTATGACTTCCAAGAAAAGATAAAAATATAAGAACTTATTTGGTTTATTTTAAAATTTGATGATTGAAAGTTTTAATAAAGGCATTCACGGATCCATATAAATCTTTTTGATAAGTTAAAATATTACTTAAGTGTGATATTGAATAAATATTTTGAAAATTATATTTAAATATAAGGCATTTTAATATAAGGTTTTGGAGGAATCTATAAATTAAAGATATATTTTAATTTGTATTTTAATTTTATATAATTTTAAATATATAAAATAATTGAAAGTAAAAAAAATTAATTTACTTTTTAGTAAGAGAAAAAAATGTAATTTTTTTACTATTTTATATGGAGATGCCTAAATAAAAGTAATTTACTTTTTATTGTTAGGAAATTTTACATAAAATTTTAACAAAATTTTCATTAATTTTAAAAATAAAAATTTTAATTATTTAGATAAGCTTGTATACTTTGGAAGGAATGATTTTCTGAATCTCAATTTAATTATCAATACTTATTAGGTGGATGGTAGGGATTTAACCTCCATGAAATATTCTAGAATTTTCATAGTAGTATACACAATTTTAATTATTTAGATAAGCTTGTATATTTTGGAAGGGATGGTTTTCTAAATCTCAATTTAATTATCAATACTTATTAGGTGGATGGTAGGGATTTAACCTCCATGAAATATTCTAGAATTTTCATAGTAGTATACACAAATCAATGGCTGAGATTTATCTCTAAAGTAGTTATGTCTTTTTTACCCATTTAATTACATTAATTAATTAATTAAAAAAATTGTTATATGAACAAGTGTTATATGAAATGAGTTATGATTTTGGGGGCATGTAATATTGATAAGCCATAGTAATGGCCCATGATATTATAACAAAGCCTATTTACAAATTAAGAATCTCCATGATAAATTAGGGATAAATCTCTATGGTTAAAAATTTTGTTCCATATTTTCTTAATTGTAAATATGTTTAACTTATAGATTAATTGTTTTTATAACTAATAATAATTTAAATTAAAGTAATAATAAACTTTTCTTAACTCACACTTGATTTATTGAGTTTTAAAATAAATAAATATTTTAATATTTTGAGCGTTAAATTTAAAATTTAAAGATTCATGTACAATGAAATTTAAATTTATGGTTAAATTTTAAATTTTATAATTCAAATATTCATGTACAATGAAATTTAAATTTTAGCCCTAAAAGCGTTAATGACAATCTCTGAATTTTACTGATAAAAAATTCAACCCCTGGACTTTAGTAACATTTATAATAGGTGTCCCCGATGGGGATGTCACATAAGGACAAATGGGGGCAGGCAGTGCAGGACAGACAGGCCTGACACCACGTGCCACCCAGCTCCATTAACCTCCCACGCTTGAAGAATTATGAGCCCTCGGGATGTGATGAGCTGCGAAGGGGGATGTGCACATATCAAGCGCTCAGACAAGGGAATTGGAATTATGCAAGTGTGGACGATGGTGGAAGTCTGTGAGGAGGTCCTTCCCTATGCACTGACGTTGGCTCTCAAGCTTCGGCTTGAGCTTCGACTGCAGGTAGTATTGGGGAAGGATAGGGAGACAATGAATTGCGGATGTTGGAGCCGAGACCCATGGGATCCTGGAAGCTTGGAAACGTAGGAGCAATGGGGTGACGGGGCGAAAATTGTGCTTGGATTGTCTGCGAGGAAGGTGCCCACCTGTGAGTGGATTTTGTGGCTCTCTCGGCCCGCTGAGGGGGCGAGGTCAACGGAGGCAGAGGATTCGACCTCCGTGCAATGCTGGCTTGGGATCAGAGGCCCACCCAGTCTATCAACAATTTTGCTTTTCTGCGAGTGAAGGCTCCTCTCCACCAATGATCACAGTGAAGAAGAAACAGTTGGGCTGGCGGAAGTGTTCTGCGCTGTAGTGGTCCAAGTGGTTGGATAGGAAGCAATGGCATGTGTGACAACACTATTGTTCCAAGGGCTACACACCGCACAGGTAATTGGATATATAGCCAGGACGCAGATAGGTGCAAGGACGAGAAGCCCATGCCACAAGAACGTTGACATGCACGCATAGGAGGACTCGGTCGCAGGATAGAGGAGCGCAGGCCGAATGGGGACCCGAGCTCAAACTTAGAATCCACCGAGAGCCAACATTTGATTGCTGCAATGGCAATCTCCCCAGCCCAGTCTTTTGGTCAAGTTGACATTCCGGCCACCCTGGACGTAATCTCAACTCAACTCCTACAAATCCAACTCAACTTGGACAACATGCGGGAACAGAGTTATGAAGAATGCAACGAGCTCATCGCCTATATAAATGATATCCAACATATGCAAAATGAAACTATAGATGCTCTGGAGAGTCTTCACCATCAACTGAGGCACTCCCATGACCACCTCCGAGCACTAGAGATCTAGATTGAACATATTGATTGCCATGTGCACAATCGTGTTGGTTTCTTTGCACGACCACCAGCAACCCCCCTTAATCCTCCTCCATGAAACTTTGTAACCACTTGATTTTTGTTAGTTTTGTGCCAGAAATAACCTATGGCACTGTATGCCATGGCACACACCAACATTAATTATGGTTTTTTTTTTCCACTGTGGTTGCCTAGATGTATCACACCACTGATGTTTCTTGATGTGAATTTTGATAAGATAATATAATCTTGACTTTGACTGACAAAAAAAAACATTTATAATAGTTGAAAATATAGGCGTTAAATAAAGAAATGGACAATATTTGTTTATGTAAATTTCTTGGTGGATTCCGCATTAAATAAAGAAATGGATAATCTTTGTTTTTGTAAATTTTTTGGTGGATTCCCTTTTCATTGTTTTTTCCAACAACCGTCTTTCTATATTGCATGAAACCTGCGCTTTTCAATCTTGGTATTATATATATGTTTGGAAATATTTTTTATTAGTATTATATTTAATTAATTTTAATATCTAAATTAAAATTAAGTTTGTTATTTAATAAAGAAATGGACAAATGCAATGTGAGACAATCTTTGTTATATGTAAATGGGTTGGTGGAATTTTTTTTTTTTTTCCAACCAACCTGTCTTTTTGTCTTGCATGAATACCAAGGTTGAAAAGCACAGGTTTCATGAAAGACATAAGGTTTGTTGGGAAAAAAAATAAAAATAAAATTATTAACCTTATTATTAATATCAAAAGATTATTATTAAATTATTATTATTATTATTAAATCTAATATTCATATTAATATTATTAAATTTAATAATTTTATATTAATACAATATTAAATTTGTTATATTATAATATATATTAATATATCATGATATATATTAACTCTAGATATATATGGGAGGGAAGAACAAAAACATAGATTTATAGAGGTAGAGAGATGGGGAGTGATAAGGGAGAGATGAAGATAAACTAAAGGAGAGGGGAGAGGAGAAATGAAGAGAGAAGGAGGGAGAGGAGTGAGAAAGGTAGATAAGGGTAAGAGGGGGAGAGGAGTGAGAGAGGTAGAGAAGGGTAAGAGAGGGAGAGGGAGACAAGATGGAGGGGGGAGAGAGGAGAGGGGGAGGAAGATAATGAGACGATCAAAGGGCAAAGAGAGAGAGAGAGGGGGGGGGGAGAGGGGGGGGGGGGGAGGGAGAGAGAGTGGGGGTGACAAGGGAGAGATGGAGAGAGAGTGTGTATGTCTAGGGGTGAGATAAATAGATAAAGAAGGAGAGATGGAGACAAGAGGAGAGAGGGAGGCATATAGTAACATACACACACACACACACACAGATGGGGGAAGAGAAGGGGAGTTAGGAGAGAAAGGGAGAGAGAGGAAGGATGAGAGATAGGACATGAGAGAGAGGAGGAGAGTGATGGGGGGAGAGAGAGGAAGGATGGGAGAGAGGACTTGAGAGATAGGAGGAGAGTGATGGGGGGAGAGAGAGGGGGGTAGGAGAGAAATGGAGAGAGAGGAAGGACAAGAGAGAGGACTTGAGAGATATGAGGAGAGAGGCAAGGAGAGAAGAGAAGAGAGGGGGGTAGGAGAGAAATGGAGAGAGAGGGAGGACAAGAGAGAGGACTTGAGAGATAAGAGGAGAGTGATGGGGGGAGAGAGAGGGGGGTAGGAGAGAAATTGAGAGAGAGGAAGGATGAGAGAGAAGACTTGAGAGATATGAGGAGAGAGGCAGGGAGAGAAGAGAAGAGAGGGGTGGATAGAGGGATGGATTTGGAAGGGGACAGAGGGAGGGAAGAAGAAAGACATAGAGAGTGAAAAGTGAAGAGAGAGAGGGAGTGACAAGGGATAGATGGAGAGAGAGTGTATATGTTTGGGGTGAGATAAAGAGACAAAGAAGAAGATATTGAGAGAAGGGGGAGAGAAGCGATAGGGAGAGATTTAGTAACAAATTTGGAGAGAGAGAGAGAGAGAGAGAGAGACTGGTGAGAGAGAAAGGGAGAGAGAACAAGGAAGAGAGAGGATGTGAGAGAGTGGAGAGAGGGAGGAAAGAGATATGGCATTGGAGGGGGAGAGAGAGGGAGGTAAGAAGAAATACATAGATATAGAAAGGTGGAGAGAGAGGGAGAGAGGACATAAAGAGGGAAGAGAGATAGAATCAGGGGAGATGGAGAGAAGGGGAAGATACATATATAGATGGAAGGTGAAGAGAGGGAAGAAGAGAGAGATGGAGAGATGGAGGGAGGGACATATATATTGATAGATGTGGTGTGGGAGAGTGTGTGTGTTTGGGGGGTGGGTTGAGATAAAGAGACAAACAAGGAGAGACGGAGGGAGATATAGATGGAGGGGGGAGAGAGGGAAGAATATTTCTTGCACTAGATGCATTTATTTCAGTGTAGATGGTGATTTCTAATCCTATTTGATTGCTTGCAATAGATGCATTGATTTCAATGTAGATGGTGATTTCTAATCCTATTTTATTTCTTTCACTAGATGCATTGATTTCAATGTAGATGGTGATTTCTTATCTTATTTGATTGTTTACACTAGATTAATTGATTTTAGTGTAGATATTGATTTCTAATGATATTTGATTGCTTGCATTATATGCATTAATTTCAATGTAGATGATTTCTAATCCTATTTGATTGCTTGTGCTAAATGCATTGATTTTAGTGTAGATGGTAATTTCTAATCCTATTTTATTGCTTCTAGTAGCTGCATTGATTTCATTGTAGATGTTCATTTCTAATTATAATTCAGATTGCTTACACTAGATGCATTGATTTCAGTGTAGATGATTTCTAATCCTATTTGATTGTTTGCACTAAATGCATTGATTTCAATGTAGATGGTGATTTCTAATCCTATTTGATTACTTGCACTAAATGCATTGATTTCAATGTAGATGTTGGTTTCTATTCATATTTTCTTACTTGAACTAGATGCATTGATTTGAGTGTAAATGTTGATTTTTAATCCTATTTGATTGCTTGCATTAGATGCATTGATTTCAATGTATAAGTTGTTTTCTAATCTTATTTTATTGCTTTCATTAGATGCATTGATTTTAGTGTAGATATTGATTTCTGATTTGATGTAATTGGATGTATGATGGTACATTAATTTTAAAGTGATTGGATTAACAATGTGCATTGATTTCAGTATAAGCAAAAAAAATCATTGACAATGAACATTGATTTTTGTGTTATAGTAATTCAACCTATTAATATTGGAGAGCGAGAGAGACAAGGTATGATGTTTACTACAACAACTCGAGCTAAAGATTTAAATGGTTTATGATATGAAAAGATGAAAATATAACAATGGTGATAATAAGAATAGTAGAAGAAAATAGTTTGAGATTGATCACAATGAAAACTATTTGCAATTAACAACATTCTTATTATTCACATTTTCTATCTTTTAACATTATTATTGTCAATTTGCATTCAAAATTTGTATTTCATCTTTTTTCATCATCAAAGTTATTAACAATATTTATCATCTCAACAAACTAAGGTAACTAAGCAAATTAAAATTAAAATGAAGAGGTTAATCTTACACATATTTAGCATATTTAAAATGACTATATTAATATTAGATATGTTTACATATTATTGATAAAAAAATTCATACCTTCGATAGATTTTCCTTGGTCGTGCACAATTGAAACTATCCTAGATCCATCTTAACTCTGGATCTATCAAGCACCGAGAGGGATCAAATCTCTCGAGGTGCTTGAACCTTTCCTCAATTTTTGCACTAAAAAAAGAGGTTTGCACCTCAAGAGATTTGATCCCTCTCGATGTTTGATAGATTTGGATTTAAGATGGAATCATAAATAAAAACAATATATATTCATTTTTAGGATGTGGTTATGGAGCTTCACATTCAAAATCCATGATACCTATAATGTAGTGCTTCCCAATATAGGGAACAATAACCTTAAATTAAATTTGTTTTAAACAAGCCATTTTTCGGCATGTATTTTTACACTATTCTTGATGGTAGCATATTAATAAATATGATAATATTTACATTAAATTATATATTTTTAAAGATTTCCTTGAGGTGCTTAGGGGATTTTTAGGTAGAATAATATAAAATGTTTAATTGAAAATTAAATGAGTTTAATTTTGGTTTTTTTCAACCAATTTACAACTAGATCATAACCTAACCATTTTTTTATACAACAAAAAATTTCTAAATTTTTGGTCAAGTTCGTATCGAAACCGTGGCTTTGGGGATTTTAAAGATAACTCTCACACAAAATTGCTTTAACTAATTACGATAAAGTCCCACCTTAAATCGTGTTCAACCTAATATTTTATTGGGTATTTTTTTTTTTTAGGAATGGTCATCCTTGACATAAAGACTTCTCAACTACGGTTAACTTACATGGTCACTCGTTATTGCGGGACATGCAGGAGTTGTGCAAAGGCAACTGTAGGTACTTCTGGAAATGAGAAAGAAAGATAGAAACAAATTATTTTAACGTCCACAAGGATAAATATAACCTATGGGACAAATTGCTTCTCCATATGGTTCTTGTATTGGCCCCTTTTCTTGCGAATCTTCACAATAGATTCTACCAACTTCACGACAAACCCCTTGTTGAATAGATTACCCCAAGTGCTAGCTGAAAGAATATCTACATAACTTTCCCTGTTGGATTTGAAGGCCTCGCATTGTAAAATGAATTGTTTTTCTGTTTCCACTTTTTCGGAAGAGCAAAAAATACACTCTTTCCTCCGACAGTTCTTTTGGCCTTTTCTAGCACTCAGTTTCACAACAGAGTTGATGAGAATTAGTCCTTAGCTGAGCTATAATAATTTTGGCTCTCCCATAAATATTGACCCCCATGTACCCTTTTTGTTGATGATTATGAGTGTGATTAAACTCTTCAATATAGTATTTTCTCTTTCTCCCTAGCTCCTTATCCCAGCCTAAATTGTGATTTTAAGTTGTTTTAAAAATATTTTTAACTATAAATAAATTTAATTTAAAAACATGTTCTATTATTTAGTCAAATTGTTTTATGTTTTTTAAAATGTTATATATATATATATATATATATATATATATATATATGTATGTATGTATGTATGTATGTATGTATGTATGTATGTATGTATGTATGTATGTATGTATGTATGTATGTATGTATAAATTCAACTCACTTATAACATTAAAATTATGTGATTGGAAAAATTGATTTAGCCAGGAACGATGGTTTGAGCAACATCTGTCAGACAGGCATAGCCATAAGTGTGAGACTGCTGCAAGCCTGAACACATTTCCTCCCCTCCATCCTCCACTCTTTATGTTGTTATCTTTCCTTTGTTGCAACATTTTTAGAGGCATGTTCTATTCCTTAGGTGTATCTTTACACCTTTAGGGGAAATTTCTAATATTTTAGAAAATATTAATAATTAAATAATTAAATGCATGCATGTAGGAAAAAAATATGAGCGGGCATATTTTAATATTTTAATGTGAGATCCTCAAATGTAAATAAAATATTTCAATGTAAACTACATATATATTATACCAACCTAAATCCATCTTAACTCCAGATCTCCCAAGCGTTGAGAGGGATCAAATCTCCTTTCGCTCTAAAAGATGTTTGCATATCAAGAGATTTAATCCCTCTCATCGCTTGGTAGATACAAAGTTAGGATGGATCTAGGCTTTTTTTCTATTATCTACTACTTTTTATTGCATCACAATTGGTTCTTAAACTTAAGATGTAAAATGATGTCCATATTATCATTATTTCATAGAGTGGCCTCCTCCTCAATACCTCAATGATTCAACCAATACAACGCTTCTTTATGCCAACCTTGCTTAATTCACACATAGTTTGACTAGAGTTTAAAGCAACATTAAGAAACCTCTTGTATTCCATGTTTATTATATTGTTATTGGATGTCAAGTACCTAGTCAAATTCATGATTTAAATGGGGGAATGCCTTGCTTCTTTGAGGAGGATATGATAGGGAGTATTCCTTTAATTTTAAGATTATAAGTTATAAAACGCTTTTGGATTTGCTCTATATTTTTCCACCATTCTTTAGAGATGTTGTAGCCCCAAAATTCATAACCACATAAGATAAAAAGAGTGAAAAGAGTCTCAAAGAGGAGTTTTCTCATATCCGAAAAAATAAATGTTTATTAATTTACAACTGCTTTCCACTCGATAATAAGCTTCCACCCTTAAGTTTGTGATGAATATTGACTATGAAATATTCGTATGAAAGTCACTTCCTCCAAGTTATTATTGTCATACATGAAATTAGTGTAAGTATCTTTATAATTTGATTGGAAGAGCCTTTGTTTTGTCAATGTCAATATTCATACCCATACTAGATCAAAAATTTTGAGAATTATTATTTTCTTGTGAAGATCAGAGGGACTTCTTGTCATAAGAACAATATCATTAGCATAAAGAATAATGACAATGATTAATATAGCTAGAGACATGCTGATGAATTCTAATTCTTCCTTAAAACTCTCAAACTTGTTGATATATATGCCAAAAAAGATATGGTACAGGGCACAACCTTGCTTGATTCCTACATTACAATAATTTTGACCATCCCTCCGTGTTCCTAAACTTGGCAATAAAATTCTTATACAACATTATATGAGTAGATTTTAACTCAAATGAAACTTTAACTCTGCTAATATATTCCAAAGTTTAGTTCTAGACACTTTGTCAAATCATTTATTAAAGTCAATGAAGCACCACAGAAAACTAATTTTATTATTATGACACTCCTCAATAATGATATTAAGTGTAACAATGTGATTTGTACTTGAATAATAGTTCCCAAATTTGATTTAGCCTTCCACTATTTTTTCATGACTTTGAAGTTGTATAACAATCTTCTTTTCTAAAATCATTCCATATAAGTTAACTAAAAAATGATTATTATTTAATAACAAAAGTAAACAAAAAATAAACACATTTTATTTTTTTATCTAAAAAAAATCACTATATTTAATTTAATAATGTACTTAAGTCAACTTCAATACATTCATCATATATATATATATATATATATATATATTTTTTTTTTTTTAAGATAATTAAAATTTTTTGAATAACCAACTCATTTGTAAAAAGAATACTTCAAATTAAGTGAATATAAATATTTTCAATTACTTAGATCTTTATCTTTATTTTCATTTTTTTGTTTGTTAGGTAATGTGAGTCTTGAGATGGACCTGGAGTATGCCCTAAAAATCTTTTTTCTTGGCTAAGAGCTCGTCTTCCTCTAATGTAAATAAACAAGTTAATGACCCAAGACCTAAAGACATCTAAGAAGAGTGAAATTCTCCCCCCTTACATGCCATTAGCAGGTAATTAAATGTGGCATGGTTTTCCTTGAATAATAATGATGAGTCAGCTTGCATTCACAGATAACAACTAATGATGGTTATCCCCATTATTGGCTTGAAAATTGAGTTCTGATAGTTTTTCCCACTTTTTGGAAAAATAAATGTGAGTCCTGAGATGACTGACACACATATTCTGTGGATTGAGTAACCGTAACCCAAGGGCATCTAAGATGTCAAAATCACCTAAAGATTGCACCGGCCACACCAACCATTACCATGAATAAATTTTTGCGCATAAAATTTAGAACCAATTTCCTTTTCACTAAGAAATATATTAACGAAGCACCATGCCACCTTCTATTCTATACCCCATATATATATATATATATATATATATATATATATATATATATATATATATATATATATATATATATATATATATATATATATATATATATATATATATATATATATATATATATATATATATCAATATTAAGATATTTATTTGGATTCCTATCTATTAATTAAGTACTATTTACTATTACTTTATATATTGTAATTTTTAATATTAATATGCAAACTAATACCTATTATAAACTTTATTATCCATTCTTCTTAGTTTTTGAAGACATTTCAAAATGATATTATGTAGCAGTTAAATGATATCCATGTACTATTTAACGCAGTAGGTACTGTATGGATGATATCCATATACTATTTAACATGGTAGGTAATTTATAAACTTGCTCATTTGGAGAATTAACATAAATACTATTAAAATGAAAATATAGTAATTTTTATTTATTATTTTTATATTAAATATTTTATTATAACTTTTTCATGTTAATTTTTTTATTTTTTATTTTTCTTCTACTACTAATTTTGTTTTTATTTATCTTATCCAATCATAATAATTAGTTTGTGGAACAATTTAGTGGTTTCACTATAATATCTTAATATTTAACCTTTACTAATATTGTAATTGTAATTAATTATATTATTAATTCTTATATAAGCATTCTCTGATGGGGGTGTCAACTCAGTGAGCCAGGTGAGCGAAGGACAGTTGTGGCCGGACTATCCCGAAGCCATGTGCCAACGGCCACATTTACCTCCCATGCTTGAGAGGTAATGAGCCTCGGGACTAGTGGACTCACGGCAGGCGACGTCGAAGTGATGAGTGGAGTAGGCGAGCGGGTGAGCATTTGGAAATTGCAAGCGATGGTGAAAGTTGGAAAGATGGTCCCCCTCGATGTGCAGACACTGGATCTTAAGCCCTGGCTTGAGCTACACCGGCAGGAGACAAGGTGGGTGAATCTACTAACGGGAAGCTGTGGATGGCAGTTGAACGAGTGGCAGACTCCTGGCAGGGGCAACAGAGCGCTGCAACAAGAGTAGGAGAAAAGTGGTGAGTGTGAAAATCTAGCAGAGGAAACACCCTCGCAAGGGTGGCTCTAGTGTTCCTCCAGGACAGTGGCAGCTGGTAAGTGGGAAATGCAAGGAAGGATGACCCACGCCCAGGCCTCGGGGTGGTATTGATTTGGGCTCACTGACCCTTTCGGTTCTCCCACGACCAGGATTTGCAGAGGGTGGCAGATTATTGTGACTATCGAAGGTTGCGACATAATTTATGGTGGAGTAGTGGTTCTTTTCTATGGTGCACGGGAGGAATATAACAAGACGAATAGAAGCAGTTTCGGGGATGACGTTGTGGCATTAGGGGCTGCTTAGCCCATGGTTAACTGGAGTTGTTGCACAGAGAAAGGTTGGCAGGTGGTCGGCAAGCGAATGCCACGAGAGAGGGGGCGTGTACGGCGAGGAGGCTTTGGACATGGGATGGCGGGTCGATGGCTGCCCAAGGACTTTAGTTCACACTCGGAATCCACCAAGAGCCAACACTCGGTGACGACCATGGCAGTCTCTTCGACTCAGTCACCGGGACAGGTAGAGGCTCCGGTCACCCTTGAAACGATTTCAACACTACTCCAGCATATCCAGGTCAACCTGGACACTCTGTGTGAACAAAGGTATGAGGATCACAACAAAATTGTGGCTTATATCAATGAAATTCAATTCCTACAAAATGAGACCCTTGAAGCTTTGGAGAGTTTGCGCCGACTTTTGAGGCACTCACACGACCACCTTCGAGCTTTAGAGGCCCAGGTGGACCACATCGACTACCATGTGCATAACCAAGGACACATCTTTGCTGGTCCTCCGGCAGGTCCTCTGAAATCGCCCCCATGACGTTATGTTTGATCTGGTTGTTTTGTAATTTTGTGCGGATAATAACCAAGAGCGTCGTGTGCCTTGGCAAGCACCCAATCAGTCTTGGCACTTCTTGCCTCCTGGATTGCCTACATGTAATACAAAAACACTATTTTATGATGTAATTTTTGTGATAATATAATATAGACTTTGACCGAAAAAAAAAAATTTATTATATAGGCATGTAAATGTAAATGGACAAAAGACCCGAAACAATTATAATTATAATTTAATATCAACCGATGAAGAGGTGAAGCCTTGATATGGACCATGAGAAGTCATGAGGAGGAGGGTAACCAAAAAATGGTATTTGGAGAATTAATCTTGGGAATGAACTATTGGATGTGAAAAAGGATCATGAGATTTGAGGTTGTCAATATTTTGCCAAGAAAATATCTAATGGGAATGAGTGGAAGTAGCGGGGCTATACCCCATCTATCTTACCAAAGGTATGTGAAACATACCACTAAAATACTTTGGAGGTCTGAAAAAAATTTCTTGATTTAACCAAATGACAATTCTAAAAAAGAAATATGTAAAAGAAGCTAACCCATGAAAGAGAATAAAAGACAAAGAAGTGTGTGTACGAAGAACTTGTGCACATCAAGGAGAATGAAAATTCTAAGGAAAGGAGCATTCATGAAGGAATGCATCGGTGGAAGAAAAGAGACAAGCAAGGAGAGAGCATAGAGGGATAGAGAGAGTCCTTGATAAAGTAAGAGAAGAACAACACTCATGGGAGTGCATATGCTAGAGGTAGAGAAAAATATGGTAAGACAAACAAAGAATTGGTGAGTTTGATTAGATAATAAGAATAGCCTTCATGACTCTTCCCCATATTACTGAGTAAAATTCCCTTGTGGCTTCATGGTCTGGCTTAAGGATGGCTAAATACAAGAAATATTGTAGTGCAACTAATGCTATGGTGGGGTGGAATGTGGCTCACCCTTCAGCAATTGATGGAAGCATTGGTCATAAGGTAAGTGCACTTGTGGTAATCAAAATTTTAATGTTAGCCATTTTGAATAAATAGAGATGTTGTTGCTAAATTATATGCCTATGATCTTGTATGTTGGATGGATATCATGGCCTATGTGTTGCTTGTTTATGATATAAGAGGGTAATTTTTTTTAATGGTTGTGATGGTTGTGTAATGTTCACATCCCTCAATAAATATCTTTAGTTTCTCTTATGTTTTGTTAGATCTATAGACTTGGTAATTATTAAATTTCCTAGTAGCATCGAGGGTTAGCTCAATTGGTTGAGGTCCCATTACTAAAGCACCTTTCCTTTGGAAGGTCATGAGTTCAATTCTCCTCAACACCCTTAGGGTTAGTCTCAAATTAGTTTGGCTAGGGGGTGTGGTCCCTTTGGGTGGACCTACCCTAATTTTATATTGAAAAAAATAAAAATAAAAAAATCAAATAAAATCAAATATTATCCTAGCTAATTACAAACCTAAATCAAGTAAGAAGTATAGTTGAGAAGAAAAGGGATGTTAAACCCTTTAGTATCTTGAAAAACCATGATGGTTGGTTGGTTTTAGAGAACTCTCAGCGAGTTTTAATTAATAAATTCGGTCTTCCTTAAATACACCAGAGAAGCTATATATCTATTGTGGGGTTAGAAGTTCCTATAAGTGATTTAGACCCATATGTAAGAGGAATAACTTGGACAAAAAAGTGATGTCTCAAATGAAATTTATCCTCACATAACATCTAAATAAAATGGTTGTAGAGTTCACTAACGGACTCTTGAGATACTTGGAAGTCTATTAAAGGACTTGATGTGGAATTGTATGTTTTTTTAGTGATTGTGATAGCCTTGCTAAGTCAACTGAGGGATTTGAATACATCATTGACACGAAGAGACTGTTCAAGGTAAAATAGACCTTCATTTTATTTCCATTAAGGTCCACAATAATGAACAAAATTGTGATTCTCAAAATGTTAACGTAATGAGCCTTCTTGTTCAAGAGAGGAAAAAAATGGATGACCTTGAGTAGAGTGCAATATGTTTCAAGATATGGTATTAAACCTATGCAAGGACATTCTTTCTATGGTCTTGAATCCCTAAATATCTATCAACTCGACCTAGGCATATCCCAAAGAAGAGAATATTGTACAAAAGTTCAAGGAGGCAATGGAAATGGAGCAACAAACCTCTATCAATTCCATGGTCAAACATGAGGAACCTAACAATTAACATGTGTTTGTCTAGGTTTTGTGTTTTTTTTTTTTTTTTAATTTGTTCGAATTTTAAGTGTTTTCATTAACCAATATACGTACATTAACATTTCGAATTTAATTTCCAGAAATAGATGCAAACTCACTTTTGTTATCTATGAGAGATACAAGTTTTTCTTGAAACTCCATAATAACTCTACTTTGCATGTTTATAGATAACTCTTATATAGTTTATTTATTAAATTTTTAAATGATAGATATATTTATACTCGATCTTGGGAATCTACCTATTTTAGTCATGTAGGGACTACTCAAACAACAAGGCTTGAAGATGTTACAAGAAATACTCATCATGAGCTCAATATGTCACATGCAAGAACTGAACCCAAGTAGGGAGGATAATAACACTTCTATCAAACACCCAATGTAAACCCAATTTACAAGCTTTCCAATTGTTAGGTGTGTGTTATATTATTTCCACGACTAGCTTCAGTCCTATATTAGGTGGGAAAACCTTCCTATGGCTCTTTGCATGGGTTTGCACATGGTTTTGGGCACAATGGTTTTCTTCCCACTGTATTTTGTAGATCGGGTCAAGGGAGCTACAATTATGTTCTAATCCAAGGTTAATGGATTGGGGTTTATGAATGATTCAGCATGTATATATATGTGTTGTAACATTTAAAGGAAAATAATGAAACATCAAGCTGGTAGTCTCAATTTTGGGATGCAAGGAAAAATATCTGTGTATAACTATTTTATGTTTTTGTTAGCGTTATTGTTTTATTTTCTATTTTAAGAGTTTGTTTCCAGATAATTTTTGTACAGGGTTAAAACCTACATTTGGTATCAGAGTTGTTTCGGCTTCAAGGGGGTGCCTTTACTGCTGAGGGCTTTTGGTCGGGCTTGTGGTAGAACCTGTTTAGTGGGAGATCTTTGGGATCGATTCTTGCAGTGAAAGAAGATGGCGAGCAGTGGAAAGATAGAGATCGATAAATTTAATGGTCAGAGTTTTGAGTTGTGGAAGCTCGAGATGGTGGACCTGCTGGTGGATAATGATCAGTGGATCACGGTAGACCCAGGTACTAAACCAATGACAATGTTATATGAAGACTGGGCAAAGTTGGATCAGAAATCAAGATCACAATAGGACTGCGTATCTCAGATTTGGTATTTTTGAATGCATCCGGGTAAGCTACGACGAAGGCTTTGTGGGATAAGTTAGGGACTTTGTACCAATCTATGTCTCTAATGAATAAATTTTTCCTGCAGACAAAGTTGTATAACTTGAGGATGAAGGATGGAGACTTGTTGACAAAGCATCTGAACGCCTTCAATACTATGGTAAGTCAATTTTTATCTTTTGATATTAAAATCTCAGATGAAGATAGGTGCATCAATTTTCTGTATTATATACTAGATTCATGGGATAGTTTGGTTGTTGCAATAGGTAGCAATATAACTACCTTGAAGTTTGATGAAATTGTCTCAGCCTTGCTGTTGGAGGAAATGAGACAGAAAAATATGGAGGGCCAAAATGGAGGTGCCTTGTCTGTATGAGGGCGGTCCCAGAACAAAAACAAAAATAAGTCCTCGAGTGGTTAATCTAAATGTAGAGGGAGATCTAAATATCCAGGAAAGCCTGTAAATGTGTGTTGGAAATGTGGAAAGGAAGGCACTTCAAAAAGGGTTTTAGATCTAAAGCTCCCATGAATGAAAAGGGATCTAATGATGCCCCTTTTGCAGAGGAAAAAACCACCTCATATGAAGGTGGGATGTGTATTTGGATTCTTCTTCAAATACACATGTATATCATGAGGCATGGTTGATTGACTCAGGCGCATCCTTTCACTTCACTCCCTGTAGGAAGTGGTTCTACGAATATGAGAAATATGCTGGTGGTGATGTCTTCCTAGGGGATGATTGGAAGGCCATAATCATTAGAAGCGGAAAATTCAAGATGAAGATGCAAGGTGGAAGGATTAGAACACTTCCTGGTGTTCTGGATATTCCTGCATTGGCCAGAAATTTAATTTCTTTAAGCAATATTGATGATGTAGGTGTAAAAACAATGTTTGAGAAAGATATATGCAAGATCGTTCGGGGAGCACTGGTATTGAAACAGGGAGCTCAGATTGAAAATTTTTACAAGCTTCTAGGTAGCATTGTTATGGATTGGTGCAACATTTCTGTGGTTCCTGAAAGTGGAGCAGAAATCTTAGCGGTCTTTGGAGAAAAGACCATGCTGTGGCATCAAAAGCTTGGACATATTAGAGAGAAGGGCCTTCAGATACGTCATGGTAATGGTATGGTATAAGGTATGTCTAATTTATCTCTGGATTTCGATTTATGTGAACATTGTGTATATGGGAAGCAGAATCAGGTGAGTTTCCCTTCTGGTACTAAGAGAGCGAACAAGATATTAGAGCTTGTGCACAGTGATGTGTTTGGACCTGTGTTGGTTCCATCACTGGGTAAGTATATTTACTATGTTTCATTTATATATGACTTCTCAAGTAATACATGGATATATTTCCTGAGGAAGAAATTTGAAATCTTTGACAGGTTTAAAGAATTTAAGGCTTTGGTGGAAAACCAGACAGTGAAGAAGGTAAAGGTGTTGAGGACAGATAATGGTGGAGAGTTCTGCAAGAAGGAATTTGAAGAGTTCTGTAAGAAGTGTGGTATACCGCGACAAAATACTACTCCATAGACACCTCAAAAAAATGGAGTTGCAGAAATAATGAACATGACTATGATGGAAAAGGCAAGAAGCATTATCAGTGGTACCAGGTTAGGACATGAATTATGGGCAGAGGCAGTAGAGACCGCATGCTACCTAGTTAACAAATTGCCTTCATCAACGTTGGAGGATAAGCCTCCACATGAGGTATGGGCTGGTGAGAAACCCTCTCTTTCACATCTAAGGTATTTGGTTGTGATGCATATGTACATGTTTCAAAGGAGAAAATAACCAAGTTGGATAGTAAATATTAAAGGTGAATCTTTATTGGTTATAAGGATGGTTTAAAAGGTTATAAGATTTGGAACCAAGAAACAAAGAAGGTTGTGTAAAACCAAGATGTGGTGTTTAGAGAGGTGAAAGATGTTGTTAAACATGAATTCCTACCAAAGGAACCTCATAAGATAGAGTTTGAGCTAAAGGAGGAAGAATCATACACTACTACATTTGGGGCAAATTCCGACACTTGGTTTCGACGCTTTTGACCAAATGTCGGAAATTTCCCCAATTTTTTTCAATCCCACCCGAAACTGTCGCTATACCGACGTTTATAGAAAAGTGTCGCAATACCGACACTTATACAAAGTGTCGCAATTGCGACGTTTGGAGGAAGACGTCACAATTGCGACACTATGCTGCAAAGCGTCGCTATTGCGACGACTGCCTCCAAACGTCGCAAGTGCGACACAATGTCTAAGTGTCGCAATTGCGACGTTTGGAGGCATCCGTCGCAATAGCGACGCTTTTTCCGCCATCGGTATAACGACCCTTATATGCGCGCTACATAAAAATACGAAAATTATATGCGTGCTACATAAAAATTATTTTATTAAAAATACGAAACTTATATCCGTCGCAATAGCTACATTAACGTCTGATATCACGCGCGCATTTGCCCTTCGCTCTTGCAGAACAGCATTCGCCCTCAGCATTCGCCCTTAGCTCTTGAAGAACATCATTTTCCCTCAGCATTCGCTCTGAGCTCTTGCAGAACAACATTCTCCCTCAGCATTCGCCCTCAGCTCTTGCAGAACAGCATTCGCCCTCAGCATTCGCCCTCAGCTCTTGCAGAACAACATTCGCCCTCAACTCTTGCAGAATAGCATTCGCCCTTAGCATTCGCCTTGAGCTCTTGCAGAACAGTATTCACCCTGCATTCGCCCTCAGCTCTTGCAGAACAAAATTTGTCCTCAGCTCTTGCAAAATGGTAAGTTCTTACTGCAGGCCCTTCCTCCTATAGTAGGGTTGACTCTATTTGGGTTTTTTTAGTCAATTCCATTGGATTGTGTTAGGCTGTAGGGTTCTCTCTAGATATCAAGAATCAAGATTCAATACCCTCTATTATCTTCATCACCCAATACAAGATTTAAATTTTTCCCAAAGAAACTCTTATTAATTTGGCAGCCATTATTTCTCCCTGCTTTAAAAACCCTACATTTAAATGAAAACAAGCATTGCATTTCAACTACAAAAATCTATTAGTGTTCGCCCTCAACATTCGCCCTCAGCTCTTGCAGAACAACATTTTCCCTCAGCATTCACCCTCAGCTCTTGC
Organism: Pinus albicaulis; assembly: GCA_034641835.2. NCBI lineage: Eukaryota > Viridiplantae > Streptophyta > Pinopsida > Pinales > Pinaceae > Pinus > Pinus albicaulis. The sequence continues at coordinate 198,087,654 of CM076578.1, read as the reverse complement.
AGAACAACATTCGCCCTCAGCTCTTGCAGAACAGCATTCGCCCTCAGCATTCACCCTCAGCTCTTACAGAACATCATTCGCCCTTAGCATTCGCCCTGAGCTCTTGCAGAATAGCATTCACCCTGCATTCACCCTCATCATTCACCCTCAACTCTTGCAGAACAACATTCTCCCTCAGCTCTTGCAAAATGGTAAGTTCTTACTGCAGGCCCTTCCTCCTATAGTAGGGTTGACTCTATTTGGGTTTTTTTGGTCAATTCCATTGGATTGTGTTAGGCTGTAGGGTTCTCTCTAGATGTAAAGAATCAAGATTCAATGCCCTCTATTATCTTCATCACCCAATACAAGATTTAAATTTTTCCCAAAGAAATGCTTATTAATTTGGCAGCCATTATTTCTCCCTGCTTTAAAAACCCTACATTTAAATGAAAACAAGCATTGCATTTCAACTACAAAAATCTATTAGTGTTCAAATGTACATGTGTGCATCAGTTGTGTAGGGTATTCCTTTTCCACTTTCACATTATCCAAGAATGTGTGCAGTATAGTTCATATTTTTTGTGATTTAGATTATCTTGAAAAAGGAAAGGTAAATTATTTCCCATGGAAAAAGAAGGTTTTCCCTTTTTACTACCGGAAATGGTACAACAAAGTTCCATTTCTACCCGAAACTCCTATGAAACAGGAACCAAATAAAGGCCATGTCCTCAATGGACATCATTTGGCTTTGAAAATGGCCATTGGACCGTGTTGTTTCTTATATTACATCACGATAGTTTCTTAGGTCATTTCTTGTTTCTTGAGATGAAAAACAACCAAAGAAATTGTGAAGATCCTTTCAAGAAATAAATTACCATTTCTCAATCATATCTCAACTATTTTTTATTTTATTCAGTGGTTGCTTACTTTGAGAGAAATTTGACACTTTTATAAGGAATATAACATAAAAACACAAAATGGGAAGGAATCGATGAGGTAGATGTCCTTTAGTTGTTGTCAATTAAGAATTGATAATACACGATGCATGTTCTGTACTACAAACTAGATTCCTTCCTGGAGTTAGGACACGGAGTATTGAATCAAAGTTGTAGTTTCTAACTTCTTGTATTGGTTCATCAATCTTGAAATTCAGACATTGCATGTCTTCATTGCTTCATGTTTGAATAATTCGCATCATATCGTACAATAGGAAATTAGGAATTATGATTATTATTACTTTATGGATCTGTTAAGTTACTTTTAAGTTTGCATGGTTTAGTGTGAAATTATTCTAGTGTGCCCCTAGGCCCAGGTGAAGGAATGCCAAGGACTGAGAACCTTAGTTTTTAAATGGTATTGTTTCTTATACCCAAAAACCCCTCAACATCACTTCTTATTAGTTCTTAACAATAGTGTTGTAAAAAATTTGAGAATTGATATAGCAAAATATCGCACTTCTCAAGATAAATTCCTAAAGCTAAAGTGTGATACCATGTGTAATTCAATAGCCCCATTGTCACCTCACCAACCTCTTTTCACTTCGGGCTAGCTCTCCTCCAACTCAAGGGGGGTTCTCCCTAGTAGATGTTAGGGATCTAATGGCCGAACCAAACAAAGTCAAGAGCCTCCTAACTCTCTATTTTTACTACTATCAATCAAAATATTGAACAATAGGGTCAGACATGCGTCCTGAAGATAAAATTGCCAGGGTATTTTTGGGTAATTTCAAAGGGAAAGTCCTCAAACACATATAATCAAGGAATTATAACGTGATTTCAAACATTAAATATCAACAAAATCGTTTAAAGGATATTGAAAGGAAAAAGGTGATGGAAGATAGAAAGTGCCTTACTTAAATGCTCTAAGTATTTTTCAATAGTTGCTCCAAAAGCTTCACTTCAAGGCCCTTCAAGATCATCTCCAACAATGTTATACCATCAACTTCAACAATGTTGCTCCAAAAATGTCCTCAAGGTCTTCACAACAAGTTTACTAGAAGTTTCTCCAACAATATATTCAATAAGGTCTTCATTGTCAACTCGTCTCTTGTTTGGGTGCCTTAATGTGTAATGACATGTTTCCAGGATTGAATTCAATGCAAGGCATATTTGAAACTCTAACTCTGTCTTCCGGTGTCTTATTAGAAATTATTTCAGTTTTCATTTTGTGTTTTCAAGTTAGATATTTTTTTCAAGTTTTTACATTTATAATTTTATTACAATGTGGCAGACTGATCAGGGCAGTACAAGAACAATCCCGATATGGGATGATCACGGAAAGAGGCCAGCGGAAGAACATGTAAAGTGCCAGCATTACTCTATCTTCAGGTATTTTAGTTATTTACATAATTGAAATAATATTAATTTTGTTTAAATATGCAGACACCTAGCCATGGTACGCCTGATGATTCCCTCTTTGAGGAAGAGCTTTCTTCATCCCTATCTCTAGTGTTCTTGTTGCGAAAAAAGGCACGAGATGCAAGGTCGGAATTTAATACTTTGATAGACGTGCCTAAAACACCTGAAACAGAAGAGAGGATAAAAAAACTTATGAGCCAGCTAGAAACATATCAGGTAATAATAAAAAGTCAAAAGGATATTTTTTTTGTTTTGCATGAGATGAATTGTGATAGTTTGATTTTTAATTTTTACATTGACTAAACTAACAAAAATTTCTTTTGAATGTAGCGTTTTCTGGCACTTGCTAAACCCGGTGTTGGTGGTAGTGGGACACAAGGGCAAGAGATTGCCCAGCAACCCTCTCATACGCCTTCTACTCGTTTAGGTGCCAGCCATGAAACAAACCCTGCCCAAGCAGACACCCAGCCAACCGCTGAACTTGTTGGCAATGATGAGGCTGATATGGCCAACTACATTATTAGGTTTCCTGCAGCTACATGTGTCAGCTCCACAGGGACCATTAATGGCACGTTGTTGGTGAACGATGAAGGTGTCCCTATAAAGCACGTACAACTCCCAGGTAAATTTTAATATTTTAACTATTTCATGTACTTTATCTAAAACATATTTATCATGATTTTTATTTTTAAATTAATGATAATATCTTCTTCTTCTTCTTCTTCTTTTTCTGTGTAGGAAACAATGAGTTCTACAGGTTTTTGGAGAGCCATGCATTGGTAATTTTTGGCCCAAACATACGCACAGGGTGGAATTCCCAGAATTCCAACCTGAAAAAAGAACAACTAGATTATCTAGAAACCCTTTTTGGGGTCGACACATTTGACAGAACAGCGGTGGCTCGGGTAGCTAGAAAATATTTGAAATATACTAGGGACACCCATAGGACGTAATTGAAATTTAACCCTAGATACGAGCGTCCTCTCACAGTTCCAGAGAGTGAGTGGAGAGAACTCATCCATGACGGAAAAGAGAAAAGGACAAAGAAAGAAGGAAAAATGCCAACTAGACCCGCAAGGTAAATTACAATTTTAATTCAATAGCTTTAATTTTCTCTATGTCTAAAATAAAAGTGTGCTACGTCATATCTGACTTCAATCTTTTGATGCTAGGTTTCCTGACACCTCAAAGGCAACCAAAGCTAGGATTGAAAAAAAGGGCCATCACAAGCTAGGCCAGGGTAGCTACTTGAAATTAGCCGCAAGAATTGTAATTAAGTAGCTAAACATCTTATAATTAATTGTATCGCCTTCCAACGTTTTTGTAATCCTATCAAATATGATTAAAAATACACAATCATATGTAATGTAGGGTGATGACTTCGGAAGAGAAACTATAGTGGAAGATAAAAATATCTCTTTCCATTTCGGTTATCAAGCCGTAGTTGAACGTCGCAGAAGCTTGGGGCAGGTCCCAAGATCCAGAATGCCTGATAAGGTAAAACATTAACCTTTCAATATGTTTGTTTTCGTCCATAAATTTAATGTATAAAAACTTTGTTTAAATCAGGGGAGTAGCATTACCAACGAGGCAAATAACCTAGTTTTAGAGCCAGACGTAGATGATCCTCACGTGCAACCTAATCATTGTAGTGGGGACCAGGCCGACAATGCTACTATCAGTGAGGGCCGTAACGGTAATTAATTTCCACTTATAATTTTTTCTAATTATACCTTGATGGTTTTCCTTATAACGTTTTTTGTTTAATTGACAGAGAATGTTTCCCTTGAGGATCTTACCACCAGAGAGGAAGACAGGGCAACAGTCCCAACGACGACAACTGGTGCACCAGGTAAATAATCTCATTGCAATTTTTTTTATTAATATTACCGAACTAGTTCAATGATATTTAAAAGCTGACAATTAAAATTTAATATTATTTGTTTTTGTAGGCAATGCCCCGTCACTGGATGAGACCAGACATCATGACTACGCAACTAGGTCAGCGGCGACAACTGGTGCACCAGGTAAATAATCTCATTGCAATTTTTTTTATTAATATTACCGAACTAGTTTAATGATATTTAAAAACTGACAATTAAAATTTAATATTATCTGTTTTTGTAGGCGATGCCCCGTCACTGGATGAGACCAGACATCGTGACTACGCAACTAGGTCAGCGGCGACAACTGGTGCACCAGGTAAATAATCTCATTGCAAATTTTTTTTTATTAATATTACCGAACTAGTTCAATGATATTTAAAAACTGACAATTAAAATTTAATATTATCTGTTTTTGTAGGCGATGCCCCCTCACTGGATGAGCCCAGACATCGTGAATACGCAACTAGGTCAGCAGTGCGGGTCGAAAGGCACGAAATAGGAGCAAAGCACGATGATATTGATGATGTAATTAGGAGCTTTAGAAATAGGAAGAAGAAAAAAAAAATTGATAATGTAAAATATTGTATTATTATAAGACAAACGTTACCATACTTGGAATGTTTTTTGCGTTATATAAAAAACTCATTTATCATACTATTTTTATGTCAAGAATTAATTGCAATGTTTCCTTGCGTACTTTTTGTTGAATTGTTTTTTTATTAGTTATTGAATATTTTTTTTATGCTCATGAAAGTAAAAAATGAAATATAGATTGGGTATTGGGGAATTGAGAGTGATGTGAGGGGGAGGGGGAGAGGCCATAAGAGCTTCCACCTTCACGTGGTTGGCCCTGTTTAGTAGAGAATAATTTATTGGAGCAATTAAATCTTGGAGCAAACCTCCCTCGGTCCAGCGTAGCAACAAAAAAGTCACTGTTGACTTAGTTGCTACTCTTTCAGATCGTGGAAGGCTTGTTCCAAGTTCATGCGACTCCAATAAATTGTTCTTGAAATGAAGAGGAACTTATTCAGGTATGTTTTGACATTTTCAACATATGTTCTAACATTATCATAAGAATGCATCTTAGAGTAAAAAATACTACATCAATTACTTGTCTTTATTGTATAGATAATGATGGATTTTGATTGACTTGGCAGTGCAGGTGCAAATCCTCTTGCATCATGAGAAATACAACTTGTCAACCAGGGTCATGTCCAGGATAATTTTTCTTGTGCGCTTGACCAAGTTCGTAATGTCACATTTTGTAAGTTCCTTTACAGTTCATAATTCAATATTAATCTTGTTCGTGATTATTATCTAGGTTTTTTGTATGTGTTTTTTCATCTATTTGATTGTAAGCAACTTTGCATGTTTCCTGTTGTTCACTATGATTTCTCCCATTACCACTCCTAGGATGAATACGACTTTATTGTTACATAGGTTACTTTATTGTTACTATGATTTCTCCATTTACGATTTCATAGGTTACATCATGTAAAGTTGTCAATCTCAGGTTGGTGATGAGCTTTAGTTCTCCAGATTTGGGGATTTTCTGATATTTTCTCCCTCATGTCATTCCCGCATCACCTCGTTGTTTGAGCATGCCAATTTTCTACCACTTTTAACATAGCTTCAGAAATCCGATTCAGTGCCTGCTGGAATATCGTCACATAATACTCATGGTTTGGATTGATGAGCATGTTCTGAATGGTTGGTTGATTCATAAGAACCACCCATATAGTCATCTTGAGATATTTCAAAAGTTTTCTCGGGTTTCCTTTTTCACCGTTTCTAGTGGGCGGGATGGTGTGGGGTGATCCATCAATACTAGTGCTCTTGTAGTAGGTAATTTTTTTTTGGGGATATAAAGGAGCATTTGATGTAGATATCCCATTGGATGCATTCATATATGGGCACGAGAGGTCAAGAATTTAAATTAAAAATATGCAACCTCTAGCATGGAAACCTGAAGGCCGCGAGAGACACTGGTTACAGATTGTTTTGTGCTGGCCTTAATATAGTCGTGATTTATTTCTATTATCTTAATGCAAATATATAGTCCGGTCTCATTAAAATGAGGATTGTGGTTGTATTTCTCTTTGGTTGTTTCTCTCTTAATGCTCCAGAAGTTGCCAAAAGTTGCGATAGTTGTTTAGTTTGTCTGTTACAACTTAAAAGTGGTTTTTAGCAATGGGAGTCATGTTTTTTAAGGTTCATACTAATATGAAGATCTTGTAATTCTATATTCAGCATAAGAGAAGATGGCCTCTGCTTTGGGCGGTATGACAACAATTGCCACATCTGCCTCATTGGGTAACAATGGAAAAGGGAAGAAGTTGGGTGCAATGTTTGATAATTATGGCAGACAATTGTCTTCTCTTTCAGTTTTTTCACCCATTTCCTTTAATCGCTCAAGCAGAAGAGGGACTCTGAGATTACGCGACAGAGAGAAGGTAGTTAATACAAGAGCTATGGAAAAGGAGTTTTACTTCAACAAGGATGGCTCGGTGACAAAAAAATTGCAGGTCAGAGAAAAAATTATGTTTAAAGGAAGGTCACCTGCACGTGAAACTTCACTGCGGTGGATCTTTCCTTGTCCACTTATATTTTATTTTAATGTGTTATTTTAATTTTTCATGGAGGGTTGTTTTGGCATATGGTCTGGCATTCAATTGCACACTTACTGAAAGCATTGTCAATTTGTCTTGCAGGCGGTGTGAACAAACTTGTTGATCTTGTTGGAGTCACCCTTGGGGCGAAGGGAAAAATGTTGTCTTGGAGAGCAAGCATGGTTATCCGAAAATAGTTAATGATGGTGTGACAGTAGCTAAGGAGGTAATTTGTAGATGTGTGCTCTGGTTTTCTTTTTAACGTTGTATTAGTCCCCCTCTTAAATGTCTTAGATTTGGTAGGCATAATTTGAAAACTCAAAGGTGAAAGGAAACATATTTGTTACCCAGTGGTCTACTTGGCTTATGGACTAGCCACATTAGAGTAATGCATAAATCTTTTCACAACAATAAAAGGAAAGGGTTATGGCTGAGTCAAATTTTATTGTTATTGACAGTGTAATGAAATGTATCTCAATGCTATGGTTTTGGCCTTTTTATTTGTTGAATTAGAGGACCCAGTTGAAAATATTGGGGCCAAGTTGGTAAGGAAAGCTGCGACAAAGACAAATGATTTAGCTGGGGATGGAACCACAACATCTGTTGTTCTTGCACATGTTGGAATATTGAAAAATTCCAGAACAATGAATGGAGAATAAATCTCCCTTCCTCTAACACAGAGAAAATAAAAATTTCTTTGAAAGTAGACAAAATTTCAATACTTTGAAAACAAACTTATATTCCCTTCAATAACTCAAAAAAAACTATTACACTTCTTCCTCACTGAGAGGGATTACAAAATTATGACTGCTACAAAATGCAGTGCATAAAACCAACTCACTGTCTGTTCAAAACAAACATACTCTGTCTCTAAAACACTCTGTTGTGTTTTTCCCTTTCGCACTGTTGTGCATACACACTTAAAAAGTTACACTCATTCTTTCACTTTTTACACACTGCTGTGTAATAAAAAATTTACGTACTGTCTATAAAAAAAACTACCAAGCTTTTTCGTCCTTTTTATTTTTATATGCTGTAACATATAAAACATATTATAATAAACCCTCTTTTAAAAAAAATAAAATTAAAACTAAATTCTATGGCCCACCTTTCATTTCGCATATGATATATATATAACATATGTATATATTAAAGAATACATAAAATTAAACTATCAAAACATTAAAGAACCCTTTCCGTCGGACTTCAAAAGTCTGAATAGATTGAATTTCAAACCAAATTCGCATTCCAAAATGGGATGCTGACATCTGCCTAATTTGTAACATGAATTCTCAATCCATTGTGCCTTATAAAAAATTCGGGTCCGGTTTTTAGGTTTTCAGATTCCCTTCAATTTCATGCGATCCAATATTAATGCTCCATGTGTCCTCCTTTTGAATTTACAAAACTGGGGGGTAAATTTCTGTTTGTTTAATTTCTGGTTGGTGAATTGCGTTAATGCTGGTTGTTGTGTTTAAATACAATCATGTACAGAAATATGGCTGCGGCCGTCTACAAAAAAAACTTGCAGGAATTTTAAATGCTGAATTAAATTTCTGGATGGCATGCAAGCAACCTCCAAAAAAAAATGTTGCTGCTGCATCCGTCCTTCTGCTGCAACAGTTGAAGTTAAAATTCAACAGCATAGGGTTTAATAAGCGAGGGTGTAAAGGTAACTTTTTGTCGATAGTACTGGATTAAGATCATCTATTCATTTTTGTAGGGTCTTATGGTGTTTGGTTTTTTAGTTTTGGGTTGGGATTATTGAGTCTAAGATAGTTTTTGAGTGAAAAAATTGCTATCAAGTATTAAAAAAATTTGGTTCTTTTGTCAAAATTTATGAGCTTGTTAGGAAATACAAAATTGACAATGGTTGTATCTTAAATTTGTGGAAAATAATTTGAAATGAAACCTTTTTGTTTAGGTTGTTACAGCAGGTGCAAACCCTGTTCAAATTACTAGGGTCATTGACAAGACAATAAAGGCCCTTGTTTCAGAACTCAAAATTTTGTCAAAGGAGGTAAACGCTTGCCTTTTGAGTAGGCTGGTTTTCCTTTTTGCTGATGGTTTGGTCTATCTAATTGAATTAGTTGCCTAAGGTATTTTTGGTTGCAAACTCCTTTTCATTTTTCATACAGTATTGGCCTTGTGGAATACATTTGATTGTGTGGTCTTGTTAGATCTACAACATTTGTAGTTGTTTAGTCTTATGGCCGAGGTGCACTTTTATTATGGAAATAGTTGATGCAATATTTTTATTTAATCCTTATTGCAGGGTAGCATGTTGAGAAGTTTCTTGTGAAACATTTGGTATTCAAAATGACACTTGATCCTATACAGCATCATGCACTTGACTTCAAAATTAATATTCAAATTGTGCCAGACAATTCTTGCAAAATTTCAAATATTTATGTTGTTTTAAACCATTATCTTTTTCATGTATTGGATGCTGAAAATGAGAAAAAGACTTTGGTATGAAACCAACTGGTGAATAATTTCCAGCAAAACAACCACTTTCAAGACATGATTTAGAAGCATAACATATATACTTATGAAGCATAGAAAGATATCCTTGATGCATTGTCAATGTTTGGCTAGGGTTATTTTTGGAGAAAATAACTCCTTATTCCTAGAATAGTGATCTTCAATACAAGTAAATGCCAGAGAAGAGAGATCATCGTGTGACATAAACCTATTAACAAAAGTGAATAAGGAATGATTATTAATTATGGCATACTAAGTTGTCAGTGATTTTGACTATTTGTCTTTAACATGTAAAAATGTTAAATTCCAAACTTACATCATCATGGTTTGGCATCATGAGCTTGACTAATTGTCCACCATGCTCATAATTTCATTGTTGTCTTCATATCTATAGACAACATTTCAAATAATAATAAAAAAGTTCTATAAGAAAAATCCAGACCTCCATGCTGCTGCTCGTGAGAAAAAGTCAAAATTGCATTACACAATCTGACACATAAGAATCTCCTATATCCCGGTGGTATGTATCCAAATTCTTATAATAGTGTCTTCAAGACTTATGTTGACATTTCCAATGAGATATTTAAGCAATGAAAGATGGAGCCTTCTTCATTGTTGTATATGTAACAATCTTTTATTAATATAAAGATTGATGGTTTTGTCTTTCTGAAAATTAAATGTAAAAATAATTTATTGTGGTCAATTGAAAAGTTTTTTTTTTTTTAAAGCTTTTCATTATGGAAGGGAAACATAGATATATGCCCTTCTAATTGAAATTCAGACTTTCCCTTCAAATTTTATCGCTGTGTGGGACCTTAACAAACAATAAAACTATTCCGCCGCGTGTTATATAAAACATATAACAAAACCTTTGTCAAAACTTCAAACGAACCCTTTAGCCGTGGGTATTTCATCACGAATTGATCATTTTACCATGTAACTTCTTCTAGAGGAATATTCTTCCACTTGATTAGGTACTTCATAATGGTTATATGTCAAAGAGATACAGAATGTTTATCTATAACTTTTTGTGGTTCAAGAATCAACTTTCATTCTTCATCTAATTTTTGAAGTTCTATTTACATTGGCATATTTTTTCCCAAAACCTTTTTTAGGCAAGATACATGAAAAACCTTATGAATGCAAGAAGAAGGAAAATATAACTTCTATACCACTTGTGCGATCCTATGAATAATTATTTAGGGCCATAACATTTTTGAGCTAATTCTTTATTCTTCTTTTTCTTGAATGAAGATTGCTTATAATGCTATAATCTAAAAAATACCCAATTACCTTCCTCAAATTATCTTTCACTTCAATGTTGTTCCCCTTGTTGTTTTATCATGTTTCATGTCATTTGAAGGTTTTCCATAATAATTTTCAAAGTTTCTTTAGTATTTCCATATGTGACTCTGTTTCCTATACTTTGGACTTATCTTGCAAAAAGTATGAGATACTAGGAGTTGGATATCCATAAAGGGCCTTAAATGGGGAAATTTTAGTAGATGTGTGATAGGTAGTATGATAGTATCATATTACCATTCTTCCTTGTGGAACCCACTTCATCCATTAAGATTGCTTTTCTAAAGAGTAACATTGTAGATAACCTTAAAAACATTTGTTAACTATTTTTGTTTGACCATTTGATTGTGTTTGATATGTAGAACTCATGGCGGCTAGTGTTTCTCCACTCATATTAAATAATTATTTCCAAAAGTTTCTTGTTACTATTACTTTAGGAAAACCATGAAGACTATGAATTTCTTTCACGGACACTTCTGCGACTTGGCTTGTTGTTTATGTACTTTGAGCTCTACAAAAAAAATCTACAAAATTTGTCTATATAAATGACCACAAAAATGTAATACTTACCTTTATATTTCAGTAAACCTGTAATAAAGTCTATTGATATATCTTCTAGTCTTTGAATATGTATGTGGAATGGTTGAAGTAACCCTAGAGATTTTACTATCTCTCTTTTATTTATTATGCAAACCTGACCTTCTCTTACAAAATTTTGAATATCTTTCTTCATTCCCTCCAAAAATATATTTTTTGATCCTTTGAGATGTTTTAAGGAACCCTGTGTCCTACCATCAGAGAGACATGGGACTCCCTTAATATTTGTTTATTCAAATATGCTTGCGTGCATAAAAATATTCTACATTTGCACCAAAGTATATCTCTCTTTCACTCCCAATGCTCCATAGAGTTTGTTAGCACTCAAATCTACCTCAGGCTGAAATGAAGTAAAACTCAAGGCTACATCAAACCAAGCTCAGCCTCGTAGCTAGCCCTACGAGGACAGGAGAGGGCTCTCTCCGTCAATCTCGAGAAAATAAGAAATAGGATGCGAGATGACTTATAATAGGAACTGATTTTAGGCTAGTAAAGAGATAGGTATGTTTGATTTTTTGGTTTTTGGGTTTTCGCTAGAGAAATGGGAAAACAGATTTTGGGTCCGGGGATAAGGTCAGACCTTTGCAGATTTCGAGTTGGGGCGAGGTAGGTGAATGTCTTGATGCTTTTGATTGGATATATGGACAGATTAGACCGACGAGGAGCTGAAGAGGGAAAATAAGAACTTGGATCCTCTCCAAACAGCTGAAAACATATAGAACTAACTGAATTCAAAGGCCAAGCACTGTAAACAATGGATTCAACCTTATTCACTCATTCAATTTAGTTCAGAAGCATAATGAAAGGATGGCATACATTAAACATGAAGAGACTTACAGTAAACAAAGAAGAAACACCATCAAGAACAGAACACCACAAGGATCCCAACAAGTACCGCAAAACCCCTGATCTTTCCTTAGCCAAAATATGAAAAATATGTACAATGATATCAAAAGTATCCCAAGAGTCAAACCTGTAGAATGCCTCAGAAATTACAATATATAGATCACTCTAACACCTTTCCCCACCTCTAGGGGTCGAATTCCCTCTTCAGGGATCAGTTTCAACCAATTCTATTCATGGAACTACAATCTAGGCAGCTAACAACTTGCCTCTAAAAGAGTGGAAACTGATCCATTACATGATTTTTTACCCTTTTGAGAGAGAATCTTCTAGAATAGATAAAAATAAGCCAAATTTACATGCCAAACATGAATTTACATCATAAAAACCCAAAAATTCCATCCACAAGCAAAACTGGTCCATACTAGGCGAAAATCTGAGCTGGCAGTTGAAAATTCAGCAAAAATTTAAGTGGGTCGCATTTGAGCCGAGTGGGTCGCATTTTTTCCAGCCTGAATTTGAGGTACTTCCTGGCATCCAAATTGAGCTCATGATAGCTCGTTGGAAAGCCCTAGATGTTGACTATCCAACCCAAGTGGAATTTCTGAATTTGGAGCTCATTTGACCCTCCAAAACTTCTTTCTCCCAGAAGTACTTCCTGCTGGTGCAAAAGGTGGCAGCAAGGTGGTTTTCATGGTGTTTTTGAGCTCTTTGACCATCCATATTTTGATGAAATGCTTAGGTAATTTCTGAGGATGCATAATTAACCATGAAAAATCCAAAAATGCAAAAATATCCTCCAGCAAGTGTCCCAAAAAAAAGTGAGCATATGAGGGTGAGACCCACTTAACTGAAAAACCTGTTTTTTGACCCAAAAATTTGAAAATGACAAAAGTTTCTCCGAATTTGCCCAAATTCGGAGCGGAGGTCCTCCATCATGTATCCTACCTAGTTAACGAAGCCTCGGCCAAAATCCGAAGTGGATTAGGCCTTTTCCGCCGTCTTAGTGCTTCGCGCAACCTCCTCTTCAGAATCTTCATTCTCGCTTTGCAAACATGCATGCGAGCCCAATAATGGCCTTTCATGTGACGAAGCATGTCTTTGTCTCAATTGGCCTTCGCCAACAATTTCTCCAGATGAATGTTCACATGTGTGAGTACAGTATCTCTGTCAGTTGGTGTCATGTCACCGGGTCTCTTTCGATTCCACTGTCGGTCCTCACGGATTCGACGCAGCTCATAATATGTGAGCTCATCCTCAAGATGTTTGTTGCGCTGCTCCAAATAGTTAATCACCCACTGAGCCTTCTGCAATTGATCTTTCAGCTTGTCATTCTCGGCCCTTTGCTCCTGGATGACTTCCCTCAGTTTCGAGCTAGGAGAGATCGCATCAACATCAATGACTGTGAAATCTGTGTCCCGGCCTCCTGATGGGCCCTCATCATGCATGGGCCTCTTGCCCCTGTCCTGTATCTGTACCTGCGCTGAAGAAGAAGGCGAGACCCCTTCCACATCATGTGGAGATAATACTCGCTCTGCTGATGAAGTCGGCAAGACCCCTTCCACCTCATGTGGAGATAATACTCGCAGTGTCGCTGCAAATAAGGCCCTGTGGCCTCGCTGATATGTCCGAACCAAAGGAGCACTGATATGCTCAACCTCAGGCATGTCCGGCTGGTGTGAAGGCTCTCCTGCATCATGAACTGTCTCGGGAGGCGGCTGTGGCACTCTGAAAAAGTCTCTAGAAATGAAATCCTCCCAAGTGATGCCCTGCTCTGCCAACTGATGCAACACTATGATTTTGATCAAAGCATAATGGTATATACTCCTGTACTGCTGCACTAGGCTCGTCTTCTTTTGCACAAAAATCACCATCCTCTCTATGTTGCGATATATGAAGTACGGAATATTCATCATACGTACCCTTGTGAAGTGCATCGACAAACGAATATGGTACGCAAAGAGACGAGCATATCTGCCCTCACAACTAAAATACTGAATGATGAGTTTCATCAGCGGTGCATACTCATCCCTCAAGAATCTGAATGGAAAAACTCTGCCCAAGTACCTCATATATCCAGTTTTAATGTATGGCTCATAGTGGAATTTCTCTAAATGCTGACGTTTGTTCCATTCCTCGCCCATGTTTGGTATGCCCGTGGCTTGAGCAATAGTCAAGGGTGACAAAATGAAATCAACCCCGGCAAGATTTACCCGGCCATCCCGTAAATGTAGAACAAACAGACGAGCCAATTCACGATGAAGCCGGGTTTGTGCAATCATTTCACAAAATCGGAAACATGAAAAATACCGAAAACAATCCATTGCAAATGGACATGCCTGCAACCGAGCCAAAGAAGTAGGCTCCTCTCTGCGATGATTACCACCTCTGCTAACTCTATGAGACCCCCGTGGCACATTACCTTCAGTCGTGGAATCACTGCCTGACCCTTGCTCATACTCTGACTCTGTCTCTGACATGGCCTTGAACAAGATATTGGCACTATGTATACGGATATAAATGCAGTGAAAACAGAGTTATAATGTGTGTTTCAATACCCAATAAATATCCCCCACTTTCAAAGCACCATTAAGGAAACAAACAAGGATACCAGCTCTGTTTTAGGTGGATTGAAATAGAAGCACAGTCTCTGTTTTAATCGCAAGTGAAATTTGACAAATGGTAGCAGGCAGCCTTTAGAATATTTGGTAAATTTTGTCAAAGGGAGCAATGCATCATATGACTGTGTTTGTCATTGGGCAGTGAAAACAGAGTTATAAGTGTCAATGGGCAATGGGATACAATATGTCAATGATCATCATGGAACAAAAGTCATGTCAGTGGTAAAATGATAATGATGACCACAGTGGTATAATGGATATGAAAACAGTGGGCTTTGAACATACATGCCAAGGTGGATATATATCAATGATATAAGGTGGTAAAATGCTCATAAAACCATCCATACATATTTTAAAACTCTGAGGAAGAAATCAGCCATGTATGTAGGGTTTTACTCTTCCATTCAGATGTTTGAAGACTTCAAAATACCATCAACACATTAAAAACTACTGAGCAATAGTTTAGAACCTGTTTGAAGGCAGTTGGAGAAGATTTAAATCGAAACTGGGCGCTCAGCACGATTTTTCTGAACTCTGCTGTCAAGTGGGTCGCACGCGATCAAGTGGGTCGCTTTGGCCAAGTGGGTCTCACCCGTTATAATTTACACTGTGAAAAATGCCCAGGTGGGTCGCTTTTCCCAAGTGGGTCGCTTTTGCCCAAGTGGGTCTCACGACCTCCAACTCTGTCAACAATGCTCCAAAATGCGATTTCGGCCTCCAAACTCCAGATTTCGACTTGTATGCTATGGATTTTTGGAAATGAAACTTGTTTGCCCTTTTTATACATGATGTAAATATCTTTCACAATCAGATTTGATCCCAATCTATTTGATAACCCATATTACAATGTTTTTGCATTTTCACATTTGGCTTTTTAATACAATCTCTTTTTTGACTTTTCTGAGTTTTGAATTGATGATTTTGTTGTCTTCTTGCAGGGGTATGACTCTTTAGCTGAGGAAAAGATCAGAGGTCTGCGTTGAAAGTGCTTCTTGGTGAAATAAATACAATTTATTACAAAAATAATATTGAACAATTTCTAGTTCCAAAACAGAGTTTTGGACTAGAAATGTTTTTAAATGCTAATGATAATAAAACATGAAATCAAAATTTGCGGAACCATCCTCATCCTGCAGGCTTTATGACTGATATGCAAATGACTCGAAAACCCTAGACACTAGGACCAAAGACACTTATTGACATTTAATGACCATAAATGAAATGACAATGATTTTGAGTGATTTTTGAGGAAATTTTTTTAAAATAGCACTGCAGGTGTAAGCATGAGGAAACATAAGACAACAGACCCCTTCGTCAGTCAATGGGCATGCTCCTAGCGAAATGCAACGAAGTGGAACAAGCGAGACACCTAAGAATGAATATGCAAAAGACGAAATGATCACTGACGAAGGGCTGTATGGACCGACTCTAACATTGGCTCCAATGGGGATGGTGGCTCCATGGAGATGCCAAGAACGGCAGATCTCTGGGGGAGTCAGACAGTGCCTTTCATCCATTGGGTGATGGAGTCATTATTTCAACTGATAAAACAAAACTTTGGACATTTTTATTTGACTGCAGATTTGACTAAAGACTGACTGAAATTTGACCAAAACTGACATGACTTTAAAACTTAAAAGACTGATAAAACTGACTTGACAATTTCAAACCAACCAACCTCCACCTCCAGAATTATAGCCTTCGCTCCGGGCCCCAGACTGAAGATGAGAGATCGGTACACACTTGCAACGAAACAAAAGTAAAATGATATATACAATGATAATGAGATCAGTAGAAGATACTCAGAAGTAATATCGCTTCAGCAACCGACCATTGATCGGTCCTCCAGGACAATCATCTCCATTCATTTCTTTGAGAAGAAATGCATTTTGACCCCGATACACTGCAATCTTAAAAGGACCCTTCCACATATTTTCAAATTTGCCGTGCTTTCCCTTATCCTCATTCTGAGCATCCCATTTCAAAACTACCTCATCCAACTGAAACTTATCTGCTTTCGCCTTTCTGTCGTAGATCTTCTTTATGCGCTCCTGCAACTTGAAAGTATTTTGAAATACCTCCTCTCGTGTCTGCTGTAAATGAATCATCTGATTAATCCTCCGCTGCATAGGATCTTCCTCACTCCCAGCCTCCTGAAACAATTTGACCACCGGACAGAAAGTGAAGTAGGAAAAACCGTATCTGTTCCATACACCAACTCGAAAGGAGACATGCCAATAGACTTTTTCTGACTTACCCTATCAGCCCACAATGCATTCACTAACTTCTTGTGCCAGGCCTTTTTGTTGATTTCCAGCAATTTCTTAATGATATTCACCAAGGATTTATTTGAAGATTCTGCCAAGCCATTTCCTTGCGGATGGTAGGCGGTCGAATGCCCCAAGGTAATATTGTACTTAAAGCAAAAGTCAACCATCCTCTTAGACTTAAAGGCCGCTGCATTATCTGTGATTATTTTACTAGGACACCCAAAACGTGACAAAATATTGTTTTCAAGAAAAGAAATAATTACCGCATCCGTGGCCTGTCGAGTGGGAATCGCCTCAATCCATTTCGTGAAGTAGTCTGTAGCTGTCAATATCCATCTATGCTGTCCGGAAGATGCTGGGTGGATTTCCCCGATAAAATCCAATCCCCACTGCTGGAATGGTGCACTAACTTCAATTGGTTTTAGAGGCAAAGGCTGTAGTTTCTGCTTTCCTTCGAAAATTTGACACTCATGACAATTTTTAACAGCCTTAAATACATCAGAAAACAAAGAAGGCCAATAATACCCTGCCCTTAGAATCTTATTCGTTGTGGTCTTCCAAAACAAATGACCTCCACAGTCACCTTTGTGAAAGTCCTCCAAAACTTTTTGAGCTTCCTCCTCTACCAAACAATTCAACAACATACCTCCAGGGTCTTTCCAATATAATGCAGAATTCAGAATGCAGAATTTAGCAGCTCTTAACTTCAATGTTCTACTCTTATTTCTAGGCATCCCGGGCAGTGGAGACAAATTCTGAAGCACGTACAAAATGTCAGCATACCAAGGGGAAGAAAAAAAAATATCGGATACCTGAACTGACGTAATTTCCTCATCTTCATCAGACATGGCAGCAATCAAATTTATGTCTAGAGCATGCAGATTTGTTTCAGCCATGAGCTTGGTGAGTCCTTGTCCTTTGATCAGCTTGGTTGGTTTAATTTCCACATCATATTCTAACAACGCAGCGATCCACTTACCCCTTCTTCCCTCTGGATCTGCCTGTACCAAAACATCTTTAACGGCTGCGTTAGGAACGTATGCTATAATGTGGGAATGCAATATGTACACACGGAAATCTTTCAAGGCCTTTACAAGCGCAAGTGCTTGTTTCTCAATGATATTGTACTTCAATGCTCCATCTCTTATGATCCGACTGAAGAAAGCAATGGGCTTCTCAACTCCGTCCCTTTTTTGCATCAAAACAGCTGCCAATGTGTGCTCAGAAGCAAAAGAAAATAAAATGAAGTCCTGTGTGTAATCTGGGCTGATTAAAATAGGGGCTGAGGAAAGAGCTATCTTTACAAAATTGAATGACTTTACCGCCTCTTCTGTCCACCTTACCTGACTGTCCTTTTTCAGCATGTTCGTGATTTCTCTAAGGTGTTCTGCAAGATTTGGAATGAAACGACGCAGAAAATTCATTTTACCATTAAATGACTGTATTTCTTTCTTGTTCCGGGGCTGTTCAATCTGCTGTATGGCTTCAACACGTGCGGGATCAACTCGAATGCCATCTTTCGATATGATGTGGCCAAGGAGCTTGCCTTCATCCATGGCAAAAAGGCTCTTTTTCGGATTCAGCGAAATGCCATATTTTCTGCACTTCTGGAAAACAATTTTCAAATGATATAAATGTTCCTCATCAGAATTGGAAAACACGGTTAAATCATCAAGGTAAACAACCAAAAACACATCTTTCTCGTTGGCAAAAGCCATGTCCATTGCACGCTGAAAGGTAGCGCCTGCATTCTTTAAACCAAACGGCATCTTTGCATAATGAAATGTTCCCCAAGGAGTGGTGAACGCAGTCTTGTCACGATCATCTTCCTGCACTAAAATCTGATTATAACCTGAGTATCCGTCGAGTAGTGACATCCTTGATGCTCCAACTACTCGCTGCAATATATGGTCCATTTTTGGCAGCGGATAATTGTCTTTCAATGATACCTTATTCAGATTTCTGAAGTCAATACATAAACGGATCTCACCTGTCTTCTTTCTCACGGGCACCAAGTTTGATATCCAATCTGAAAATCGAATAGGCACAATGATTCCTGACTTATACAACCTATTTACCTCTTTTTCAATTGATGGTAGCAGCTTTGGATTGATCCTCCTCAACTTTTGACGAAAAGGCTTCTGATTTGGTTTGATGGGGATAGTATGCTGAATGATGTTGGTATCATATGTTTTTAGATCTGAATAATCCCACGCAAACACATCAGAAAATTAAGACAACAATTTCACATATTCTGCCTTTACCTTTGGTGACAATGACTTCGATAATTTTACCATCTTGGGATTTTCAGCTGTCCCAATATTTACCTCTTCGACACCTTTTTCTGTTGGCCTCAATGTCGGTTTGCGGGCTACATCATCTTGATCAAACAACTCTTCCAAAGGAATCAATCCCTTAGGAATGATATTATCCTTAAGTTGCAGCACTTCCATTTGGTTTATTTGTATGTCATCACTGCCATCATCAAATTCTGAATCTATGGAGGTATCTTTAAACTTACCCTCATTCTGCAGAAATTCACTAATCTCCTCATCATCCTGAAAGACTTGCCAACATCGCTGATTGTCTGGAACGGTGGGCCGGTGTTTCACATGTATCTCGAACTTGTTGCTGGAATTCATTGGAATTTTAAGATTGCTTGCTGCCTTAGCAAGTCCATCAACAACACCATTTTGTATGCGGGGCACACATGTCAAAGTATGATCAGAAAATAACTTCAGAATGTCTAAGACTGCATTACGGTAAGCCCTCATGCGAGGATGCTTAGCCTGAAACTCACCTTTAACTTGCTTTATCACTAATTCCGAATCACCGTATACTGCAATCCTTTTCGCTTTTAGCTTCTTAAGAATCTTAAGGCCAACAATAAGAGCCTCATATTCCGCTTCATTATTAGAACAATCAAATGCCAGCTTGTAGGAACACACTCTCACATTGCTCGGGACCTTATCCGGAGCGGAAAACGGACTACGAATCCAAACACCAATTCCAGCACCGTCGCTACCCACTGCGCCATCAAAATCCATGGTCCAAAGACCATCTTCATCATCCTCTAAATGATGAAACTGTACCGGCTCTGTTTTTCCTGTTTGCTGCCCATTGTCTTCAGCTGATTGCTCCATAACATCTTGTTTTTCTCTTCTTTCTTTTTGCAACACTTCTCTAAAATTCTTAGTGATTTCCGGTATGTCTTCTGCCTGAACTAATTGACTTTCTATATCATTAAAACTATCAGCAAGCAACACAAACGACTCTAAGTTGGTATGTACATAATTTACAGGATGATTGATTGGCTTCTCTTTGCTAGTTATCATATATTTCATCTTCTGCTCTCGATATAATTTTCTCATTTGACCGAAGACTGGAATTGTAGCATAAGAGAAATCTAACTGAAGTGTACCTTTCAACTTTGCCCCCCAAGATCTTGCAAGGAGCATCCCGAACCGTGGAGGAATGTCGGCAACCACCACATCCATCAAAACATTCTTTGCTGGGATTTGATCTAAGCTTACAACCAAATCTTTGATGAGTCCTATACACTTTACCCGGCTGGAATCGAATGAATACAAATCATGATATTCTCTTGTAATGTCTAATCCCAACTTTTCCATGATCGCCTTTGGCATCAAATTGTGCGAAGCACCCGAATCGAGCATAGCATTGTGCAATATATATCCGTGCAACCTCAAACTGATGTAAAAAGGAGGAACATTACTGTCAGGGGACTCACCATTTAATGCAGGCCCAAAAATCAATTCCGGCTGATCATCCTCAACATTTACTGTGTCGATCATTGGATCAAAGTTCAGAATTTTGGAGACTTGACTACGGTAGCTGCTGTTCTTCATGATTTCTGTCAAAGGAATAGATATTTTCAGTTTGGAAATTTCATTTTCCAAACTAAATGCTGAAACTTTCTCAACCTCCTTGACTGGAACTTCCTTCTTTTCAGCCTTGTCTTTCACTATGTTTGACTGATTTACCTTCTCTGCTGATGATACTTTACTAGCTACGGGATCAATTGTCTCTTTTCCTCTCTTCTGTGGTATTGGTGAATCCGTCTTCGGTGCTGAAGCTTCTTTTCTTTTCTGCATGGGATTTATGGGCACATCTCGATTTCTCAATGAATATTGTTTCTGCTGAGCAGTCAATGCATTCATATATCCTCTTTGATATTCTTCCGATTCTTCCTCTAAATCCGCATCATTTGTTAGGATAAAATCCTCATCCTTCTGAACAACTGAACTTTCTCCGTATTCTTCATCCTCAGTGATATAGATAGGCAGATCATCGGGAGTGAAGAAATGATTTTTCTCACCTGAAACATCATCATCATCGTCGGAATCATGACTCACAAAATTCTGCAAAAGAGGAGTCTTAATCTGCTGTTGGGCTGCTGGCTCTTGAGCTCTTTGTTCACGCTGCATATTCTGAATTGTGGCTGCTGCTGGCCACAGTAGTTGGGATTACGAATCTGCATGTCTGATTTGTCAAGTTTCACCCTTTTAAGCAATTTTTCCACCTCACGAAGCAAGTGCTGTTCTGACGTAGAAGTGGAAGGCTCTTTTTTTATAGTCACTCTTTTCTCTGCTTTCAACCGTGCTCTTTTATCGTTCAGATTTTCCTCAACACTGACAGCGATCTTCTGCATATCTTCTAAAGTAGGTGGATCTCTATCACGAAGGGAATAAGCCATCTCCGGATCAAAACCATCCGGGAATTTAAGGAGAGCAGACTTCTTAGACGGTCTCAAGTCATCTGGAATTGCATTATACACCGTATTGAATCTAATAATATAATCCTGAACGGACTCACCAGGATTACGTTTGATGTTTGTATATTCTGAAGTAATCTGCAGCGGATCCTTTTTCATCTCCCATCGATCTAAAAACTGCCTCTGGAGTTCTGCTAATGTAGTGATGCTTCTTTGTGGCAAGGCTCTAAACCATTTTCTTACCTCTCCTCCAAAAGTTTGCACAAAAAGCCTCATACTCACATTCTCTTCATCAATCTCAAAACGATCAAAAAAGTCTGCCATATTGTCTACATGCTGTTGTGCAGGAATACTCTGTGGAGTGCCATCAAATATTTGGATCTTGCTCTGATAGTCTGCAGGCATATCATTCAACTGCTGTGGTAACACAAGAGGTGCAAAACGAGCAGCCATAGCTCTTGGTGGATTGATGACAATCTGCTGTCGAGGAGACACAGGAGGACTAGGAGCAGTAGGTCTGCGAGGTGTATTTGGTGGAGACGGAGGAGACGGAGGAGAAATTACTATGGATTGCTGATCAGAAAACTCAGGCTGAACCGGAATGGTAGGGATAAAGGGAGGCTCAGTAGGGATCCGTGAACTAGATGCAATTTCAGATGGTCCAAGAATTTGTGAAGCAGATTTAGTGAATTCAGGAGTGTTTGTATCCACAATGGAATTTTGCAACTGTCTATCCAGGTAATGTGAAACAAATCTATATTGCAAATCTTCAGTAAACAATGGATCTGGAACTAATCTTGACAATTCAGTTTCGGAAAAATTTACAAACAAGGATGTTTCAAACCGTGCATCAAAAGGAATTTCATCAACATATATAATTTTTACAGGACAGGATGTAGATCTGGTAAGCAATCTGGAACTCCCAAAACTCACTTGACTTTCTCTTTCAGAACTTTCTTGACTTCCTTGTCTTCTAAAGGTCCTAGGAATCAGATTTGGATTTTCAAATATTGTTGGTGGATCAGGGTCAGGATTCGCCCTAGTATTCCTTCTTGAAGCCAGTGTATTGATCTTCTCGGGATAAATTTTCAAGGAACACAATCAATTATTTTCAGCCTTTCGACTTCTAGACTCAATCATCCAAAGGGTCTAGAACGAATAATTATACTGGGGTGATTTACAAATCGAGTGCTGCACTCACAAGCTTACCGGAGATCGACTGAAGCAGCGTTTATCTACTACCGCTTATGCATAGCCGAAAGCTACCTGTCGTGACTTCAGACTCCGTCTAAGACTCATGAAACGAACACATCAACAAGCAAACCATTGAGATTGATGATTTAGTTCCCCAGTATGGTCGCCACTATGTTAGCGCTCAAATCTACCTCAGGCTGAAATGAGATAAAACTCAAGGCTACATCAAACCAAGCTCACCGTAGTTAGTCCGTCGAGGATGTGAGGAGAGGCTCTCTCCGTCAATCTCGAGAAAATAAGCAATAGGATGCGAGATGACTTATATTAGAAATCGATTTTTAGGCTAGTAGGGAGATAGGTATGCTTGATTTTTTGGTTTTTGGGGTTTTCGCTAGAGAAATGGGAAAACAGATGAACCGACAAGGTCGACCTTGCAGATTTCGAGTTGGGGCGAGGTAGGTGAATGTCTTGATGCTTTTGATTGGATATATGGACATATTAGACCGACGAGGAGCCAGAGGGCAAAGAAGAACTTGGATCCCTCCAAACAAATGAACATACAAAACTAAACAAATTCAAAGGCAGAGCACTATAAACAATGGATTCAACCTCATCTACTCATTCATTTTAGTTTCAGAAGCATAAGAAGGGATGACATACATTAAACATGAAATAAATTACAATAAACTGAGAGAAAACACCATCAAGAACTGAAAGCCACAAGAATCCCAACAGGTGCTGCAAAACCTCTGATCTTTCCTTAGCCAAAATATGAAAAATATGTACAATAGTGTGCCAAAATCTTCCCAAGAGTCCAACCCGTAGAATGTCTCAGAAATTACATCATATAGACCTCCTAACCCCTTCCCACACCTCTAGGGGTCGACCTCTTCAGGGATCAGTTTCAACCAATTCTATTCATGGAACTACAATCTAGGCAGCTAACAACTTGCCTCTAAAAGAGTTGAAACTGATCCATTACATGATTTTTACCCTTTTTGTGAGTGAATCTTCTAGAAGAGATAAAAATGAACCAAAGTTACATGCAAAACATAAATTTACATCATAATAACTCAAAAATTCCATCCACAAGCAAAACTGGTCCATACTAGGTGAAAAACTGAGCTGGCAGTTGAAAATTCAACAAAAATTTAAGTGGGTCGCATTTGAGCCGAGTGGGTCTCACTTTTTCCAGCCTGAATTTGAGGTACTTACTGGCATCCAAATTGAGCTCATGATAGCTCGTTGGAAAGCCCTGGATGTTGACTATCCAACCCAAGTGGAATTTCTGAATTTGGAGCTCATTTGACCCTCCAAAAATTCTTTCTCCAAGAAGTACTCCCTGCTGGTGCAAAAGGTGGCAGCAAGGTGGTTTTCATGGTGTTTTTGAGCTCTTTGACCATCCAGATTTTGATGAAATTCTTAGGTGATGTCTGAGGATGCACAAATAACCATGAAAAATCCAAAAATTTAAATATTTCCTCCAGCAAGTGTCCCAAAAAAAAAAGTGAGTACAGATGAGGGTGAGACCACTCATCCTAAAAATCTGACCCAAAAATTCTGAAAATGACAAATTTTTCTCCGAATTTGCCCAAATTCGTAGCGGAGGTCCCCATCATGATCATGCCCCACCAATGAAGCCTCGGCCAAAATCCGAAGTGGATTAGGCCTTTTCCGTCGTCCTAGTGCTTTGCGCAACTCCTCTTCGTAATCTTCATTCTCGCTTGCAGACATGCATGCGAGCCCAATAATGGCCTTTCATGTGACGAAGCATGTCTTTGTCTCGATTGGCCTTCGCCAACAATTTCTCCCGGTGAATTTTCACATGTGTGAGTACAGTATCTCGGTCAGCTGGTGTCATGTCACCGGGTCTCTTTCGATTCCACTGTCGGTCCTCACGGATTCGACGCAACTCATAATATGTGAGCTCATCCTCAAGCTGTTTGTTGCGCTGCCCCGAAATAGTTAATCACCCACCGAGCCTTCTGCAATTTATCTTTCAGTGTGTCATTCTCGGCCCTCTGCTCCTGGATGATCTCCTTGAGTTTCGAGCTAGGAGAGCTCGCATCAACATCAATGATCATGAAATCCGTGTCCCGGCCTCCTGATGGGCCCTCACCATGCATGGGCTTCTTGCCCCTGTCCTAGATCTGTACCTGTGCCGAAGAAGAAAGCGAGACCCCTTCCACATCATGTGGATATAATACTCGCTCTGCTGATGAAGTCGGCAAGACCCCTTCCACCCTGGGTGGAGATAATACTCGTCGTGTAGCTGCAAATAAGGCCCTGTGGCCTCGCTGATATGTTAGAACCAATGGAGTGCTGATGTGCTCAACCTCAGGAATGTCCGGCTGGTGTGAAGGCTCTCCCGCATCATGAACTACCCCAGGAGGCGGCTGTGACGCTGTGAAAAAGTCACGTGAGATGAAATCCTCCCAAGTGATGCCCTGTTCTCGCCAACCGATGCAACACTATGATTTTGACTAAAGCATAATGGTATATACTCCGCGCATCGCTACACTCGGGCTCATATTCTTCGTTATCAAAAATCACCATCCTCTTATGTTGCGATATGAAGTACGGAATATTCATCATACGTACCCTTGCAGTGCATCAACAAACGAATATGGTATGCAAAGAGACGAGCATATTCGTTCACAACTAAAATACCGAATGATGAGTTTCTCATCATCTCTCACCATCCCTCAAGAATCTCAACGAGAAACCTTCGCCCAAGTACCCTCATATCCAGTTTTAATGTATGGCTCATAGTGAATTTCTCTAAATGCCGACGTTTGCTCCATTCCTCGCCCATGTTTGGTATGCCCGTGGCTCGTTAATAGTCAAGGGTGACAAAATGAAATCAACCCCGACAAGATTTACCCGGCCATCCCGTAAAGGTAGAACAAACAGACGAACCAATTCACGATGAAGCCGGGTTTGTGCAATCATCTCACAAAATCGGAAACATGACAAATACCGAAAACAATCCATTGCCAGTGGACATGCCTGCAACCGAGCCAAAGAAGTAGGCTCCTCTCTACGATGATTACCACCTCTGACAACTTTATGAGACCCCCGTGGCACATTACCTTTAGTCGTGGAATCACTGCCTGACCCTTGCTCATACACTGACTCTGTCTCTGACATGGCTTTTAACAAGATATTTGCAATATGTATACTGATATAAATGCAGTGAAAAGAGAGTTATAATGTATGTTTCAACACTCAATAAATATCCCCCACTTGTCAAAGCACCATAAGGAAACAAACAATGATACCAGCTCTGTTTTAGGTGGATTGAGATAGAAGCACAGTCTCTGTTTTAATTTGCAAGTGAAATTTGACAAATGGTAGCCGGCAGCCTTTAGAATATTGGGTAAAACTTATCGAAGGGAGAAATGCATCATATGACTGTGTTTTTCAATGGGCAGTGAAAACAGAGTCATGAAAACGTGTTATCCATGGGCAATGAGGTACAATATATCAATGATCATCATGGAACAAAGGTCATGACAGTGGTAAAATGATAATGATGACCACAGTGGTATAATGGATGTGAAAACAGTGGGCTTTGAACATACATGCCAAGGTGGATATACCAATGATATAAGGTGGAGAAAACACTCATAAAACCATCCATACATATTTCAAAACCTTGAGGAACAAATCAGCCATGTATGTAGGGTTTTACTCCTCCATTCAAATGTTTGAAGACTTCAAGATACCATCAACACATGAAAAACTACCATAAATAAGTTAGAACCTCGTTTTGAAGGCGCTTGGAGAAGATTTAAATCGAAATCAAGCCAAAGACGATTTTTCTGAACTCGTCATGCGGGTCGCACGCGATCAAGGGGGTCGCTCCAAGTGGTCTACCCAAGAGACCACCGAGTGTTCTGTGGGTCGTGCTTCCAAGTGGGTTGCTTTTGCCCAAGTGGGTCGCTCTACCTCCAAACCCTGTCAATGATGCTCTGAAATGCGATTTCGGCCTCCAAACTCCATATTTCAACTTGTGTGCTGTGGATTGTTGGAAGTGAAACTTGTTTGGCTTTATATATATGATGTAAATATCTTTCATAGTCATATTTGATTCAAATCTAATTGATAACCCATATTACAATGCTTTTGTATTTTCACATTTGGCTTTTTAATACAATCTCTTTTTGGCTTTTCTGAGCTCAGATTTGATGATTTTGTTGTCTTCTTGCAGGGGTATGGCTATTTAGCTAAGGAAAAGATCAGAGGTCTGCTTTGAAATTTATTCTTGGTGAAATAAACGCCATTTATTACAAAAATAATATTGAACAATTTCTAGTTCCAAAACAGAGTTTTGGACTAGAAATGTTTTTAAAATGCTGATAATAATAAAACATGAAATCAAAATTTGCGGAACCATCCTCATCCTGCAGGCTTTATGACTGGTACACAAATGACTCAAAAAACCTAGACACTAGGACCAAAGACACTTATTGACATTTTAATGACCATAAATGAAATGACAATGATTTTGAGTGATTTTTGAGGAAATTTTTAAAATAGCACTGCAGGTGTAAGCATGAGGAAACATAAGAAAACAGACCCCTTCGTCAGTCAATGGCATGCTCCTAGCGAAATGCAACGAAGTGGAACAAGTGGGACACCTAAGAATGAATATGCAAAAGACGAAATGATCACTGACGGAGGGCTGTAAGGACCGACTTACCGGAGTTCATCCCATCCTTTATAAATTTTAGTTTTTGTTTAGTACTATTGTCATTTTTCCATTATGGCAAGCTTCTTCTAGTCACCTAGGAATAGAAAATGTAATTGGATATAAATTTGAGGCCTCTTCTATTTTAGAAAGAGTGTCATGTACTAAATTTTCCTTACCCTTTTTGCAGATTATCTCAAAATTAAAACTTTGCATTTTTTCTCCTCATTTTTGTTAATCTTCCAACGAAATCCATAGCTTCAAAAAATAATTTATGCTATCATGGTATATCTTGACTTTAAAGTGCCTCCCAATGATATACTATCCCCATTTTTTATTGCATGTAATATTGCTTCCATTTATTTTTCATACATAGATTTCACCAAATATTTTCTTTGAATTCCTTGCTTTTAAAAGCCAATGATATCCCTTATTGTGTTAATGTTACGTAAATTCCTTGTCCTATTGCCTCACACTCTACTATGAATGTTTTACCAAAAGTAGGTGCAACCGATGTTGGTGTAGAAGACATGGCATCCATTAAAAGAGAGAATGCCAAAGTAGCCTCATCATTCCATATAAATGATATTTTCTTCAAGAGATATGTGAGTGGACTTGAATGCATGCATAATTCTTAACAAATTATCAATAATATCATGTAAGTCTAAAAAATCTTCTAAGAAACTTGATTTTCTTAGGAATAGGTCATTTTGTAATAGCTTGCATCTTTTGAGGCTCCAACTTCACTCCTTCCTTTAAAACAATATGAACCAAATACTCTAATTCTTATTTCCCAAAAGCACATTTGGATATTTTTACATAAAAATGATTGTTCTCAATAATTTATATAACTTTTCCACATGTTTAGTGTGGTATTCCCATGATTTATTATAAATATGTGTATTATCAAAGAAAACCAACACAAATTTTATAATATGGGATCAAATAAAATTGTTCTTAAGTCGAGCTCGCCAGACTTCAAACGACGATAAACCATAATTCAAACCAGATTTGCGTTCCAAAATAGCCTGCTGACGTCGGCCAATTTTGTGATGCGAAAACCAATTGAATTCCGCCCTAATCTTTTTCGGGTCCGAAGTTGGGCTGGCGTATGGAGGGAGAGTTGTGACGCGAATTTCTTATCAAATTCGCCCTAATCTTTTTCGGGTCCAAATTTCCACTGCACGAGCAGCCCAAACAAAGATCCGCTCCAATCAATTTCTTCCATGTGTCCTCAATAAAATGTTGCCCTGTTCCCGGATGCGAGTGCATTCGATGGTGTTTAAGGCTATGGGACATGGATGTGGCGATTTCATATCAATCACATTAAGTTTTAACGTTGTTCAATTAAGTTCCAAAGTTTTCACATCTAATCGCATTAAGTTTTAAGACTGTTCAAGATCAGACCTCCACTCCTATTAGCGATTCTGCATGCTCCAATATGATCCAGCCTTCGGCTCTCATTAATGATCAGAGATTAATTATGACGGGCATCCTCCGATTGCATTGCAGTCGGGTCGATAAAATGGCATTTCGCTATGGTTTTTCAGACGAGCCGGTTGCTGGGTTACACTGCCTGCTCACTGTGACAAGAAGGAGAAGTGGCCAGCTGAACTGCTATGTATACCTTGTTGCATATCTGCATTTCTCTCGATATGGTCCTTGTCTGTCTTCCTCTCTTTCTTGGAATTCTTCTTCTCCGTCTCCTCTTGTGCCCACTGCTGAGACTGCACCCATGCCTCGCCTGTGTCAAAGGATGCGTTGCCGCAGGGGGAGCACTAGAGGTCAACCCCTGTGTGCTCCCTCCAGCCCCTCAACCGAGTCGACTTCCCAGTCCAGTGATTATCACGCAGGTCGCTATCCAGATACTAGAAGTGGGCGGGGTCAGGTTCTAGGATCTGGCCACCGTATGGGCTCCCCTGCTCCTCATTTCCCCACAAATTCACCTTCTCCCACGACGCGCACTGCACTTTTTTCCTTTAATTGCTCTCTGAACCGCCCATGAATCACAGCTTCAATTACTATGGTTTTCCGTGAGGAGGCCCAAATGGAAGAAAAATGCACCCGTCTGGCGGGTCAGAGCTCAGAAAAAGCCGGCCAACATTCGGGCCTTCAGGAGGGGAGCGGTGGCATGACTGTGGAGGTAGCACCTAGCGATCCTGGACCTTCTGAAGGATGATGCCAAATCGCCGAGGAGCCAAAGGAGTAGTTTGGTTAATTTGTTTTTCTTGCTTCGCGGCCCACTTAATTGGGCTGATTTTAGATTATTTTACTGTGCTGGACCTTTGTAATATTTTTGAATTCTGTAAATTAAACATTCAAGACTGGTTTCCCCGTATGAGGGCATTCTTCTTAATTTTTTGATTTTTTTATGACAAATTTTCCATGAGTCTGGGCAATGTTTCTGACTTCGGTGTAATTTTATTCCCACTGTTAATAGATTAAATTTACTTTGAAAAAAAAATGTTGCCCTGTTTCTATTTTAAACATGTTTTTTGAAATACAGAGCCATGTTTATATGGTCTACGTATTATACTCTTTCTCTGTATATCTACAGGAACCTTTTTGCTATGAACAGGGTGGATGCTGTAGCGGGCTACTAATGGAAACAAGTGAGCCTGAACCTTACATCTCGAATGCAACAGATGGTTACCAATTTTGGAATCAAGCGAACCTGATCTTACAAGCGAGCCTGGGTTTCTGCAGATGGTTTTTATTTCCGGGAACAAGCAAGCTAGAACATACAATCGACCCTAGGTTTATACATATTTTTTCTCTATCATGGATGCTTTTTGTGTGAGGTGTATATCAACAGTATATGTCTTTGCACCTTTCCTGTATCCGCTTTATGATACTATTTTATGTGTTGACAGGTTATCACTCTGTCTTCAAAACTAACGATGCTGGTTTATTGATATGGTATGATGGTATTTTTATATTTTGGACATATCACACTCCTCACATGATTAGCGTTTTTCTCTGTTCAAAGATTTTGGGTATTTTAATTTGTATTTGGAACAATGGACGTTGGTACTCTATCTGTTGCTTTACTATTCTACATAATGCTATTTCACTTTCTTATAGATGCCTCGGGCATATTTGGATGCTTTCTCAGATTTGTCGATAATCTCCATGTGGACCGTTACTGGGTTTTATATCAAGTCCCTGTATGTGACATGGGGTATTTTTCTATCACTGTCTGGGGTGGGACTTCCACTTTTCTGGATGGATATTTGGGTTCCAATCTTCATATGTGAAAATTTAATGACTTCATGGACTATTTTACTTCATATAATATATTCAAAACAACATTTTTTCTCTTGTGAAAAAAAAATGATTAATGTTTATCACTCTGCCTTCAAAACTAGCGATGCTGGTCTATGTTGTCGGTTTATTGATATGGTATGATGGTATTTTTATATTTTGGACATATCACACTCCTCACATGATTAGCGTTTTTCTCTGTTCAAGGATTTTGGGTACTTTAATTTGTATTTGGAACAATGGACATTGGTACTCTATCTGTTGCTTTACTATTCTACATACTGCTATTTCACTTTCTTATAGATGCCTCAGACATATTTGGATGCTTTCTCAGATTGTCGATAATCTCCATGTGGACCGTTACTGGGTTTTATATCATGTCCCTGTATGTGACATGGGGTATTTTTCTATCATTGTCTGGGGTGGGACTTCCACTTTTATGGATGGATATTTGGGTTCCAATCTTCAGATGTGAAAATGTAATGACTTCATGGACTGTTTTACTTCATATAATATATTCAAAACAACGTTTTTTCTCTTGTGAAAAAAATGATTAATGTTTATCACTCTGCCTTCAAAACTAGCGATGTCATTATTATTATCCTAGTTGGTCTTTTTATATTTTGGACATATCACACTCCTCACATGATTAGCGTTTTTCTCTGTTCAAGGATTTGGGTACTTTAATTTGTATTTGGAACAATGGACGTCGGTACTCTATCTGTTGTTTTACTATTCTACATACTGCTATTTCACTTTCTTATAGATGCCTCGGGCATATTTGGATGCTTTCTCAGATTTGTCGATAATCTCCATGTGGACCGTTACCGGGTTTTATATCAAGTCCCTGTATGTGACATGGGGTATTTTTCTATCACTGTCTGGGGTGGGACTTCCACTTTTCTAGATGGATATTTGGGTTCCAATCTTTAGATGTGAAAATGTAATAACTTCATGGACTTTTTTACTTCATATAATATATTCAAAACAACGTTTTTTCTCTTGTGAAAAAAAAATGATTAATGTTTATCACTCTGCCTTCAAAACTAGCGATGCTGGTCTATGTTGCCGGTTTATTGATATGGTCTGATGGTCTTTTTATATTTTGGACATATCACACTCCTCACATGATTAGCGTTTTTCTCTGTTCAAGGATTTTGGGTACTTTAATTTGTATTTGGAACAATGGACGTCAGTACTCTATCTGTTGTTTTACTATTCTACACACTGCTATTTCACTTTCTTATAGATGCCTCGGGCATATTTGGATGCTTTCTTAGATTTGTCGATAATCTCCATGTGGACCGTTACTAGGTTTTATATCACGTCCCTGTATGTGACATGGGGTATTTTTCTATCACTATCTGGGGTGGGACTTCCACTTTTCTGGATGGATATTTGGGTTCCAATCTTCAGATGTGAAAATGCAATGACTTCATGGACTGTTTTACTTCATATAATATATTCAAAACATCGTTTTTTCTCTTGTGAAAAAAAGAATGATTAATGTTTATCACTCTGCCTTCAAAACTAGCGATGCTGGTCTATGTTGCTGGTTTATTGATATGGTCTGATGGTCTTTTTATATTTTTGACATATCACACTCCTCACATGATTAGCGTTTTTCTCTGTTCAAGGATTTTGGGTACTTTAATTTGTATTTGGAACAATGGACGTCGGTACTCTATCTGTTTCTTTACTATTCTACATACTTCTATTTCACTTTCTTATAGATGCCTCGGGAATATTTGGATGCTTTCTCAAATTGTCGATAATATCCATGTGGACCATTACTGGGTTTTATATCATGTCCTCGTATGTGACATGGGGTATTTTTCCATCATTGTCTGGGGTGGGACTTCCACTTTTCTGGATGGATATTTGGGTTCCAATCTTCAGATGTGAAAATGTAATGACTTCATGGACTGTTTTACTTCATATAATATATTCAAAACAACATTTTTCCTCTTTTAAAGTTTCATTTTTTTTTAAAATTGAACCCGTCGTTGGTATACCGACACCTTGTAAGCATCGGAATTGCGACAACTTAAAAACGTCGGAAGAGCGACCGTATAAAAACGTCGGACGAGCGACATTCAAAACGTCGGACCACATTTCGTCGGAATTGCGACAGTTTACAAACATCAGAAGAGCGACGTTCAAAATGTCGGACCACATTTCATCGGAATTGCGATAGTTTACAAATGTCAGAAGAGTGGCGTCCAAAACGTCGAACCACATTGCATCGGAATTGCGACAGTTTACAAACGTCGGAAGAGCGAAGTTCAAAACGTCAGACCATATTTCGTCAGAATTGCGATAGTTTACAAACGTCGGAAGAGCAACGTTCAAAACGTTGGACCACATTTCGTCGGAAGTGCGACAGTTTACAAACGTCGGAAGCGTGACGGTTTTGGAAACATCCGAAGAGCGACGCGTGTTTGGAAGCGACAGAAAAAGTGTCGATAGTGCGACACTTTTTAGTTGCGTCGAAATTGCGACGGTATGGCAAACCACTTTTTGCCCATCCTAGAATTGTCGCTCTTGCGACGAATATGTGTCGGAATAGCGACGAATTGGCCGTCGAAAATTCTTCCAAATTTTCTAGTGACACTCTACAACAGAACAAGATTCAGAAGAGGAAGAGCCACAAACTCTAGTTGTGAGAAGATAATTTCAAGAAATAAGGCAACTAGAAAGGTATAGACTATAGTCCATATTCTTTTTGTTAAAATTTTTCTTTGTCTATCACTGATGATGATCCCAGAACTGTCACAGAGGAAATGGATTTAGAGGATGGAAAACTCTGGAAGGAGGCCATGGTTGATGAAATGGCATCCTTGTATAAAAATGAGGCATGTGATCTAGTGGAGTTTCTGGCTGGAAGGAATCCCATTGGGAGAAAATGGGTGTATAAGAATAAGATGAATTCAGAAGGAAATGTGGAGAAATACAAAGCTAGGTTGGTAGCAAAAGGTTATTCCCAGGCACCGAGAATTAATTTTGGTCATATTTTCTCTCATGTTGCCAAGATAACTTCTATTAGATTACTTTTATTTGTTGTTGTTGCATTCTATTTTGGGGTAGAAAAAATGGATGTGAAGACACCATTTCTTCACGGGGATCTAGAAGAGGAAATATACATGAAGCAACCTGAAGGCTTTCCGGTGAAGGGTAAGAAAGAACTGGTATGCATGTTAAACATTTCTCTATATGGGCTAAAACAATCACGAAGGATGTGGTATCAACCATTTGATACATATATACAGGGACTTGGATTCATCAAAAGAAAAGAGGATGACTGTGTGTTTTTTAAATTAATTGGTGGTTATGTTATTTATTTGGTCTTGTATGTGGATGATATTTTGCTGGTTGGAAATGACAAAGAAATTATCCAGGATTTGAAGACCCAATTGTTCTCTAAATTCAACATGAAGGATATTGGTGTTGCAAAATATATTTTGGGTATGGAATTTAAACGTTATCGGGAAAAGATGAAGCTATGGTTTTAAGACCAGAAGAAGTATGTCGAGACAATATTGCAGAGGTTCAATATGCAAGATACTAAATTGGTGAAGGCTCCTATTCCTGTAGGTGTGAAGTTATCTGCTGAATAGTGTCCCAAGACATAAGAAGAAGAAGAGGACATGTCCAATGTTCCATATGCAAGTGCAATGGGTAGCTTGATGTATGAAATGATATGTACTAGACGAGACAATGCACATGCAGTGGGAGTATTAAGCAGGTTTATGTCAAAACCAAGGAAGGATCATTAGACAATAGTGAAGCAGGTTTTCAAATATTTGTGTGGCACTAGGGATTATTGTATGTGCTACCAAGCAAGACCAATACTGGACAGAGTTTTGGACATTCATGGCTTTGTTGATGCAGACTGGGTTATAGATCTAGATCAAAGAGGATATACAAGTGGGTATGTGTTTAGCCTATTTGGAGGTGCAGTCAGTTGGAAGAGTAAAAGATGGCTTGTAGTGGCTCATTCAACTACAGAGTCAGAATACATGGCAGCCACTCATGCAAGCAAGGAGGCAGTTTGGTTTCATAGATTGTATTGAGGTATGGGTTTGGTGCAACGAGCTATAAGGATAGATTGTGATAGCCAAAGTTCAATTTTCTTGGCTAAGAACCCTACTTATCATTAAAAAACAAAGCACATTGATGTTCAGTATCACTTTGTGAGAGATATGGTTGAGGAAAAAAAGGTGTTTCTCGTAAAGGTGGACACTTTGAAGAATGTTGCAGATGCATTAACAATGACTGTGAGCACTGAGAAGTTATCTTGGTGTATAGAAATAATGGGATTTGTAGGGTTGGACAATGACTAAG
Source organism: Pinus albicaulis (assembly GCA_034641835.2). Lineage (NCBI taxonomy): Eukaryota > Viridiplantae > Streptophyta > Pinopsida > Pinales > Pinaceae > Pinus > Pinus albicaulis. The sequence goes on along the minus strand of CM076578.1, from coordinate 198,052,476 downwards.
ATTTCCTGTGGCCCCATGTGGAAAGAAAACAACAAGTATGATAATGTTAGGTGTGTGTTATATTCTTTCCACGATTAGCTTTATCGCTATCCTGCCTATGGTTTTGTGCATGGATTTGTACATGGTTTTGGGCATGATGGTTTTCTACCCATGGTATTTTGTAGATCCAGTCAAGGGAACTATGGTTATGTTCTAATCTAGGGTTAATGGACTGGGGTGTATGAATGCTTCGACATGTATATATATGTGTTATAATATTGAAAGGAAATGAAAAATTAAGTTGGTAGTCCCGATTTTGGGATCTAGGGGAAAATATGTATGTATATATGTTTTATGTTTTATGCTCTCGATATTGTTTTATTTTATATTTTAAGCATTCGTTTGCAGATAATTTCTGTACAGGGTTAAAACTTACATTAGCTTCAAATAAATCCAAGAATCTTTGATAGATCTGATATGATGGATTACCTCTTCACTGATCTGAATATGGGAAAACTAGGTTTGTTGTGATAGCTCCCTCATCAGTATTAAAAAAAATGTTTTTAGGATCATCTCAAATTAGCGAGTTATGCGAGGGTTTATGTGTCAAGTTTTGTGTCTTTTATGAGAAATTTATTATGTAAATTAGCTGTTAAAAGCACATGTATAGTAAATAAATTGCATAAAAATAACACACAACAAACACATTACACAATAGTTGATAACAGAGTTCACCCCTCCTAGGCCACGTCTCCATGGACCTGCTTCAACTAGCTAGGCCCTCTTTGGATTAATGGTCAATGCTCTGATTAAATGCACCTACAATGCTCCAATGCCTTTGCAACCTGCTCCATTGGATTCATAAGACCCAAAAACCTCAAAATAGACACTTAAAGCTCTGAAAATGGTCTTCAAATGGTCTAGGCATGACCCCCTCTCCTAGTGGCCATAGGATTCTTTAATCTTCAAAGTGGAAAAATCACTTAAAGAAGTGCCCCAACGCCTTTGAAACCTACACCATCATGCTCAAAGAATAAAAAACATCTAGGAATGACTCTTCTTGAGCCAAAATTGGTCGAAATATTCCAAAGTTATGGCTTCCTCAATATTTCCTAGAAAAAATCCACCAAAACTAGAGAAACTTCCAATTAAGCCATGCAAAATTGGAGCTCCGCCGAAAATGGCAGACTCTGCCAACTTTCTGAAAAGTTAACTATGGATTAACTAACCATTAAGTGCATGTTTAATTAGTGTTAAGTGGTGCTTTAGGCACATTAATTAGCGTGCTAAGCGCGGTTAAAAAAAATCCATTTTAAAATTTGGATTAGCACTAGGAAAAGGTTTATGGGTTAATAATCCATGTTTAACACTTTAATCTGCCCATTTTGAATCAAGCCTCTACCGGAAGTTATGCTTCATGGTCTTGTGGGTTGGGGCTGACCCCCATACCTTCGCCATACTCCGTATGTTAATACAAATACAATATGCACCCATTATGAAATAAGACTTATGGTGAGGTATAGTTGGTAAGGCATGTGGGTTATGTGGGGGAGGTCATGGGTTTGACCCCGACCTCTACCTAGCCAATACATAAAACGTTTTCCAAAAATTTATAAAAATTTGACCTCAACACTAAACCAAATTTGGCCTTTGGGGGGGGGGGGGGGGGCACGTGGCAGCCTCCGAGCTTGCCATGTGTCCTCTTCCCATTGGATTAAAATTAAACCAATAAAATCATGAAAAATCACCCACATAGCAACCAACCACAATTCGACACTTTTCAGCTTCTCATTGGGCTGGAGGAAAACCCAAATTTTTGGCCTTTGACCATGTTTGACCCTTCTTTTTTTTTAAATTCACCTGTTTGGCACGACGATCAACATGCTCTAACTTTCACATACATAGTCAGATTTTGATGAAATGAAGTGTGCCAGATTCCTGGAGAAGAGCCCTATCCGATCGTTCTAGTTTGGTGTGATTCTGAGCACTTTGAATTTTTGGCAATTTTTTTCCCCCAATCCAGATTCCGATCACTCATTCCCACTGATAGGCTTTTGGACCCACAAAAGTTGGTTATCTGATATGAGCTGAATACTCTTCTCTTTCCCAAGTTCTATCAACTTAATTCTACTTGGAAAAATTTCCATGACAACACTTGGGTTCACTTACATGCCTTGCCTTGCAAATGGCTTGGCACTTCAACCAATGTTCTCCTTTTGTTACTGACCCAATCCAACACTTTTTGGCTGCTTCCTAACTGATTAAACAATTTTTTGTACCAAATTGATCCCTCGGCACTTGGAAAACTGACTGATGGCCTTCCCACTGCGAATCATGTTCCTCCTTTGCACAAACATGCATTTGATGCAAGCTTCTCCTTGGAAACCACTTTTACAAGTTAAGCCCGTCTGATTGAGCTACAAAAATGAGTTCCAACATCAATAATAACAAGAAAAGAAATGACCATTATTTTTACCTGCATGGTTCCAAATTCCACATATGGAAGAATGCATTCGCCATCTCTTTCACTTCTTGGCGTCAACACATCAAATGGTATACAATTGTTGTTGTTTTGGCTGTAATATTTTTGGCATCTTGTCCCTCTTTGCTTTTTGATTTCATCATCCTCCAGTATTGACATGCTTCTCATGCCATGGAATTGAAAATGGAGTCTAATCATGAGCCTCTCGCTCAAGGGTGGACCTTCCAAAATTCTACGACATCTTGTCACAAACACAACCATCAATCTGAAAAACACATCATGCAAGAAACATAACTTGACGACATATCTTTTTGCTCCTTCAAAGCAAAAAATGTCACATCATGTGAACATCGCCATGTACTCTTACATCTCAGTGTACAAACCATCGACCAAACACAAGTCGACAAAACATGCCTCTTCAAACAACTGGCTCTCAAGTCAAACAAAACATTAGGGGAATTTTGAGGTCTAAAATGGGCCTCCTAAGGAAAATGTACAATCAAAATTCACTTTATGAGAACCAATCACATTTTAGGGGATGACATCATCCCTAATGGTTGAAGTGGCATTACTTGAGTTAAATTTACTTACTTTTCACATTCTCAATGGTGGATAAAAACTCATGGTTAACCATGGTAGTGCTCTACGTACTTTTAAAGTCAAAGTAAAGTACTCATAATAAATGTCATTTCACACTTTTTGAATAAAAATATATTATTGTCATTTCATATTTCTTGAAAGAAACAATGCATATCCCTATACATTTATTATATTATATTATTTTTATATAGTATATTTTTTTTTGACAAAATCGGTTGCTAGTTTATATTCCAAAAAAGAGGAGAGCAGAGGCTCCAAAATTACATGAAGAGATGCTTGTTATGAAGTGAGGAGTGCAACTATAGCTCTGTATTACATTCCCTTTGATTCTAGTATTTGAGAGGAGCGAAATACTGAAAATTTGTAGATACGAACAAACTGAGAAAGAAGTAATACATATTTAAAAGTCATGATGAGATGTGAGAGGAAAATTAGTCAATATTTATGTGGTTGATTTGGTGCGCAGTAGAGTTCTCCGGATTTTCTTCATTCCTTGTGTTCCTTATGTTGTTGGAGCTAGTGCTTGGGGTAGTGCATTTTTCTACCATGTATTTTAGGATTTGAACTGATTCTTCAGCATGAGCGCACTTGTTCGAGAGATTGTCAAACTGAGCTTGAAGAGAAGAGACCCTTGAGAGGAAGAAGTTAACATCAGTTTGGTGCCTGTCCTCCAGGGCTTTAACATCATTCTTCAGCTTAGCATCGATGGTCTTCTGGTGAGCATGAATATTTTCAAGCTCTTCCTGCAAATCTGCACAGCGAAAGCAGTTTTCACTTTGAGCCATGGCGATTAGAGCAGATCGAGGAAAAAGTTTCCAGAGATGAAGATGAAGTGCACCAACCTGCAAAAAAACATAGAGGCTCTGGAATCCACCTCTAAAGCCGAGAGAATAGGTCGGAAGGGGCACCAGATGCCATAATGGGGAGGCTAAACAAACAAAGAAATAAGGAGGATGATGCAGCAAACAAGCACAGAGGCTCTCGAAACCACCTCTATACCCAGGAGAAGAGGTTAGAAGGGGCATCGGATGCCACGAAGGGGAGGCTAAACAATCAAAGAAAAAAGGAGGATGTTGCAGAAGGCAGGGGATAGATGAATAAATCAATTCACATAGGTGAGAAGGCGCCTTGCTGTGAGCAGTCCAAGGTGAAGGGGTCACGGGAATGGAGCAATAAGGAGTACTATTGGCACAAGTGTGGTCCGAAATGACGGGGTGGGAGATCAAGAAATATCTTATTGTAGCGAAGATCATGATTAAGGCAGGGGGGTTAGATACATAGTATCGTTGCACATCAATTGGCTCGGAGATCAAGTGCAGGCTCGATTTGATAAAAGATCTGCATCTCTGTTGTGGATTCGGACTATGTGAAATAATGAGGTTTCTTTCATATCTTGCAGAAGGATATAGCATCTGCTGATGACTTGCTCGAGAGCTACATTGGCGGCAGGGCGTTTGTGGATCATAAAATGAATTATGATTGCAGAGTTGCCTAGAATGATGGCATTTTCAATTTTGAGCTTCTTCAGTTGGATTAATTCTTGAAAAATGGCGAGGGCCTCTGCTCTATTTTTGGATAGACAACCTAGACTCCATTCATAGATCAAGAGTGGCTCCCTGCTTTCATCTCTTATGCTGCCACCCGCTTTAGCAATTCCCGGATTGGATTTCGAAGAACCGTAAAAAAATAGAGTGGGTTTGCCACTGTCCTTGATCCAATCCCTGAATTCATTTTCTCTGAGTCGAATTTTCCAGATGATATCATATCTGTAATGTGTTTTAGGGGAGGGGTTATTCCTACTAATTCTGGTCAATAGATCATGAAGGAAGATATTTTCCTCCACACACAGATCGTTGGGATCGATCCCGTGATTTCTTTTAGCGGAGATGGCTTCAAGTACTAGACTCCAAGTTTTATTACAGAGCTTCCTGTAGGATGGCTCTTTGCCTCTGAAGATCTTGTTGTTTCGGGAGAGCCATATATTCCACAATACCACATACGGGAGAGTGTTCCAGATCCTCCATGAGAGCTTGTTCTACTTGTTTTTCAAGGAAAACTATTTTTCCAGTGGAGAAGAAGCTCAGCTACAGAGCTCAGATGAGTGCTATTGGGCTTAAAATACTTGGTGAGTTCTGTCCATCAGTGAATGGAAAAGGGGCACCATATGAAGAGATGAGGGATCATCTCCTCTACGTTTTGGCAGTTTGGACAAATAGAAGGTCCTATAACTCCTCTTTTTTTGAGGTTTTCAGAAGTTAGAACTTTGCCTCTCAATAGAGTCCAGATGAAAAATTTTATCTTAGGAATTTCTTCTGATTGCCAGACAGTCTTCTAAACTGGCCATATTGGTGCTGGATAGTGCTCTTTGCATAGGTACTGATATGCTGACTTGATGGTGAAGGCATTGCTTGAAGGGTCCCAACGGAATCCGTCAATGCTATCTTTTTTGATAGGAGCTAGCCCATGTAGGTGGGTTTGCAAATTTCTAACTTCCTCTTCAAGGTGAGGAGGAATGTTGGGGAAGTGCCATCTGATCCACATTTGGTTCTGTGTATCCCATTTCAAAAACTGACTCAGAAAATTGAGGCCCATGTTGCTGAAGTAGCGTAGAATGTTATGAGTATATGGCCTTTCCATGATGGGATTTTGTCCCATAATTCGGTCCATTCCAATATTAATAGAGTTTCCTCCTTTGGGCACTTTTGAAAGGTTTTGAGCTAGGAGGGGGATAGTTTTTTTACATGAAGACTAGATTTTGGAACAGGATCTATTGGGGATTTCTTGTTGTAGGAGTTGCTACCGAGTGAAATTTAAATATTTAACTTCCAACACTTTTTTCCACCAAGTCTGGTTCCCATTGATGAATCTCCAGACCATCTTCCCTCCAAAGGTTTTATTCATGAGTTTGGGAGAGTGCACTCCTATGCCTCCGTGCTCCTGATCTTATATTACTTTATTCCATTTGACGAGATTATATATATATTTTTGTCTTGATTTCCTCCTTGCCATAGGAAGTGTATGATGATTGACTCCATTTTAATATGAACACTGGTCGGGGCTTGTAGAAGAGTGAATTGATATAGGGGAAGGGAGGATAACCCAAATTTAAGGAGGATGAGCCGACCTACGGGATTGAGCCAAGATGAGTCCCATTGATGAACTTTCCTCTTAATTTTATCAATAGTAACGTTCCAGACCTCAGCCTTCGAGGATTTGATACTTATCGGCATACCTAAGTAACTAAAATGATCTCAGGTTTTCTTACAAGGAACCCCAAGTATATTGGCAATGCTGTGTAAATATTGTCTAGAGACATTCCAGCCATAGACACAAATTTTCATGTGGTTGATCAAGCCCCTAGAGAAGAGCATAAATATGTCCAATACATTTTTAAAATGATGTGCAATAATATTGGATGCTCCTCCCATTAACAAAGTGTCATCCGCAAATTGGGAATGATTCATATTTCAAACTCCATTGTCGTATTTTATACCTGTTATGAGACCCACCCGTCTCATATGATCTAGAGCTCTGCTAAAGGTTTCTGCCATAAGAATGAACAAGTAGGGAGAGAGGGAGAAGCCTTGCCGAAGATCTCTTGTGGATTGGAAGTATGGAGCAGGTCTTCCATTGATGAGTGGAGATATCCATGGCCCAGAGATGCAGGATTTGATGAAGTCAAGAAAACTTTGGTCGAATCCCATTTTTTGCAGAACAACAAGGAGAAAGGAGTGCCTTACCCTATCAAATGCGTTGGCAAGATCTAGATTAAGGATGAAGCATTTTTCATTTCGAGATATGCTGGAATGGATGGCTTCTTGAACAAGGAGGATGGAGTCGGAGATCTGTCTTTGAGATATGAATCCTCCTTGATTCTCCGAGATGAGATTTTTTATGTGAGGCTTGAGGTGAGTGGCCAGGATTTTTGTGATGATCTTGTATGAGACATTGCAGAGGGAGATAGGTATGAATCTAGAAAAAGTAGAGGGTCGATTTTATTTTGGTATGAGGGCTAGGAAGGTAGAGTTTGTATATCCACCAATATTTTTTTCCGATGTGCCCACTGTATCATTTTCATGAGATCTTTTTTAATGAGGTCCCAATAATCTCTATAAAAGGATATCGGAAACCTGTCTGGTCCCGGGGCTTTATCCTGATGCATGGTCCATATAGCTTTTTCGACCTCTTCTTCAGCTATGTCTCGGTTGAGTGAGTTATTAATCTCTTCAGTGATCAGAGGCGGGAGGTACTGAAGCAAGTCTGAGTAATCTTCAGGCATGCTGGTCTTTGTGAGGAGGTCTTTAAAATGCGAGGTTGTAGCTTGCTTTATTGCTTCTTGGTCAGTTTGTATATTCCCTGTTTCATGTTTGATGGAAGAAATGTTATTTTTAGCTTTGTGCATAGTGGATTGTTTGTGGAAGAAGGTTGTGTTCTTATCACCATCTTGGAGCCATAAATTTATAGATTTAAGGCACCATTTCTCCTCCTCTTTCCTGTTTATACTATGAAGCTGCCAGTAGAGGTCCTTTTCCTGATTTAGGATGTCTTGAATTGTGCCTTGAGAGTCTATAATGGTATGAAAATCCTTCAGTTTTGCTTTGATTTCTACTTTAATTTTTTCTGGTTCCTGATAATGCATTTTCGCCCAATTTTTTAAAGCCTGTTTTGTCTTTTTCTGTTTGGTCTCCCATATGAATATTGGTGATCCTTCAACGTGTTGAAGCCACACATTTTGCACCAGCTGATTTGCGCCCTAGATGTCGTTCCATAGTGGGCTGTACTTAAATGAAACAGGCCCAAGAGGGAATTGGTCAACAAGTGAAAGGGTAATAGGATAATGATCCGATGCAGTGAAGGTGAGCACATTTGCTGAAGCTGAGGATAAGTGTGAGAGGAGCGTGACAACTATTAAGATCCTATCCAGCCTTTCCATAATATTTTCTTTTCCTATTCTCCTATTATTCCATGTATATCTGCGGTTCTTTGGCGTGATATCCACCAGTTCTTGTTCTTGCATTAAGTTTTCTAGCTATCTTCTGAAGGGGTCATCCCAAAAACTGCCTCCTCTTTTCTCATTCACATGCAGAATTAGATTTAAGTCTCCTCCCATGATGATGTTATTGTTTTCTTCATTGCTCATATCTTTCTTTAGGGAATTCAAGAATATCTCTTTTTCTCTGTAGTGATTTGGACTGTAGACATTGTACACAATGATTCTCTGCTGGTTTCTGTTATTTTCTAAAACAATTTTGAGCCAATTTTGATTTATTGTAGTGCATTTTTTTTTGCCATGTGTTAGTTGACCAAAGAGTAGCTAACCCTCCAGAGGCACCTCTTGATTCCGACAGTGTGCCATCATATTGATTTTCTCTGCTTATTATTTTCCTCTTATATGTTTCTCCTTGTTTAGTTTCTTGAAGTAGGATAATTTCAGAATTTTCTTGATTTATTAGATCCCTTAGAGCTTTTGTTTTGGAGGGGTGCCCTAAGCCCCTGCTATTCCATGAAAGGACTTTCATCATTACATGAAGTCAGTTTGGAGAGGTGCTCTTCCTCCCTGCTCCTTTTGTCCTATGTCTCTATTATTCTGCCCCAATATATAATTTTCAATGGGATTTTGAGTTCCTAATGCAATGTCTTTTTGTGCATTTTCATTATGATGTTGTTTTGTTGATTTTCTGCCAGGACCCTACTTCTTATGCGATTAAAAAGATGCTCTATGCTCCTTGGACGAGTTTCTGGTGATGCGGATGGAGGCCATTTCTTGAGAAGATGTGGTGATATCGTGAATGGGGGGTGAGGAGATGGGAGCATCCAGAGGAGGGGGAGGATTGGAAGGAGGGGGATCGTCATCAGGGGGAGAAATGATTGAAAAGGGGTTGGATAGTAGGTTTTATGAGGGAGTTGCAGAGGCAGAGGGAAGGTTGCATGGATCCAGGACCTTTTCAGAGGAGGGAGGAAGGGGATTGGGCTTGGCGAGGGAAGCATCTTGAGGATTGTGCTTTGCAACAGGATTATATTTCTTTTTTTTAACAGTCTCCAATGGTTGATCTGATTCCTGACACTCAACATCAATATTTCTTGAGAAGCGATTAGAAAAGTGGTCGTATTCGTGACATACCTTACATTTGAACGGAATCTGCTCGTAGTCAATCTGTTGGATGTGCGTCCAGTCGTCCACTTTGAGCTTGATGGCTTTTGGAAGACCTTTTCCCAAGTCAAATTCGACACAAATCCTAGCGCAAGCAAGCATGTTCTCCTTAGGTTCACTCCTGTCGATAAAAGTGCCGATAGTATTCCTAATAGCCTTGACCGAATCTTCCCCCCAACAATGGAAAGGGAGGTGCGGGAGGCACACCCAAATAGGAACAACATTCGGCACATCGAGTTCTGGATCGAAGTCGGGAGTCCATTTGTTGAGATATAAACCTCGGGAGTCCATGAAATAAAGCCCATTTCTAAGATCAGGTCCTTGCATTCTTTAGATTCGAAGTGAAAGGTAAAGTATCCCTTTCCACAGAACCTGATGGAGATTTTACCAGCGATATTATCAGACTAGTTTCATTCAATCCATCTCTGAACCGTCTTCGGGGATGGCCAGAGCCTATTAAACTGTCTTATTAGACCCTTCTCGTCTAAAGAAAGAGCTACCATGCATGGGAGAGAGGGAGGAAGAACAACTTCTTGCAAGCCATCTAAATTTTTAAGGAACCTAGATATTGCAAGTCGAGGTTTAGGAGGACCCAGGGAACTAATCAGATCAGCAAAAGCACGAGCCTAGGTCGAAGCTGTGGTCACCTCTGGGAGGACCTCCAGAGTGCCCATGTAGTAAGTCTCAACAAGGCCAGAGCCCCAAGGTCAAAAGTTCAGAGAGCAGATCTAAGGCAGGGCAGGGGATCCCAAGCGCAGGGGCGCAAAGATGCAGAGGTGTAGGGCAGGAGGCCTGGCGTAGGGGCGCAGAGGCGCAAAGCATAGAGGCTAGCCTAGGTCATCGCTCCAACGGACGATCGCTCGAGCGCGTTCCTTTCTATTTTTATATAGTATATTAATTACATGTTATTATACAATTTAAATAATATAAATTTTAATTAATAGCATATAATATAATTAAGTATTTATAAATTTATTTTATATTTTATTTTAAGTTATTTAAGTACAAAGGACAAATGCATTAGGTGTTCAATGATAATGACTTTTTCTTGAAAAGCCCATTCTTATTTATAGTCACATCAATACAATTTTTTTATTAATTTTATTTTGGTACAACTTTTGAATTGGATTTAACTATGGTTACATGGATTGTTGTGCAAAAAGTGATTTGAAAATTCATAAATATTATTTTATAGGTTTAGCTGTTATTTTATTATTTCCTTAGGAGGTCCATTTTAGACCTCAAAAATTCCCCTAATGGGTTGTGCAAATTTCCATCTTTGTGGCATCTAAATGAGTCAACATAACCCTACTTTTCAAACAGCTTCCTAGCATAAACATGCAACATGCATTCAATTAGCAAAGAAATGCATCAAATAGGCAAGATTTGCATCAATCATCAAAAGACATGTAAGGCCTTAATTGGATAAGAAATCTAACCATCTCGTACCAAACCATTTCAATGGCACTTCTTTTAGCTGTACATCATCATGTGAATCATCCTAACCCACATCAATTATGGAATCCTCTTTTCCATTCTTGTCAATCTCTCTCTCCACCTTCTTCAAATGTGGTGGATGACTTGTTGGATACAAAGTCCAACACTTGTCTACAAGATGAAGCTGCTTATGGCAATGAGTGCAAAATAATTACATCTTATTTTCAACATGGTTTTCCTTGTCCAATGGACCTTTGGCTTCATGTCTCCTTTATTTAGAAAGTTTCCTGTGCATGGCTATCTTCTTCCAACATCTTGAAATAGTATGGTTATTCAAACCACAAAAGGAACATGTAAACTTTCTCCAAATATTATGTGAAGATTTACCTAGTTTATCATAATAAAAAACAACTTGATTAAAGGAATATTTATACCTTGCACATTTAGTTTTGTCGCCTTCTTGAGGAGGTGAATTTGATGAGGTAGTGGCTCTCTTCGGAATACCATAAATGGCTTTAATGAATTTAGAACCTTCAACATCCTCTTGTTTTCCATTTTCATTAGTTGCATGCTTATGAGCATCTTCTTGCAAAGTGGGTGTAAAACTTTTTCATTCCTCATGAACACAATATTCACAAGCTTAAGGTAATAAACATGTAATGCAAGTCCTTCTTGGAACACCTTCATGTGCCTCCTTGTCTTTGGAGCATTCTCCATCATGTTGTCTATAACCAAGACCCAAATACCTAGGCCTTTCCTCAACAACAATTGGCTCAAATATGCTTTGTGCATGTTTGCCTAATCCTTTACCTTCATAGCCCATTTTCATCAATAATTTGGACCCTATTCCTCTAGCGTGTCTTTCAAAAGCTCCTACACATTCATCTTGAGAAGAAATAAAAGATAAACTTGAATTGCATACATTTTTTTTCATGCACATACTTGGCTAAATTTTCTTTGGCATCATGGAGTTGAGTCTCCATCTCGTGCAAACTTTATAGGTTCTCATTTGCAATATGGAGTTAAATCTCCATCTCATGCATCTTTTCAAGAAGTTCTTGCTTCTCCTCCTTCATGTCAATCAACTTCTCTTGAAGTATAGTGTTCTCCCTCTTATCTTCATACATCTCTCGCACCATATCGTTCATGATGTAGAGTTTATACAACATCTCTTTATCAAATAGTTTTTCTAAGGAAGATTGACTAGAAACAATGCTCGATGAAGCTTCCATCACACTTGCAATGCATACAAAGATTCTTTTTTGTGATTTGAGAACTGAGCTCTCAATCTTGGCCTTCTCCTTACACACATAAACTTGCACATAGTTAAATTCTCCTTGCACAAATAAAAATCCAATAGCTAATTATTCTAGATAACCTTGTCTAAAATGAGCTAAACTGTGCTCTAATACCAACTTTATTTGAATATGGGAAAACTAGTTTTGTTGTGCTATCTCCCTCATCAATATTAAACAAAATGTGTTTAGGATCGTCTCAAATTACCCAGTCATGTGAGAGTTTATGTGTCAAGTTTTGTGTCTTTTATGAGCAATTTCTTAAGTAAATTAGTTGTTTAAAACACATGTAAAAAAAATAAATTGCAAGGAAATTACACACAACAAACACATTACACAATAGCTAATAACAGAGTTCACCCCTCCTGGGCTACATGTCCATGGACCTGCTTCAACTGGCCAGGCCCTGTTTGGATTAATGGTCAATTCTCTGATTACATGTGCCTAAATTGCTCCAATAGCTTTGCAACTTTCTCCATTGGATTCCGAAGACCCAAAAACCTCAAAATAGACTCTTCAAGCTCTAAAAATGGCCTTTGAATGGTCTAGGCATGACCCCCTCTCCTGGTGGCCCTAGGCTTCTTTAATCTTCAAAGTGGAAAAATCACTTATAGAAGTGATCCAACACCTCTAAAACCTACATCATCATGTTCATAGCATCAAAGAGATCTAGGAATGACTCTTCTTGAGCCAAAATTGGTTGAAATATGCCAAAGTTATGGCTTCCTCAATATTTCCTAGAAAAACTCCACCAAAATTGAAGAAACTTCTAGTTAAGCCCACCAAAATTGGAGCTCGACCAAAAATGGCGAACTCCGCCAAATTTTCGCCAAGTTAACTATGGATTAACTAACTGTTAAGTGTGGGTTTAATTAGCATTAGGTGGTGGTTTAGGTGCATTAATTAGCGCGCTAAGTGCAGTTAACATAAATTCATTTTAAAATTCGAATTAGCGCTAAGCAAAGGTTTATGGGTTAATAATCCATGTTTAACACTTTAATCCACCGATTTTGAATTAAGCCTCCACTGTAGGTTATGCTTCGTGGTCTTATGGGTTTGGGCTGGCCCCCATACCTCCACCATACTCTGTATGTTAATACAAATACAATACATGCCCATTATGTAATAAGACTTATGGTGCAATATAGTTGGTAAGGCATGTGGGTTATGTGGGGGAGGTCGTGGGTTAGAACTCGACCTCTGCCTAGCAAATACATAAAACTTTTGCCAAACATCTATAAAAATTCGACCTTCGCACTTAACCAAATTCGGCCTTGGAGGGGGGGGCACGTGGCAGCCTACGGGCTTGCCATGTGCCCGCTTCCCATTGGCTTAACATTAAACCAATAAAATTGTGACGGATAACCCACAAGCAACCAACCACAATTCAAAACTTGTCAACTTCTTATTGGGCCAGAGGAAAACCCAATTTTTTGGCTTTTGACCCCATTTGACCCTCTTTTTTTTAAATTCGCATGTTTGGCACAATGATCAACAGGCTCTAACTTTCACATATAAAGTCAGTTTTCGATGAAATGAAGTGCGCCAGATATCCAGTTGTTCTGGTTTGGTGTGATCTTGAGCACTTTGAGTTTTTGGAAAATTTTTGCCCCCAATCCGGATTCCAATCATTCACTTACAAAAGAAATAAACAAGGCATTAACTTTCTTGTATTTTTGTCCATATAGAAAGCTCTTTCTCTTGAGCACCACAATAATAATGGAAACAAGAGAATGCATTTTCCCCACCATATATTTCTCACAATACAACTTCATTGCCATGGTATTTAAATGCTACATATTAAGTTAGGCTTGAAATTTTTATTGATTGGTCTTGCAAAGCTACAATGAACCTTGAAAAGAGTACTAATGGAAAACATGAACCATAGATTAATTCAACTAGAAAAAAAAAGGTTGATTAAAAAGTGTTATTGTGGTTGAAAAATTTATTAACATAAGCACTTTAGTCATCATTTTATACCCTCTTGAACTGAAGGCCCTAATCCTTGATGGTGTTCCATTTTTATTTTCATTAGATGCTTTGGAAACTAAGCCCCAAACCAAATTGAAAGCTCTAATAGAAAATTCAAATATCTAGGTATTTGATTTCATTGTGTGGCTTTGAAGAAAATTCAAATATAGTCCAAACCCCCACATATAATATTGTGGTGTTTATAGAGCTACTTGATTCAATGATTGTTAATGTGGACATGAGGAGTCATTATGTGATGCACTTGGAATTGGATTGTAGTTTCAATACTAAAGAGGAAGAGGAGTTTAGGGCTTCAATGCAGGCTAGGTTAATGTTAGTAGACCTGGACATGATTAATAATGGATCAATAAATTTTCCTCTTATTATCACTCAATACCCAAATGAGATTGACTTGAGTGTGGACATGAAATGCTCTGCAATGTCAATGACTTCATGGTGTAATGTGAATTGTTTTGAGAAAAATCAACCAATAGTCTATGGTTTTCTCTTAAAATAGATATGCTAATAGTCCATGGTTTTTAAGAATTGATAATATCTAATAGATGCATAAGATTTCTTGCATAAAAACCATTTCTATAGAATCATGGGGTTAGGTTTAGGGTTTTTGAGCATTGGTAGCTAATGAATCTACAAATATGCTCATGGCATATAGAAACAATGATGCCTATTTGAAGAAATGGTGTGAAGTGGTTGGTATTGCTTGGCTTGTGCCAACACGATTTTGTGTGAATTTGCAACACAATAGCTTTGATTCAAAATATTGCGGAAAAATGGAAATATCTTGGCCCGAGTCGACCCGCTGCTGTTTTTAAATATTTCTCGAGAGTTCAGTGCCGAAGCAACTATTTTTTTTCCCTTCTTCGTTGAGCTCATGACATGGGTTCTGAGAAATATTTATAAGCGAGAAGAGAGAGTGGAGGTGTATGAAGGTTTGGGCGTGATGAAGAGGGAGCAGAGGCATTTGCGAAAGGATTATGGTGGAGTTGTGTGATGAAGAGGGAGTTGAGGCATTTGCGAAAGGATTTTAGTGGAGCTAATTTGTGGTGGGGCCGTCCAATGACAGGAATTACTCGTGCATTCGTCTACACACGAAGCATAATTGAAGATGTGTCTTTTCAATTAAGAGTATGTGATTTTTCTTAAGACATTACAGGTTCAAAAACAGAAGGGTAGAGTATGTATGTTTTTGTAGACTTAGCAGTCAAATTGTTGTAGGGAGGTGGGTACTTTGTCCCTTGGGGGGTAGAGTATGTATGTCTTCGTAGACTTAGTAGTTGTCTCTTGAGGGGTAGAGTATGTATGCCTTCATAGACTTAGCAGTGAAATAGCTGCGCATAAGTGGATACTTTGTCCCACAAGCAAAGAGGTCTCATACACCAATTTAGTCTCTGACTTAGCGGTGACCTTAAAATTGGATAATAATAATAGCAATTTCAATATGTTAGAATTATGATGAAACCTTTACTAAAAAAACTTTACTTTGTCCCTTGAGGGGTAGAGTATGTATGCCTTTGTAGACTTAGCAGCTGTCCCTTGAGGGGTAGAGTATATATGCCTTCGTAAAATTAGCAATTAAATAACTTCGAGAAGGTGAATACTTTGTCCCACAAACAAAAAAGTCTCATACACCAATTTAGTGTCTTACTTGACAATGACCTCCTAAAAATTAAATAATAATAATAATAACTTCAATATATTAAAATTATGATAAAAATTTTACTAAAAAAATTATGGTGGGATTGATTATAAGGTGAGCTTTGTGGTGGGGCCGTACAATACACGCGGAGTATAATTCAATGTGTGTCCCTTTCTTAGGTGGAACTTTTCAATGTGTTGATTATTGGGATATTCGTGCAAATCACTCTCGTAAGAGGGAGCATAGCAATGTATGTAAGGATTACATTGGAGTTGATTTGTCATTATTTCGAAAACAAATATCTTTAGGAGCATAAATGAAGATTGGGTGGAGCCACGGCATATCTTTATAGATGATTTATGAATGTTCAACCAATATTGATTTATGACTTCCAAGAAAAGGCAAAAAGTTTTTTTTAATAATGATGAGAAGTTATGAATGTTCAACCAATTTTGATTTATGACTTCCAGGGAAAGATAAAAAGATAAGGGGACTTATTTGGTTTATTGTTAAATTTGATTATTGAAAGTTTTAATAGAGCCGTTCATGGATCATTATATTTTGGTAAGTTAAAATAATAGTGAGTGTGAGTGTGAGTGTGAGTGTGATATTGAATAATTATTTTGAAAATAAGATTTAAATATAAGGTATTTTAAGATAAAGTTTTAGAAGAATGTATAAATTAAAAATGTATTTTAATTTACATCAAGTAATTTTATATACTTTTAGAGATATAAGATAATTGAAAGTAAAAAATAAATTTATTTTTTAGTACGAAGAAAAAATGTAATTTCTTCACTATATGAAGATAAGTAAAGAAAAATAATTTAGTTTTTTTATTACTAGCAAGAAATGTAATTTCTTCACTATTTTATATAGATATGACAAAGAATAACATTATTGATATGACATGGTGTGTAATTCATTTTACAATTTACATGTGATTTTTAAAATAAAAATAAAAATATTTCTATGTACATATTAACTAACATGATTTTAAATATACTTAAATAGAGAAAATAAAAGTAATTTAAATTAAAAAAAAATTCTTATATTTTCAATTTTCTTAATTAGGAAGATGTGTAATTTATTTTATTTCTAATATGGAGTTGATATATAATATTTTAAAAATATTAATAACAAAGAAAAGGTTAAGATTTTAACATGAAACATATATAGAGGATTTTTTTTGAAATTAGTCATGCGTGGTTAAGCATTGTCTGCCTTTCTTACCTCTTTCATCTCCATTTGACATATGTCTGTCTTATATAATCATTTTCTTCCTTTTTGAAATTAGTCATGCTAAGCATTGTCTATCGTTTTCATCTCCATTTGACATCTTTTGTCTTATATAATCATTTTCTTTTTCTTTGAAAGTAAGCTTTTCTCTTACTGTGTTAAAGTAAGTGCTCAAAAAGTTTTTAATAATATATTTTTGAAAAATATACATTTTATTACATGATGAGAAGGTGTCCCTTTTTGAAATGATTGAGGCTAGGCATTGTCTACCTTTTTCATCTCCATTTGACATCTCTCTCTCTCATGTAGTCATTTTCTTCTTCTTTTAAAGTGAGTTTTTCTCTTTTTCTTTTGAAGTAAGTGTTCAAAAAGTTTTTAATAAATTTTTGAAAAATAGACATTTTATTGCATTATGAGAAATTTAACAAAATTTTATTAATTTTAAAAATAAAAAAATTAATTATTTAGAAAATATTATAGAGTTTGGAAGGAAGGATTTTCTTAATTTTAATTTAATTATCAATAATTATTAGGTGGATGGTATGGATTTAACCTCCATGAAATATTCTAGAATTTTCATAGTAGTATACACAAATCAATGATTGAGATTTATCTCTAAAGTAGTTATGTCTTTTTTACCCTTTTAATTAAATTAATTAATAAAAAAATGTTATATGAACAAGTGTCATATGAAATGAGTTATGGTTTTGGGGGCATGTAGTATTGATAAGCCATAGTAAAGACCCATGATATTATAACAAAGCCCATGGTCAAAAAATTTGTCCCATATTTTTTTAAATGTAAATATCTTTAACTTATAGATTAATTGTTTTTATAACTAATAATAATTTAAATTAAATTTATAATAAAATTTTCTTAACCCAATATTGAGTTTAAATATAAATAAATATTTCAATATTTTGAGCGTTAAATTTTAAAATTTAAATTTTAAAGATTCATGTACAATGAAATGTAAATTTATGGTTAAATTTTAAATTTTATAATTCAAATATTCATGTACAATGAAATTCAAATTTTAGCCCTAAAAGCCTTAATGACAATCTCTAAATTTTATTGATAAAAATTTCAACCCATAGACTTTAGTAACATTTATAATAGTTGTTCCCGATGGGGATGTTACATCTGAAGAAAAAATGGGGGAAGGGAGCGTGGGCTGGACAGGCCTGACGCCACATGCCATTGAGCTCCATTAACCTCCCACGCTTGAGGATTTATGAGCCCTCGGGATGTGAAGAGCTGCGAAGGGAGACGTGTGCATATCAAGCGCCCGGGCAAGGGAATTGACATTATGTAGGTGTGGGCGATGGTGGAAGTCTGTGAGGAGGTCCTTCTCTCTGTATCGACGTTGGTTCTCAAGCTTCATATTGAGCTTCGACTGCAGGCAGTGCGGGGGAAGGAGAGGGAGACGGTGAATTGGGGATGGTGGAGCCGAGACCCGTGGGATCCTGGTAGCTTGGAAACAGAGGAGGAATGGGGTGACGGGGTGACAACTGTGCTTGGATTGTCTACGAGGAAGGCACCCACCTGTGAGTGGCTTCTTTGGCTCTCTCGGCCCGCTGAGGTGGCAAGGTCAGCGATGACAAAGAATTCGACCTTCGCGCGGTGTTGGCTCAGGCTCAAAGGCCCACTCGGTCTATCAACAGTTTAGTGTTTTTGTGGGTGAAGCCTCCTCTTCACCAGTGGTCACAGTGAAGAAGAAGCAGTCGGGTTGGCGGAAGTGTTTTGCGTTGTAGTGGGTGAAGGTGGTTGGACATGAGGTAGTGGCATGTGTGAAAACACCGTTGTTCCAAGGGCTACACGCCGCGTAGGTAATTGGAGATACAACCAAGATGCAGATAGGTGGAAGGACGAGAAGCCCATGCCATGAGAACGTAGACGTGCATGCAGAGGAGGAATCGGTCGTGGGATGGAGGAGTGCTGGCCGAATGGGGACCTGAGGTCGAACTTAGAATCCACCAAGAGCTAGCATTTAGTGGCTTCCATGGCAATCTCCCTAGCCCATTCTCCTAGTTAAGTTGACGTTCCAGCCACCTTGGACATAATCTCAGCTCAACTGCAACAAATCCAACTCAACTTGGACAACATGCGGGAATAGAGGTATGAAGAACGCAACAAGCTCATTGCCTATATAAATGATATCCAACATATGAAAAATGAAACTATAGATGTTATGGAGAGTATGAGCCATCAGCTGAGGTGCTCCCATGACCACCTTCGAGAACTAGAGATCCAAATCGAACATATTGATTACCATGTGCACAATCGTGTCGGTTTCTTTGCAGGGCCACCAACCCCCTTAATCCTCCTCCAGGAAGCTTTGTAACCACTTGGTTTTTTCTAGTTTTGTACTAGAAATAACTTGGTGCACACCCGAGTCAATTATGGATTTTTTCATCACTTGGGTTGCCTAGATGTATCACAACGCTGTTGTTTCTTGATGTAAATTTTGATATGATAATATAATATTGAATTTCACTGACAAAGTATAAGCGTTAAATAAAGAAATTGACAAATGCAATGTCTGACAATATTTTTTTATGTAAATTGTTTGGTGGATTCGCTTTTCAATCTTGGTATTATATATATGTTTGGAAATATTTTTTCATTAGTATTATATTTAATTAATTTTAATATCTAAATTAAAATTAAATTTGTCTTTTAATAAAGAAATGGACAAATGCAATGTTAGATAATCTTTGTTATATGTAAATTGTTTGGTGGATTCCTTTTTTTTTTCCAACACACCTGTTTTTTTGTCGTGTGCTTTTCAATATTGGTATTATATATATGTTTGGAAATACTTTTTTATTAGTATTATATTTAATTAATTTTAATATCTAAATTAAAAGTAAGTTTGTTATTTATTTATTTTTAATGTTTTTGAAAAATAATAATAATGATAATTTAATTTTAAGATTATTACTAAATTATATATTAAATCGATATATGAGATTTTTTCATTTAAATTATACATATTTTAATCCATATATATATATATATATACACACACACACACACACACACACACACTTTAAATTAAATATCAGGGTGAAAATAGAAGTTTGATGAGTAACCTTGCACAATTGAAGTGCCCTAGCGGTTTTTTAGGATGATGAATCCATATATACAGTAAAAAAACCAGTTTAAATAACAGAAATCAAGATTTTACCTCAATATTTTTCACCGGATTCCGACACCTGAAACTCCAAAAAGTCGCACTAAAGACAACTTCCAAATTGAGTAGTCTATAATGCGACTTTTTGAAGGCTTTTACGGTAGTTTTTTCCGGTCTAATTTCTCTAAATTCCAGCAGGAATTTAGTGAAAATAAAGTTTGATGAGTAACCTTGCACAATTGAAGTGCCCTAGTGGTTTTTTAGGATGCTGAATCCATATATACAGTAAAAAAAGCAGTTTAAATAACATAAATCAAGATTTTACCTCAATATTTTTCATCGGATTCCGACACCCGAAACTCCAAAAAGTCGCACTAAAGACAACTCTGAAATCGAGTAGTCTCTAATGCGACTTTTTGAAGGCTTTTACGGTAGTTTTTTCCGGTCTAATTTCTCTAAATTCCTGTAGGAATTTAGTGAAAATAGAAGTTTGATGAGTAACCTTGCACAATTGAAGTGCCCTAGCGGTTTTTTAGGATGCTGAATCCATATATACAGTAAAAAAACCAGTTTAAATAACAGAAATCAAGATTTTACCTCAATATTTTTCACCGGATTCTGACACCTGAAACTCCAAAAAGTCGCACTAAAGATAACTCCAAAATCGAGTAGTCTATAATGCGACTTTTTGAAGGCTTTTACGGTACTTTTTTCCGGTCTAATTTCTCTAAATTCCGGCAGGAATTTAGTGAAAATAGAAGTTTGATGAGTAACCTTGCACAATTGAAGTGCCCTAGCAGTTTTTTAGGATGCTGAATCCATATATACAGTAAAAAAACCAGTTTAAATAACAGAAATCAAGATTTTACCTCAATATTTTTCACTGGATTCCGACACCTGAAACTCCAAAAAGTCGCACTAAAGACAACTCCGAAATCGAGTAATCTATAATGCGACTTTTTGAAGGCTTTTACAGTGGTTTTTTCTGGTCTAATTTCTCTAAATTCTGGCAGGAATTTAGTGAAAATAGAAGTTTGATGAGTAACCTTGCACAATTGAAGTGCCCTAGTGGTTTTTTAGGATGATGAATCCATATATACAGTAAAAAAATCAGTTTAAATAACAAAAATCAAGATTTTACCTCAATATTTTTCACCGGATTCCGACACCTGAAACTCCAAAAATTCACACTAAAGACAACTCTAAAATCGAG
This sequence comes from Pinus albicaulis, assembly GCA_034641835.2. NCBI lineage: Eukaryota > Viridiplantae > Streptophyta > Pinopsida > Pinales > Pinaceae > Pinus > Pinus albicaulis. The sequence goes on along the minus strand of CM076578.1, from coordinate 198,031,316 downwards.
TAGTCTATAATGCGACTTTTTGAAGGCTTTTACGGTAGTTTGTTCCAGTCTAATTTCTCTAAATTCTGGCAGGAATTTAGTGAAAATAGAAGTTTGATGAGTAACCTTGCACAATTGAAGTGCCCTAGCGGTTTTTTAGGATGTTGAATTCATATATATAGTAAAAAAACCAGTTTAAATAACAGAAATCAAGATTTTACCTCAATATTTTTCACCGGATTCCGACACCTGAAACTCCAAAAATTCGCACTAAAGACAACTCCGAAATCGAGTAGTCTATAATGCGACTTTTTGAAGGCTTTTACGGTAGTTTTTTCCGGTCTAATTTCTCTAAATTGCACCAGGAATTTAGTGAAAATAGAAGTTTGATGAGTAATCTTGCACAATTGAAGTGCCCTAGCGGTTTTATAGGATGCTGAATCCATATATACAGTAAAAAAACCAGTTTAAATAACGGAAATCAAGATTTTACCTCAATATTTTTCACCGGATTCCGACGCCTGAAACTCCAAAAAGTCGCACTAAAGACAACTCCGAAATCGAGTAGTCTATAATGCGACTTTTTCAAGTCTTTTACGGTAGTTTTTTCCGGTCTAATTTCTCTAAATTCCGGCAGGAATTTAGTGAAAATAGAAGTTTGATGAGTAACCTTGCACAATTGAAGTGCCCTAGCGGTTTTTTAGGATGTTGAATCCATATATACAGTAAAAAAACCAGTTTAAATAACAGAAATCAAGATTTTACCTCAATATTTTTCACCAGATTCCGACACCTGAAACTCCAAAAAGTCGCACTAAAGACAACTCCATTGGAAATCTCATTATTATTCACATTAGCTAAATTTTTGTTCGTTGAGCTACTAGGTTCGTTGGATTTTATTTATGAACACTAAAAAAATGAGGTATGGCAAATAAATAAAACCTTTTTTTATATTTACTCCATAAACCTCTTTATATTTACGAAAACTCAAAAATAAGGTTTTATTTAAATGAAGCCTATGGGCCAAATACCATAGGAAAAATTATTATTAATACCATGGGCTAAATACAATGGGCCAAATATTGTATTTATAAAAGAGGTATGCTAAATAAAAAAATATAAAGAGGTATAAAGATGTATGGTAAATACACAAAAGTATATCAAATATGATTAGAAATCAACACCTAACTATATACCAAGTTTATGGGCCAAATACAATGGTAAATAAATATAAATATAAATAACCAAAGTTATGGTAAAAAATAAAACCTCTTTTTATATTTACTCAATACTCATCTTTATATTTAGGAACACTCAGAAAAGAGGTTTTATTTAGGTGAAGCCCATGGGCCAAATACCATGGGCCAAATTATTATTAATACCATGCAAAAAAAACATTATTAACCCTAATATTAATATCAAAATATTATAATAATAATTATTATTATTAGATATAATATTCATATTAATATATTATAATATTACTATTATTAAATTTAATAACTTTGGATTAATACAATGTTAAATTTGTTATATTATAATATATATTAACATATCATGATAGATATTAACTCTAGATGTATATGGGAGGGAAGGACAAAGACATGGAGTGATAGAGGTATAGAGATGGGGAGTGACAAGGGAGGGATGAAGATAAACTAAAGGAGAGGGGAGAGGAGAAATGAAGAGAGAGAGGGCGAGAGGAGTGAGAGAGGTAGAGAAGGGTAAGTGATGCGGGAGCATCTGACTCGAAGAATCATTGTATTTTTTATTGACTTAGGGGGTCTTATGTTTGTTAAATAATTTAATTTATTAAAATGAATTTTTGTATATTTTAAGCTTTTGAATGAGATATATGTGTGTAAGGTTTTAAATGTAAATATTCTCATATAGTTGAGAATACAGATATTAGCCTTATGAAGATCTCATAAAGATCATAGGGATTAGGAGATCCTAAAATAGAGATTTAGTTGAGTCAAAGGTGGAGTAAGAGATTTTAGGAATTAGTTAAGTGATCTATGGAGAAGATCATGGATTTAGAATAATCCATAACTATGTAATTATTTCTATAAATGTAAGCTTGCATATGGGAAATGGAGGGATAGAGGAAAAGGTAGAGAGTAGGTGTGAGTGAGAGTGTGTGAAAGTGATGAGATGTGTAGAAGGCCAAGGGCTCGATATGCCCATATATTTTTATATCAGGCTAAGTATTGTACATGTTTGAATCTATTTATAAATAGCATTGGTTTGTTTTAAATCTCTCTGGAAATTTCCTTTGTACATTGTAAATATCTTAGTGTATGTTTTTGCATGATGTATGATTAGAAATTGGTGAATCTTTGAATCTAGGAGGTAGTAAAGTGAATGGATTTTTTTTGCGTGGGAAATTCAAAGTAAAGAATACATTGAATTGTGAATTTCTTGTGAGAGGAGTGAGCATTTTGTATGCAAATTTGTAGCTTATGGGGATGAGGTCCCTTAAAATTCATTCATGACATGACACATTGGGAATATTTACTCAGATAGATATATGAGGATGCGTTCTTTTAATTTCTTCGTACTTTGGGAAAGTGGTCGAGATTGTAATGGTTGAGTCACCACAAAAAAATATCTAGGCAATGCTATTTATTGGGGTTACGCATATGCATCTTCGCTCCCATCCGTGATTTCATTTATTGGGTATCTGGATTAATTATCTCTTTCTATGCAACTATCTTTCCTCACCCAACAAGCTATATTCCCAACAGTGATTTTGATCTACAGAATCTAGAGTCAATAATTTGGTATAAATACAACTCAATGTCAAGGAAGACTATTAGGAATGCAAATGGTTGGATTTAGATTCATATATTCACAAGTGCAAAGGTACACGTCTCGATTGCAATTGACATTAACATTACATTTACATTGCCTACGTATGCACTTATGACAAGGCCGTCTACCTGATATTTATTTATGTTGGTCCAATGGAACAAAAAAAAAACATTAAATCATGAGAGCCAACCTTAGCTAGAGGTAGTGGGTAGCAGAGCCAGCACACTGAGAGCAAAATGTATGAAAAAAAAATCAATATCCATTGGGGAAGAATGCAGAGGAGGATACTGAAGTGTGAGAACGTTGAGGCATTGGGAGAAGGCATCATTGGATGTGCCATACACAAATGAATGCAGCATTAGCTAGAGTAAAAAAATAGATCCAAAGGAACGTTATCCAAAACGAAAGGGTGTTGAAACGTTGGGCATGCAGAGGCCTAAATGGGCATGCATGCAGAGGCTTAAAGTGGGAAACATACAGAGAAGGAATCAATGAATGGTGGAGGAGCTCGACATTTGTTGAAAGTTGTTCAATTAATAATTAAATATCTATTTTTTACATCAAGTGGCATCAGAGCAAGATAAATCTTGCATGAAGAATTAGTGAAGGAATGTTACAGATGTCGATGAAGACAACGTTAAATATGAGTTTACGAAGTCAATTCATGTGAAAATTTGTATTTGATGGACATCAAGACTGGTTTCTTGAAATATCACATGTTGGGAAGGCATAGAGGCATGCTTCAAGGCATGTTACAAGTAGAATAATTGTGGCTTGTGCATACAAAAAATAGGGAGCTCGCAGAAAGGTAATTTTTTACCGATGGAGTATTAGCACTATGTGCCACAGAAAGAAATCATTGATATATCAAGAAGCTGCCATACGAAGCTAAATAGATGAAGGAACCAGCTTGGTCAATAAAATTCCAATTGCTGGAGATTGTTGCTGCAATTGAAATGCTTCTACACTTTTTTCATTTATTGCATAGCACCTTGGTGGAAACACCAAATATGCACTCAAATTATAATTTCATTGGATTCCATGTGACAGAGGTTTATGAAGTCCTGAGTTGAAAAGGTATAGTCATGTGTTATGAATTCATCCATAAAAGAGTTACCCTGCTATAGAAATTTAGTATGATTCTGGCAAGAAAGTAAAGGAGAAGAACATGCATTGAAAACCAAAGCAGGTTTCCAAATCTAAGGATCCACACACACTTTTGTGTTTAAAATGGAGACTGTGCCAAAGTTCAATATGCTAAAGGCAGGTACCATACATGATGGAAAAATAAAGCAGATGACAGTTTAAGTCCAATGAACAAGAATGTTACAGGTATTTTTTGGAGGGAGACGTCCTTCCTACAATTTTTTTTGCACATATTCTAGCAAAAAAATCAAGTATGGGATGAAGATTGAATATAGAGGTAGGAAGAGGAAAACACTTCACAAAGATAGTTGAACAAAAAAGAATATTTTTGTGAATGGAGATTTTGTGGTTGCATCATTTGAAAGGGCTAAAGTAGGAAGAAGCTTACAGAGAATCAAAGGCATAACAGAAGCAAAGAAGAAAATAAGAGGAATCATATTTGGAATTTGATTGAGGTAAATATTGTTTTTTTTAATATTAAATTTGGAAGAATGATGATAGCATGATTTAAGCTTGAAGAAGAAGTGAAGAGAGATGGAAGGTAACTCTACTATGAGAGAAAATTAGATTAGAATTTCTTTAAAGGAATATTGAGAAGACTGTTCTGGGGTATACAGAGTAGTGATGATTGCAACAGTAAAAGTAGAATCAACATAATAGGAAATTGTAGCAGCAACATACGAAACATATATTTGATAGTGAGGTATGGTCTTCTTGTTAATTATTGATGAAATAATGATTACAAGTAACATTATGAGGGTGTTTTAATGATTTTATCCAGAACAATAAAGTTTTGATGATGATTAACCTATCCAACTAGAGGTTGGAAGAAAGGAGAAAGGTGATTGAGTGCAAAAGAGCAGAGAAGCTCTATAGGGTTCAAGAGAGTGAACCAAGAGAGATAATACCGAGGAAGAGATCAAACTTAGAGAGAAAGCTTGATAGGGTATTTAGTAGCAAAGGAAAATTGCAGATCACCAAGATGAGAATGGATGAGTTCATGAGAGAAATGATCATGGAGTATCATAGAAAAGGTTCAGATAATTTCCATAAAGGTAAGATGAGTAATGAAGAGCGCGGTCAAGTCTTCGTTGATGGACATGATTGGACCTACTACATATTCTTAAGTCCATCTTTCCTCTTCATTTCCGAAGGGGGAAGACAAGTATGGAAGAAGTGCAAAGGCCCTACGAATAAACCTGTTGACTTGCCGGAGTAACGCACTTTATAGAACGAACAGTAGCGCTATACTTATGGAAAATATTGATCGCGTTAGTGACGGAACACGCTATGTTACATGATGGTGCGTGCCGTGTTTACGAGTTTAGTTGGGGAAGAGCGCGGAGAAAGAGTTGAATCTAACCTCACGAAGGTACGGTGCACAAGAAGCTGCCGAAGCACAGGTTCATTGTGGTCATTGCCATATAAAGCCCGAACTCCAAGGGGGAAAAAGCATGGAGAGATCAAGAAAACATCTCGGCCTTTTCCGTTCCAAGCCAGTCAGAAAGAAAGAGCAGCAATGACTTTCTCCCTCTCCGCGGAAGGCGAAGGCTCTTGAGTGAAGAGTCGAAGGATTGCTTAAAGGTTCTTGCGTAGCACGAATGAGAATGGTGGCCGACATTGTGAAGGCCAAGAGTCAAAGAGGCTCCTAGAGAGCTCGTTGGCTTGGACTTCTTCACTTTATAGAGAAGAGAGATTGGGAGAATGAGGAGGGCTTGGTACAACCGATGGTTGTAATCCTCCTTCTTTCAAAATCAATAGAACTATGTTCGTTTTGTCCATTCGATGCTTAATGTTATATTGGTATTTCAATATTTGTTTAGTATGATATGAATGGCTCAGATGTGTATAATATAGATGTTTATTGTTGATTTAATTGATAGAATACTTGTTATATCAGAAGTTACGCGGGTACTTTGACTGATTGCAGGATTCAGATTTGGAGCCGGTGAAGAAGGACTCTTGCTTTGCTGCGTAGCGCTCTCCAAAGGATTCTAAAGTTGTCAAAGAGGTAATTCTCTATTGTATTCCTTCAATTTATTTCAAGCTAATATGAGCATGCTCATACTATCTTTGTGAACAACATAGCTAATCTGACTGTTTTCCTCGGGCACCGGAAAGCCCTGAGAGGGATATACGAAAACCAACCACCCAAGCAGTTTACCCTATAGCAGAATTGGCGACTCCGCTGGGGACTGTCCCCATAGTTTCCGGACTATTTTTCCCTTTATTTCTCCTCTCCTCTGTTCAGTATCCTTCCGACCATTTTTTGATGCCCAGTAGACATACCAAATGCTTGCAGAGTTCAATCCTATGCCTGTCTGGCCAACTGAAGAGCTTTTGCCAGGTTAACGCGATCTATGCAGTATATCCAGTGCGTTATAATGTAGTCTAGGCTTAAATACAGTGCGTTATAACGCTGTATTTTCTCACAGACAGAGCGTTACCCAACCAAAAACCCTGTTGTTCACTTCTGTGACTGTGTTTTAGCTGTGGAGTTTTTTGGCCACCAGTACCTTTCACAGACCGAATCCCTGTACTTGTCTACTAAACTGGCATTGATTATTTGTTTCTCTTATTTAGTTAGTGTGCAAAGCATTTACTTTTCTAAAGAGAATTTTTATTTTTATTTTTCTGCATTTAAGCTGAGTTTATTCTGAAAGTTTGGTTCACAGACTGTTAAAAGAGGTAGATAGAAAGCTGAATCTTAAAAGTTGAGCTGTGTTATTTACATGTTGGTGCATGGATGATTGAAAAAAGAAACCTCTCCTTGTAGAAACATTGTTCATTGAAGTTAATATTTAGAGCATGTTTTGCATGGTTTATTGAGTCAAGAGTCTCACTATACCTCATACGTCCATTTCCCCCCCGCAAGACTAATAAAAAAGTACACTAAAAACAAAGCGATAATAAAATCAATCTAATAACTCTTTTTGAGCTCACACAAACAGTAGTTCAGGCTAGGATCTTGGGTTAGGAAAGTGAGAAAACTACCCAAGATCTCAAAACTTGGAAACTAGAGCCATTAACGAGTGAAATCCTGCTGCACTCACATTATTGGGACCGTTCCTTTACCGGAGCTCAGCGCGAGACAACACTTGGGTGCACTAGAAGGTAGCCCGCCTTCGACTGCATCCTGTGGATGTGTTATATATTGGGGTTCCCTTCGGGGATGTCGAAACTAGATCGGGGATCTAGGTATTCTGCCCATATAGCACACTGTCCTTGACCGTGGACCCCCCTGATAGTGTCTATGATTTGAGGTATCCTTAGTGGCTATACTTTTAGGGACTTACACAAGGTGACTGGGACGGGATGTCCTGGTACCTGAAACAGACGGACCTACTCTGTCTTCAGTCTTTAGGAGGGTACTCGTCTTCACGAGAGTGCTTACACCTATCGTCTGGGGTTCGGGCAAAGCTTTAGAGTCACCGTAACTGTACTTTCGACCAACCCTCTCTGTATGCTATTGTGAGACTGGATTTCATCACCAGTGAACGGTAGTACTCAGACAGGGCACCCTATACTGGCTGCTTGTTGATTGATTTTAGAGAGTCTTTTTTCTTTTTAGTAAGTGTGTGGTTACTGTCACTTGATACTTCATAATATATCACATTTTAAAATAAAATTTGTTAAAATTAAACCGGTCACCGTGGCGTCCCCTGACCCACGCCGTCAGTCTAGACGACAGCAAGGTCTACCTCCTCTCACCTTAGAGGAAAGATTGAACCTTGGTGAACCCAGGTCTTCTACGGAAGCGCAGTCTCCTTTGACTAATCTGGATTATCACATAGACCCTTATCAGCTGGAACTCCCGGAGGACCCTTTCACTGAAGGCGTTGTACCTAATTAGAATCCTCCGCTCACTGATCTGTTAGGACCGGTGATAATCCAGATTCCACCGCGCCAAGATATGTCTGCGGCAACACCAACATCTATTTCACCACCGGTATCCACAAGGTCGATACCAATGGCAACCATTCCTAGTTCGCCATCATCCTCCCCGCCGGTGGTCAGTTCTATGTCATTACTGGGTAACCCCAGTAGTCAACATATGCCTACCCCCAACCCTATGGTCAACACAACTGTCAGTAGTTTACCGAACCCTTCGGCATCTACTCCTACCGTGACCACGTTGGGGACCACGGTATCTCCTCCCACGAGCACGACTACTTCGGTGCCCTTTAACAACCCTTTCGGTTGGAACCCTCTGTTGAGTTCAAACCCCCTGGCCACTATACCAGGGGGCAGTGTTATCAGTACACGGGTAGCAGGGAATATTTCTCTTCCTATGCAATCCTTAGGACAAATGGGACAACCCATTGTAAATACTATCCCCTTAAGTGGTTCAAACATAGCAGAAGGATCTGCTCTGGTTCCAATTGTACGATATGACCGCCTCAAACTACTGTGCATCCATTTGGATGTGTGTCTCTAAGGTGCGGGGTACAGGAGGGCACTTTTACGGCAGGGGCAACCAACCGGCCACCCTCAGTACGCTGTCCCTATGGACAGCAATAGCGTGTTCCTACTCCTCCACCTATGGGAGGTTTTTATCAAAGTCCCACTTACCCTTATGGTAACACATGGATGGGGGGACCCTATGGTCCAAGTAGTCAGCCCATACTGCCTTGGTTAGACTCGGGGGCAAATCCACAATTGCCTTTCTTGGCAGCTTTGGACATACCCGACATCCATAAGCTGACAAACGACCCCATCAATCACAACTCGCTTTGGCCTCCTATACCGCATAATATTCCTTCAGATATCCCGAAGTTCGACGGGAAGCATGGAGATGACCCGGCCGCACACATCACTACCTTCCATTTGTGGTCCATATCCAATTCCATGGTAGATGATAGTGTCCGCCTTCGACTGTTTTCCCGCACCCTTACAGGCAATGCTGCCAAGTGGTACATTGAATTACCACGCGCCACCATCAATACATTTGGCGCTTTAGCGACGGAGTTCTTAAAGAACTTTCAACTACCAATTAGAGTGGAAACCGGCACAGAATTGTTAACATCACTGCGCCAAGACACCGCCACCCACATCTTCGACCATATTCATGAATGGAGACGTAGGAGGAGGCTTGTCAAAGCGCCAATACCGGACCACCTCTTGGCAAATTGGTTTTGCAAGTCTCTTTTACCCCATATCTCTAAAGACATTGGCCTTTCTGGTGCAGTGACAGAAGATCAATGTATTCGTCGTGCCCAGCACCTGGATTTGATCTATTCACAATCCGGCACGCTTTACGATCTGCTCCCCCATGCCCCTGGAAACCCCAACCCTCCGGCTACTCAGAAAACCAGAGCTCATGCCGATGGTCTCGTTGGCGCGATCTCTGGTGTAGCCACCAATCAGTCTCGGGGAAAAACCTCCCAGCCATCCTCGGCTGCCACCACCCCCCATCAAACGACTCCTCTCCCTTCCGCTGAGGTAAATTCGGTGCAAACCTCACAAAAACCCAACGAGAAAAATAGGAAGAATAAGAAGAAAACATCTTCTTCGGAAGAGCAGTCGAATAATCAGAATAACTCTAATCAGAAAAATGCTGCTAATGAAAAAGGAAAGGATAAACCCATGAGATTTCCTTGTAAAATCTGTGCGGAGGACCACTTGACATACAAATGTCCTCGGTTGCATGAATGCACTGATTTTATTGCTAACAAGGATTCTGGGAGAACACCTGTCGTTCTTCACAATCCTTTCCCCAATCAACAGCAGCAACATCAACATATCGTTGACAACCCGCCACAACCCCATCAACGGGGCAATGGTGGTTCGCATCCTTCCGGCGAAGGACCATCTGCCATTTATGGCATCGAGAGTATTGACCTTCAAACTCGCGCCAAGCTTTATGGAGCCCCTACCATAGATGCTCAAGAACCTGGAACTAGTTCCAATCCGCCGCCGCCTAACGATTTGCATATCGAAAGGCCTACTGCTGAACCTGTAATTCGTCCCCCCAAAGGGACGCTTCGACGCACGACTCATAATACCTCTGCACGTGCAGCCCAAAACTACAATATTGTAGAAGATTTGGCGCAGGCACCGTCAGCCATGTCTGCACTTGAAGTATTACAAACCTGTCCAGCACAAAGGAAAGCCTTTCTTTCGGCCATTGGCGGAATAGATCCCCAGGATTCCATGCTAGCAGTCTTTGATATGGAAAAGGCTAAACCTCGCCTCTCGCATCAACTCGCATTCCAGGTGTAGGTTGTGTCGAAAGGGAGACCCATCCATCGCACTGTCATAGACGAAGGTGCTTCGACCTGCGTTATGTCACAAGCTTGCTGGCTGAATTTAGGTTCTCCTACTCTAACCCCGCCATCGAATTCCTTGAAAGCTTTTGATGGCCACACGTTCCTACCCAAAGGATACCTTTCTAGCTTTCCCGTCACTCTTGGTGGGAAAACGGTAAACGTGGACGTTGAAGTCGTAGAGCATCATCTCGACTATAATATATTGCTCGGTCGCAGTTGGTATTATGCTATGACCGCCATCGTGTCTTCGGTCTTCCGACTCATCCTATTTCCATTGGATGGGAAAATAGTCACGATCGATCAGCTATCCTTCTGCACCCCTGATTGTTCCACTTTACCAAGTAGCTCTGTACCCTTAATAGGAGGTGTCCCTGACCCTTACGTCAGTATCGGTACCGGTCTTCTGAAGGCATCTTCCCTACTGGGTTGTTTTCCTCTTCCGCCGCCTCAGATCCCAAACACGGTTGAAATTATATCCACCTCTTCGGATGGCTCTATCGACCCATGGATCATTCCGGCACCTTCAGAAATTGATTCCTATGGAGATCAGATGCCGCTTTCGCCAGTTGAGTTGGCTTACCAAGCCATCCCAGTCGCATCTGAACCCTCCACTGATATGGTTTCAACTATAGGTACAACCCTCTCTCCCATAACAGTTCTCTCTAAGGATCTCCTCAATGAAGTCTGGCCTACAGACGAAGCTATTCGAGAGATCATGTCATTAGAAGAACGACCTTGGGGAGAGTTCCACCATCGCGCTTCGACGATTGATTCGGAGGCGATAAAAACTGAAATCCCGTCTTTTGACCAACCTGAGATAGTTCCCTCCTCTTATATGATTGTCCACACTATCGATTCGGAAGGGAACATGGGTAATATTTCCAAGACACTGCTCATCGATATCTTGGTCAAGACAGGTATCATGGAAAATATTCCGTATTGCTTTTCAAATATCACACCTTTCCAACTTGCTTTCGGCCTGGAGGCAGTACTTCCGATTGAGTGCGAAATCCCATCACTTAAACTAGCCGTTGAACTCCTGCCTGGCACCACCGCCACAGAAGAGCGCTTGCTCTCGCTCGATCACTTGGAAGAAACTCGTCGAGATGCTACACTAGCACTCGAAGCTCACCAGCGCCGAGTTAAAGCTCAATACGACAAATCTGTCAAGCCTCGTTCTTTCCAAGAAGGCGATCTTGTTCTACTTTATGATAAAAAACACGACCTCTTGGGGGCAGGAACGCTCCAACCATTATGGCTCGGTCCTTAAATCGTTACTAAAGCCCTCTCAAAAGGAGCTTACGAACTACAGGACTGTAATGGAATTCCACTCGAGGAGCCCTGCAACGGGCTCTATCTGAAGAAGTATTTTGCCTAGTTTCGCACTAGGCATATGCTTTGTAATTTTATGTATATAAGTTTTGCCTATTTTATTTTGATGCTTCTGGATTATTGTTTTTGGTTTAAGGTGTTTTTCTCATGTAATCTTTTTCTTTCGCACAGATGTCATCGCATTCGTTATCATACGTCGGATATGCGGACGGTGCTAGTCGTCACACTAGACACATTGCTTCAGCTGCTTGGGTTCTCTATACTCCTGAGTCGGACCTTCTTGGTTCCGGGGGAATATTCCTGGGTAACGCCACCAATAATGTTGCCGAGTACATGTCAGTGATCCAACTCCTCACGGAAGCGGCATCTCGTGACATCTCCGATTTAGTGGTCAGGTTAGATTCCCAACTCATCATTATGCAGCTAAACAATCATTACCGCGTCCGCCACCCTGTATTGTTGCGTTATTTTTTATGAGTGCGACTTTTAGAACGTCAATTTCAAACAATCACATTTGAGCACGTTCCTAGAGAATTTAATGCATTAGCTGATTCTTTGGCAAATTATGTGTTAGATTGGCATTTGTCACATTTATTGTAAGAGATTTACTCATGAGTACATATATTTTTATCACATCAAAAAATGCATAAAAATTTAAAAACACAAAATCACCAAAATATATATATATATATATATATATAGATATAGATATATGTTGTGTCCAGTACATAGAAAACATCAAAAAGAAAAATCTCCCAAAACTCGGGGTGTTTTACAAAATTTGGCTCACTAAGCCATGCTCTGACACTAATACATCTACTCCAAACAGCTAAGCTTGATGCTCATAATAGCATACAACTGCTCTAGCCATCCTCCTCAGAGGAACCAGATATCTCTCTGGCACACCCACAGTATGCCGCTGCAGACGAACTGGAACCTCCCGCATAGGAAGCGGTGGTATACCCATACTCAGACCCTCCAGGTTCCTGGAGAGTTCATGTAAAATCTGGGTATCATCGTCGTCGTCGGCTTCCGCCTCCTCTACAGGTGCGCCAGCCGCAGGTAGCTGCAATCCTCGCCGTGCATAGCGAGGGGCCCCAGCTGGACGGACGGGTGCCACATCTGTGTCAAGCAAGAAAAAGTTTCATGTCAAAATTTCATTTTCACCCCTTTTTCAAACAAAAAAATTTACATAAACATTCAAAAGCTAAAAACAAAAACTTCTTTGAAAACAACTGATCATTTTTCTTACCATCGGGCCCCCACTGGGTGCCAGGGGGCAGGACTAGCTCGGGATCGCCTGTGAAGTTCATCCCTGCATAGGGATAATCCTCAATCATGGTGATCTGAGAGTCCAGCCAATCAAAAAATCCCTCATCGAAACAGTGACGGACGGGACCCTCTCCAGTCCGTGGAAGCAAAGTGGCCCACCGAGCCTGCCTCGGCTCGCGTGGACCCAATGGCGCTGTTGGGATCCTGGGCCTCATCAGTGGTATCCGCTCCAGTATGAAAGAAACAATCAGTGTTCCGTACCCAAATTCTCTTTGAGTACGGGTCTTGCATGTAGTAAGCTCTGCTCGGACCCGACGGACTACACCGTCACACCAGTCGAAAACCTGAGGCTGCATACAATCCAAGGCTAGGAGCATCTGGGCCTTGGTAGCCACATGCTGACTCTTGGCACCTGCCAAGCGAACAATCATCCATAGAATAGACCGCAAGGGTCTCAAAGTCACCTGTGCGATAGGTATCCGGTTACTCACAGCCTGGGTGCCACGTATGCAGTGCGCATGGATCAAATCAGTAGTGGAACAAGGGTCAGCTCTGGACCCCGTCAAGTTGGGCCTCGCCCCATGACATGACAAGCCGGTCAAAAAGTAAACATCATCTATTTCGATGGCGAGCTCGTTGCCACCAATCCGAAAGACATGATGTCTCTCATCCCACTGCTGGATCAGCCACCTCAGGAGGTCCTCTTGACCCCTCATCAGTTCTAAACGGGCATACTTAAGCAATCCGCACCTCCGGAGAGCCATTAAACTTGCCGCATCCGTCACCATCTCTCGTTCTTCCCGCTCATGCTCTCTCTCTCGCCAGATACTCATGATTAACAGCTGAACACCTGCAAATGAAACATTTCCAACCGATTAAAATTTGCCTGGACCACTTCAAAAACGAAAAAATTGAGTTGCTCTGGTTGTGCGTTTAATGCGGATGTTGAACTCCTGACCCGCGTTAGGCGCAAATATTTTTCTAGGGCCTCAAAATTTCCTAATTTTGAACCAGTAAAAACTAAAAAATTGGCAATTAAATGATAACAGGAGGTTCTATCTCTTACCTGGATCTCGCGGAATAGAAAACTGTTGCTCGGATTGACCGTAATCACCAGCTGAAGTTTTCACCCCTTTTCCACTCCAGAGCTTCTTCACAGCACTCGAAATAGTGAAAATGAATGTCTTCTGACCTTCTTATAGCTAATTCTGGGGCATGACTCTCTTAAGTTAGTCGACAAAGTCGTGATTCCTCGCTGTACACATGTCGTAACTCTTGAGATTTGGTACTGATGATTCTAATAAGAGATCAAGATTTATGAGCAGACACTCATGTTTTATCGAGCGTTCTTTTTATGGTATTTTTCTTGCTCGTTAATCCGAAAAACCTCGAGTTCTCTTCTTCGGACTCGTTAAACTTACACGAAGTTGGCATCGAGCGTTCTTTTTGGTCTTTTCTTGCTCGTTAATCCGAAAAACCTAGAGTTTTCTTCTTCAGACTCGTTAAAACCATGAAGAAGCTCTGAGCATTCTTTTTAGGAATCTTTTTCTCGCTCATAAAACTGAAAAAATCCCGAGTCACCTTTGTCAGGCTTGTTAAACTATTGAGACAAAGAACAAGGAGCCATTCTTTTCCTCTTTTTCAAAGCTCTTTGAACAGAAAAAGTGTATCGAGTTTTCTCCGCGTGACTCGTTAAAATTTCACGGAGGTATCGAGTTTTCTCCGCGGGACTCGTTAAAATTTCACGGAGGTACCGAGTTTTCTTTGGTGGACTCGTTAAAATTTCACAAAGAAGATTGAGTTTACTTCGTCTCCTCGTACTCATAACAAAATGAGGTAGACGTCCATTGAACACAGATTTCTCACTTTTCCGGATTCGATGGACTAACTTACGGAAAATGAACTGTTTCGGGCTTACTATTACCCCTTTTCCGTGCCCGGTTATCAAGACATGACAAAGGTACCCCAATGGAGCCGTCTTTTATGACATTTTTCAGACTCCCTAAACATGAAAAATTCACCGAGTTTGCTCATCTGGACTCGTTAAACCTAATCAGATGGGGCACAAAGTTGTCTTTCCTGACATTTTTCAGACTCTCTAAACATGAAAAATTCACCGAGTTTACTCGTCTGGACTCGTTAAACTTAATCAGACGGGGAAAAATTTGGACAAGATGGATATTACCTCTGTTACATTTTCAAAAAGGTCGATTTGGCAGCAAAATTCTTGAACATGGCACTTCCCAGAAAACTCTTTCGCAGTTAGCCGAACCCTACCATATATGAGTATTAGCCTTCATTTCCGAGTGTCCCTGCACCGGTAAAATCCTAACACACTCTTTGGTGTTCAACACGCTTCAGCTGCCTAGTACCCTGCTAGAGTACCTTCTATTTTTCAAGCAGATCTCGCTATCTACTGCTCCTGTTATCAACCAAACCATTCATTATGCCATAAATTATTTGTCGTCTGACGTTCCCATTCACTCTTCCCTATCTCAAATCATAAACAAAATCAGTTGGTTTCCGTTTCGTGTTGACTGATGTAGGACGCCTCAGTGCCTACCTCTCAACATATCACTTCCTATCGACTTCAACACCTTATCTAGGAAGTTGATCCAGAAACACATCAGTACCCAGATACTTGCAGACATCAGTGGTAGGTAGTCTTGTGTTTGATCAAGAGTCTTCATCATTGGCTCTTGGTTGAATGATTCTACGAGTGTTCGACTTCAACTCCTTTTATTCACACTCGCTAGATTGTACTGAGCATCTTAGGGACCATCATCATTATCGGTGGCCACCTTCGCGTCTGTTAACAGTTTTCATTATTGACTGGTAATCAGACGATTTCTCACATGTTCGACGACAACTCCTTCATTCACATGTTGAGGAATATGCAGTTTAAGTGAATCGGTGGTCAAGACCTTGGGGCAAAGGGCTACACCATTAAAGTTGTGTTCTCTTCCCCAAGCTGCGATATTGTTTATGGAGACAGCTTTTTCAGCCTGATCCTGTTATGACAGACACTTCCACATTGTGCCTATTGGTGGATAGATTCTTCATATCTCTATTCTAGAGAAATCATGTTGTTTAAAGCTACAGAGCATGGGACATGCCCGACTCTTGGCAAATACTATATTTTCTGACATATGTTGTTGTTTCAGGTTTTCCTCGGTCTTTCAATCTCTCTCTCTCTACAAAATTATAAAGTATTTCAGCCATCGTCTTCGTCTCTGACCTCACACTTTAGGGGGCATCTGTTACAGGTCAAAATACCTCCTCATCAGCTCAGAGGGGAAGACAAATATGGAAGAAGTACAAAGACCTAAATTAAACCTATTTTTGCCAGGGTAACGCATATATAGAACATAACATGGGCGTTATAACGCAGGCAAGAAATATATTGGCCGCGTTAGTGGCTAGGGCAACGCTCTGTTTACACTTGATGGTCGCGTTACCCGTGTTTTAAGTTTGAATTGGGAAAAGAGCGCGGAGAAAGATTTGAATCTCCGAATTTCCCTCACGAAGGAGTCAGTGCACAAAGGAAACTGCAGAAGCACCAGTTCATTATTGGTCATTGCCATAGAAGACTGAACTCCAAGAGAGGCAAAAGCATGGATATCAAGGAAACATCTAAGCCTTTTCCATTCCAAACTAGTGGAAAGAGAAGGGCAACAATGGCTTTCTCCCTCTCCTATAAGAAGGAGCTGAAGGCTCTTAATTGAAGGTCGAAGGATTGCTCAAAAGTTCTTGCATACTTGTGGAATAGAGAATAGTGTGACATTGTGAAGGCCAAGAGTCAAAGAGGCTCCTAGAGATCTTGTTGGCTTGGACTTCTTCACTTGATAGAGAAGAGAGATTGGGAGACTGAGGAGGGCTTGGTACAACCGATGGTTGTAATCCTCCTTCTTTCAAAATCAATAGAACTGTGTTCGTTTTGTCCATTCGATGCTTAATGTTATATTGTTATTTCAATATTTGTTTAGTATGATATGAATGGCTCAGATGTGTATAATCTAGATGTTTATTGTTGATTTAATTGATAGAATAGTTGTTATATCAGAAGTTACGCGGGTGCTTTGACTGATTGCAGGATTCAGATTTGGAGCCGGTGAAGAAGGACTCTTGCTTTTCTGCGTAGCGCTCTCCAAAGGATTCTAAAGTTGTCAAAGAGGTAATTCTCTATTGTATTCCTTCAAGTTATTTCAAGCTAATATGAACATGCTCATACTATCTTTGTGAACAGCATAGCTAATCTGACTGTCTGCCTCGGGCACCGGAAAGCCCTGAGACGGATTTACGAAAACCAACCACCCAAGTAGTTTACCCTATATCACTACAGGAATGGCAGAAAAAGAAAAAGAATGAAGACCGAAGACATGGATGACGAATGAGGAAATGGGTCAAATGGAACCTATTGCAAAATAAATGGAATGCCAAGCTGATAAAAAAGTTCAGAGAACTTGAAGAAAAACATATTTATTTGTCGGAGAAGGAGGGACTCAAAGGAATTGAGTCACAACAAAGAGGATTTTCTGAAACCCAGAAAGTCGATTGTGAAATATTGGTGCTTGAAGCATCAAACGAGGCCGAAAGGTCTTGTATTTTTAAAACTGATAGCTTGTTTGTGTATGCAGGTGCAGTACCAAATGAAGAGGTTGTTTCTAGGAAGGAGAAGAAAACTATGACAGCTAATGACCATAGCAAAGATCTAGAAAGGAATTATGGTCAAGAGGAAGTTCTGTGTGAACCTGAAGGAAATTGGGATGATTGTTTTTCATTCCATGAAGTTGAGTTTTCAACTCAAACGGAGAAGCAGACATAGGTAAAGGATGATCACATATGTGAACCAAAACAAAGAAGAATCTCTGATTTTGTCATAGGTGCAGGAAAACCATCTACAACTTATATGATGACAGAGAGAGAGGAAGAAGAACAAAATCTTAATTTTGTTCTAAGAATAGATGAAGTCAAACATTCAAATGCTACGCTTGAGAGCCATGATGTGGAAATATATTTGCTAGAAAGGTTGCTAGAAGAATCTGGGTCAAAGAAAGAAACTCAGGTAAACAATGTAAGTTTTACATTTAATGATTTTGAAAATGAAATGAAATTTTCAAAAGAATGTTTAAAGAAAATGCAGATGAGGAAGACTCAGTTAAGGAAAATAAGTGGATTGCAGAACCACACAACAATGGTACAAATGAAGATAATTTGCAAGGAAGAAGAAATTTTAATTTTTATGAAATGAAGTATGATTAAGAGGAAAATAAGAATTTTTAAATTCTTATAATTCATTTTGAACAAAATGATGATTATTTAAATGTGGAAATTGAGAAATTAAAGAAGCTAATGATGAAAGTACCTAGCAAAAGGTACATGAATGTGAAGGAGATAAATAGTAATAGAAATAAAATAATGATAACATAATTGATTAGCAGGATGGAAGGATGTATACAACATAAAATTTGGATACCATGAGAAAGAAAGATGTCAGGTACAAAAACATAGCAGCATGGAGAAGAAAGACTGAAGGACCAACAAAAAACCAAAGTTTGGGACCCTGGAGGTTTCTATCGGCATATGAAACATATGATTAGGATATCATGAATGTTTTCAACTTTGGGAGTCTGAGGCAGGAGCATCTGGCTCGAAAAATCATTGTATTTTTTATTAACTTAGAGGTCTAATGTTTGTCAAATAATTTAATCTATTAAAATGAATTTCTGTATATTTTAATTATTTGAATGAGATATATGTGTCTGAAGTTTTAAATGTAAATATCCTCATATAGTTGAGAATATGAGAGATATTATCCTTATGAAGATCTCATAATGATCTTAGGGATAAGGAGATCCTAAAATAGAGATTTAGTTGAGTCAAAGGTGGAGTAAGAGCTTTTAGGAATTAGTTGAGTGATCTATGGAGAAGATCATGGATTTAGAATAGTCCAAAACTTTGTAATTATTTATATAAATGTAAGCCCACATATAGGAAATGGAGAGATAGAGGAAAAGGTAGAGAGTAGGTGTGAGTGAGAGTGTGTGAAAGTGATGAGATGTGTAGAAGGCTAAGGGCTTGATATGCCCATATATTTGTATATCAGGCCAAGTATTGCACATGTTTGAATCTATTTATAAATAGAATTGGTTTGTTTTAAATCTATTTGGAAATTGCCTTTGTACATTGTAAATGTCTTGGTGTATGTTTCTGCATGATATATGATTAGAAATTGGTGAATGTTTGAATCTAGGAGGTAGTAAAGTGAATGGATTGTTTCTGTGTGGTAAAAGAAAAGTAAAGAATACATCGAATTGTGAATTTCTTGTGAGAGGAGTGAGAATTTTCTATGGAAGTTTGTATCTTCTGGGGATGAGGTCCCTTTCAATGTATTCATGACATGACACATTGGGCATATTTACTCAAATACATATCCGAGGCTGCGTTTTTTAATTTCTTCAGACTTTGGGAAAGTGGCTGAGATTGTTGTTTGGCCTCATAAATGTCCCATTTTCATCCACCTTTTCCTTACATTTGATCATCCCATTAACCATTCATCATACCATTTCCATACATATACTTGGGTATTTCCTTATTATTTTCCACTTTATTCATTTTAGTTTTATAAGTGAATTAATGATTAAATATTAGAAAATTAATATGCTTTTCATTAATATCTCCAAGTATGGATGAGCTTTGTGATTTATAGGAATATGCGAAGGATTAATTCAAAAGACTTCTTGAATATTTCCTCCACCATTTCAAGTAAATAATTATTCAAAGCCTATTCAAAGGAGAATATTATGGGTAACATATCCTATCTAAAGATTTATGAGAGATATGTTTGAGGATTTAAAGGGATCATATTTTGTAATAATGGAAAATGGTTGAGAGAATAGTGGATCTGTAATTATGTGAGGCTTATCTCCTTTTCAAAGGAAATTCATGTATAAAAGAGAGTGCTCTCTCTTCAAGAGGGAGTCATTATTGGGTAATATTGAGAGAGGATTTCTAAGGTGATTTTTAGGAGAAATTTCTTAAGTAGAGATTAGGTGAAAGGAGAAGAAGTCATTATTAGTGGTAATTAAGTTATAGTCAGTTATGATTAGAATAATGAGTTTGTAATCTTTCATTGTTATGTTTTCCATTTGTCATAATGTGATATGATTCTTCCATTGTTATTATGAGCTCACAGATATTGTCTTGTTGCTCTTCATATGATGTTTTCCTTATGTAAATTTCTTCTTTCTTAGTTAACTCGTTTCATGCTATTTACTTTCAGTTAAGCAATTTAGATTAGCTTAATCACACTTCAGTCCTGCTGATCAGAACTGGACCATGGACCTAAGTGATAGCTCAAAATTCAAAGTGTTCAGAAGTGTGCCAAACCTAAGCGAACTGATATATCTCATGTTCTTGATTCTGGTGCCACGAACGGTTTGAAAAACCGACACTGTATGAAGAAGTTATCGCAGTTTGAAAAGTC
Source organism: Pinus albicaulis (assembly GCA_034641835.2). Taxonomy (NCBI): domain Eukaryota; kingdom Viridiplantae; phylum Streptophyta; class Pinopsida; order Pinales; family Pinaceae; genus Pinus; species Pinus albicaulis. The sequence goes on along the minus strand of CM076578.1, from coordinate 198,011,018 downwards.
CAGTAAACTGTAAAATTTGGACTTTGACCAAGTTTGACTTGGATTGGGAAAAATTAAAAAGAGAATATTCCAGGGAATATTCCTAGAATATTCTGTAAGGACCAATCGGCACTTTCCAAGTGGCAGATTTCAATTGGGCTATTGGTTGACTTTTCATGTTTTTAAGCCAATAAGAGGTTGCCACGTGGCAAGCCCAGAGGCCGCCACGTGGCCCAAAAATGTGGTATAACATTTTGGGTTGGACTGCCTGGGAGTCGACCACCCGACCTCCTCCCTGCAAGATGCATCGTGCCAGTCGATCTGCATTAGTTCTTAGCATTATACATAGTGCAGTCATATATAAAGTTTAACAATTATGAGTTGGGGGTTTGTGGGGCTAGCTCCCACCATATGGCCGTCGCCCGAAACCTTAGGCCAAACCCCGAAAACAAATAGTCTTCTGACCAACGGTTTAAATGTGATCACATGACAGGTTAATCACGATAATCTCATCGGTAGTTAAGGGTGTTTTAATGATTTTAGCTGCTGATAAAATGTTCATATGCTGACATTGCCTTCTCCAGATCCTTGATGAGCTTTTCCTTAGATTGTACCTTCATCCGAAATTGAACTTTGCCATTCTGGGTGGCAATCCAATCTCTTCTATGCAATGTGGCCGGGGCTTGTGGATACCTGTTAGACCACTCCAATATCTTGTCTAATGCAGTAGAGGCTTCTTTCAGCTGTGTGTTCCTCTTTTTATTTTCGGCCTGTGCCTTTAGTAGAGGCGCTACAATTTTCTTTATGGTAAACATTTATTCATAGACATGCATCATAGAGGCCTCCAAAGTGATTAGCTCTCCCTGTATAGTGAGTGATATTTCATTTGTAGGGGTATCCCTGGCTTGAAATTGTCTGACCTCCTCTTGAAGCGCCTTCTTTTCTTTCTCTACTTGGGTCATATTGAGTTAAGAGGCCTACAATTTGTTTTATAAGGAAAAAATTTCTCTACTCATCCTAATAACGTTCTCTTTGGTAGCTGCTACAAAAGCGGTATCGGCTCAGGAAATCATGACCGGGTTAGTCCTGGTGTCCAAGACTATGTCCTTCCCTAGAGTGACTGCGAGGGGCGTTGTAGGGTCCCATGCCAAACATTTTCTCTTCTACCGCCTGATATTATGTGTGAATTGATCATAGGTGAGTCTAGTGAGATCAAGCACTCCCTCATCTAGATCCTTAGAGATACCCAGTTCCAAGAGGGTGAAAGGGGCAGGAGTTATCTGAGGTACCTCAATGGGTGGTAACTCTGTTTTTCCATCTGTTTCTGAGTGCGGTGTCTTACTCCCTTCGGCTCCTACTCTGTCCTACTCTTCCTTCAACTGACACTCTGCTTCTACCTTGTCCTACTCTTCTTTCAACCGGCACTCTACTTCTGCCTTGCCCTACTCTTCTTTCAGCCGACGCTCTGCTTCTGCCTTGTCCTGCTCTTCTTTCAGCCGATGCTCGGCTTCCACCTTTTCTTCCTCCTCCTTCTTCCTCTGTTCCTATTCTTTTTTCTTGCGGTTTTCCTCTGCCTACTTCTTCCTTTGCTCTTCCTTCATCTGCTTCTTTCGTTTGTCCTCTTCTTCTCTTGCCCTTTTCTCGGCCTCCTGTTTAGCTTTGGCCTCCTCTTCTCTTGCCCTCTTTTCAGCCTCTTGTTTAGCTTTGGCTTCCGTTTCTCTTTGTTGGGCGGAAGGGTTGAGGCCTGTACTAGTCTTTGGTTTCTTAGCTCTGGAGGATGAGGCTCCTCCCAGTGTTTTAGCTCTTTCCTCCAGATTCCGGTTGTCCTGTTCCTCCTGATCGCTTGATTCTGTTGGAGCTGCCTCTCTATGCTTATTGTACTACTTCTTTATTCTATCTTCAGCCAAGCAGTCAGTATGCTGATAACTCCATTTGAATTTGGCCCGCTTGTAGTTTGTGGGGATGATTCTCTCGGGATCATATGTACGGTGTGCCAAGGGGGGTAGCTGGAATCCCTTTATCTGTTCGGCTTCTGCTTCTACTTCTCTGAAGTCATTTACTGTGGAGGCACTGATGGTGAGTGGCAAGGTTGGCCATGGTTTCTTTTTACATTTAGTGAGGACTTTGGAGAAACCACCTAACATATGATAACAAGTTTCTTGGAGGAGAAGCTTGTCTGTTACGAAGCGAGGAAATGCATGGGGAGCCTTGAGTGACCCAAAAACTCGGAGGAAGGTGCTATCAGTGTTTGGAAACCAGTGGGCCACCTGAATTATTGTATCCATGGCCCGCTCGTACATGCATGGGGAGTATTTTCCGAACAACTTCACGTAGAGGGTGGGGATGAAGCTACATGCTATTGACTCCATGTCTTGCTTATATTTGGAATCCAAAAACACCATTAGGTCTTTGTCAATTGGACCCCCTTTCTCTAAGTCCCAGTTATGTGACCAACCCTCAAACTGGCACCTAGAACACACTGCATCTAGGAGATAAGATGCGATATAAAATTCCAATGCATACCCTTCATTAGGTGCTAGAGCCACAGATATGTTTGACTTGAGAGTTGCTATTATCATGTTGGCCCAGTTGAAACGGTTACCGTACACGGTGATGGAATACATTAGAGAGACCCATGTGCCATTGAAAAAGGTGGCGTCTAGGCGGCCATACATCCTGCATAACATCACGGCTACGAGTTTGTAAACTTTCCTGAGACTTGCTGTCGGATATTCTTGATCCTTCTTGAGCTGGAATTTTTCTGGGTCTTCCCACCATCCTTTCAACATTTTAGATAAGGGGACTACATGGGAAGTGGCCCATTCATCATTGAAGGTCTGCTCACGGGCGGGCAATGCATGGAAGAATTCTGCATCTTGTCCCTTTAGGTTGGCGAAAGTCTTCTCGGCATGGTCTCGAATGACCCAGATCTTGGGGTCGACTCTCTGTAGGATCCATTCAATCATCTCGACGCATGGGAACACCGGCGGGTGGGCCCCTGCGTAGTGAAATTTGGATTGTTTAGCTTGAACATATATTTGTCGGTCAGGGAGGTCCTCTGGAAATTCAGTCTGAGTAAACTCTTTGTAGATATGGTACCATCTCATACTTTCCCCCTTACCGAAGATGCAGGTTGTGTCTCCATAGATGGGGGGAAGAACAACAGGTCTTTCCTCCTCCGATATTTCTATCTCAGGAATTTTTTTCCTCTTGCGAACTGCCAGCGGCCCCATGTCAGTTGATGCTAACGAAATGGATACACACTCTAGTTTGGCTTCAATATCCCTTGGCATGTTCATAAAACAGTCCCACGATAAGAAAGATGCCATGATTTTTAAATATGTGGGCTGTTTCTACATCTGCTTAGTTATTTCCAAGGAGGTGGGTTAACCGGTGACCTAGCAACCTTGTGACTGGGTCGCGGGGTCACTAGGTTGCGTTGGTTTAAAACTCGACAGAAGGGAGATTTAGCGACTTCGCGACTTGCGACTAGGTCGCGAGGTCATAGGGTCACAAGGTCGCGTTGGCTGGAAACTTTGCGGAAGTGCAACCTAGAAACTTAGCGACTCCTGATTGGGTCGCAAGGTCATTGAGTCGTTGGGTCGCATCACTCAATATTTTTCATGATATGCGACCTAGCGTTTCTACGACTTAGCGATGAGGTCGCAAGATCGTGGGTTTGCTCTAGGGCTTTGTGGACACACAATAGAAAAAAGGCTTAGAAAACACACATGGTGTCCACAAAATCACCTTACAAGGTTGTAGGAGTCTTTATAGGTGAGTTAGGCAAGGTCCTAGGGAAGGGGCAAGCTTAACACAAGATCAGACGAAAAATGAAGGAGGGGAGGTTTGCAGAAGGTATGTCAATGGATTTGGTTAAGGTCGTAACAGGGTTAAAATAGGCTAGGGTGAGACAAAAAAATAGCAACAACTACCCTAGAAAAGAAACAGTAGGAGGATCAGGCACTTACCGAGAAAATCGTGCTCCAGTTGGCTTGTCAAAGGCATTTTTTTCTCTGTCACGCAGGTCAAATGTGACCTATGCGATCCTTATATATATAAAGGGGTCGCACGTGTGGAAAATTAATGAGGGTTTCAAGGTCGCGAATGAGCTGCGTTAATGAGATGTGCGACCATGTGACTCTGCGACCTTGCGACCTAAGGGGTCGCGGGGTCGCAGGGTCATGAGGTCGCTGATGTTTGATTTCAGACTGATGTGCGACCTAGCGACTTGGCAACCTGGGGGGTCGCAAGTTCGCGTGGTCGCAACTTAGGAAAGTTAACCATATTTGCAACTTGGTGACATGATATTTAGCAAAGGTGAATCTCAGGTCTGATTTCTCTTTTTCACAAGTATTAAGGGCTCAAAAATTTAAGGAGAGCAAAATTTTGGTGGGTGTTGTAGCAGCTACAAAAAAGGGTGATTCAATGGTAGGACCCAGGATCTCTGTTGGTGCTTCATCAGGTGATGGGTGGGACTGAGCCTGCTGATCCTTCCATTTCGTGGGTCACACTACTTTTATCCTTGGACCTTGTGTGTATGCTCCACCTATCTACATGTCCCAGGGTGCAGGCGTATCACAATTCTTTCCAGGAGACTGGATGGAAAAGGTTGGAGTCACCTTAGAGATTTCCAGGATCTGGTACAATTATTTTGTCCTCATTGTGTTGCTCCATTGCCAGTGAACCTAATGGTCCAGGCAGATTCACTGCCTAGGAGTCACAGACGTTGCTCCACTGCCAGCGAGCCTGGTTAGTACCCCGACGGAGTTGTCGCATCGCCTCTCTGCACAGGAAGCCTTTATCGATCCTTTACCCTTATTCATGTGCTAGTTTTCACTTATTTAAAATGTGCTCTGGGTACTTATTTGACTGTGCTCAAGGCACTTATTTAATAGCGGAATTATTGCCTAGGGTGGATGAGGGATCCCGACTTATTTTTCTTGCAAGAGAGGTTGCTCCTGGTCTATATGAGGACCTTTTGGTTTTTCCTGGATGTCCTTCTGTCTCCTTCGGTTAGCTCTGTCCCTTTCCCATCTAGTGATCAAACACACCAATAATTTATTTTGTATCACAATTCCCTGGGCCAACATGCTAGGCAGGCTACCTGTGCTTGGTTCCTGGGACTTAGCTGTGCTTTCCCCACTAAATGCATATCATAGGCAAGTTGTGTCCCTTTTTAGTTTCAGGGGCATTTCTTCACCAGTGCAGATTTTGGCACAACATTGCCAATTGAGTAACCTCTACATCCCTCCAACATTTGGGATGCTACAGGGGATAGGGTCAATGGGAGCCTGTTGGGAACAAGCGGTTTATTGAAAACAAAGAAGAAACTGAGAACAATAGAAAAAAATAACACAAAAGAAAATGAAACAAAAAAAAACAATAGACATATGGTATAGGGTATGATGACGGCCCCTTAGGGCTATCAGGTGAAGTAGTGCTTAAGGTCGTGCCCATTTACCGGGAGGACCTCAATTCTCCCCTCAAGGGTCTATAACCTGTAGGTGTGGGAGCCGATTTTTTATTTAATCTGGAAAGGACCTGTCCACAAGGCCTGGAATTTGGAGTGTTTTCCTTTATCCTTGTGAGCTTTGTCCCACTTGAGGACCAGGTCACCTACTTTGAAAGATTTTTTTCCGGTAGACTTCTTGTCAAACCATCGTTTTATTCGACTTTGGTGGATGGCGAATTTTTCCCGGGTTTTCAGCCTTTCCTCCTCCAGCTTCAATAATGTGTCTATTTAGGCTTGCAAGGCAGGGCAAGGGGTTCCATGAGTCTCTTGGGATAACTAAAGGGCTGGGAGAGACAAGTTGGGGGGAAGAATAGCTTCTTTTCCATACACAAGGAAAAACGGGGAGGTCCCCAAGGATGGCTTGGGCGTGACTCGATCAGCCCATAGGGCATTATGGAGAGCGTTATGCCAATTTTATTGTTGGGACAACAAAGTATTTTCGATGATGCGGATGAGGTTCTTGTTAGTTGACTCGGCTAACCCATTTCCTTGGGGGTAATAATTGGCAGAATGTTTCAACACTATACTGTTTTCTAGAGAAAAATGATATAATTTCAACAATGAAAAATATGAGGCATTATCAAAAACAAGGGAGGTTGGAACACCAAACTTGATCATGATGCATTGGGTGATGAAGGCTATTACCTCTTGATCATTGACTTGATGCAATGGTATCACTTCAACCCACCTTGTGAAGTAGTTTTTGGTAGTGAGGATGTATCTATGTTGCTTGGAAGAGTGCAGAAATATTTCTCTAATCACGTCCAACCCCCACTGCTGAAATGGTTCTTCCATTGCGACAGAATGTAACGGGGAAGATGGTTGTATATCTCTATTTGCGAACTTTTGGCATTGTTGGAATTTTCGAACATAGGCATGCACATCTTTGAATAGAGTAGGCCAATAGAAATCGACACACATGATCTTGTGAGCAATGGTATCCCTCGCATAGTGTCCACCTGTTGGACCATCATGGAGTTCTGCCAAAACTTTATGTGCCTCATCATACTCCAAAAAACGTAGTAGGACACTGCTGTGGTGCTTGCAAAACAACTTACCTTGAACTAGCTGGTAGGACATAACTTACAGTTTTTTTTATAAAGAAAAAATTTCTCTACTCATCCTACTAACGTTCTCTTTGGTAGCTGCTACAAAAGCGGTATCGGCTCAGGAAATCATGACCAGGTTAGTCTTGGTGTCCAAGACTATGTCCTTCCCTAGAGTGACTGCGAGGGGCACTGCAGGGTCCCGTGCCAAACAGGTTCTCTTCTCCCGCCTGATATTATGTGTGAATTGATCATAGGTGAGTCTAGTGAGATCAAGCACTCCCTTATCTAGATCCTTAGAGGTACCCAGTTCCAAGAGGGTGAAAGGGGCAGGAGTTGTCTGAGGTACCTCAATGGGTGGTAACTCTATTTTTTTATATGTTTCTGAGTGCGGTGTCTTACTCCCTTCGGCTCCTACTCTGTCCTACTCTTCCTTCAACCGACACTCTGCTACTGCCTTGTCCTACTCTTCTTTCAACCGGCACTCTACTTCTGCCTTGTCGTACTCTTCTTTCAGCCGACGCTCTGCTTCTGCCTTGTCCTACTCTTCTTTCAGCCGGCGCTCGACTTCCACCTTTTATTCCTCCTCCTTCTTCCTATGTTCCTCTTCTTTTTTCTTGCGGTTTTCCTCTGCCTACTTCTTCCTTTGCTCTTCCTTCATCTACTTCTTTTGTTTTTCCTCTTCTTCCCTTGCCCTTTTCTCGGCCTCCTCTTCTCTTGCCCTATTTTTATCCTCTTGTTTAGCTTTGGCTTCCATTTCTCTTTTTTGGGCGGAAGGGTTGAGGCCTGTACCAGTCTTTGGTTTCTTAGCTTTGGAGGATGAGACTCCTCCTAGTGTTTTAGCTCTTTCCTCTAGATTCTGGTTGTCCTGTTCCTCCTGATCGCTTGATTCTGCTGGAGCTGCCTTTCTATCCTTATTGTACTACTTATTTATTCTATCTTCAGCCAAGCAGTCAGTATGCTGATAACTCCATTTGAATTTGGCCCGCTTGTAGTTTGTGGGGATGATTCTCTCGGGCTCATATGTACGGTGCACCAAGGGGGGTAGCTGGAATCCCTTTATCTGTTCGGCTTCTACTTCTACTTCTCTGAAGTCATTTACTGTGGAGGCACCGATGGTGAGTGGCAAGGTTGGCCATGGTTTCTTTTTACATTTAGTGAGGACTTTGGAGAAACCACCTAACATATGATAACAAGTTTCTTGGAGGAGAAGCTTGTCTGTTACGAAGCAAGGAAATGCATGGGGAGCCTTGAGTGACCCAAAAACTCGGAGGAAGGTGCTATTGGTGTTTGGAAACCAGTGGGCCACCTGAATTATTGTATCCATGGCCCGCTCGTACATGCATGGGGAGTCTTTTCCGAACAAATTCACGTAGAGGGTGGGGATGAAGCTACATGCTATTGACTCCATGTCTTGCTTATATTTGGAATCCCAAAACACCATTAGGTCTTTGTGAATTGGACCCCCTTTCTCTAAGTCCCAGTTATGTGACCAACCCTCAAACTGGCACCTAGAACACACTGCATCTAGGAGATAAGATGCGATATAAAATTCCAATGCCTACCCTTCATCGGGTGCTAGAGCCACATATATGTTTGACTTGAGAGTTGCTATTATCATGTTGGCCCAGTTGAAACGGGTACCGTACACGGTGATGGCATACATTAGAGAGACCCATGTGCCATTGAAAAAGGTGGCATCTAGGCGGCCATACATCCTACATAACATCACGGCTACGAGTTTGTAAACTTTCCGCAGACTTGCTATCGGATATTCTTGATCCTTCTTGAGCTGGAATTTTTCTGGGTCTTCCCACCATCCTTTCAACATTTTAGATAAGGGGACTACATGGGAAGTGGCCCATTCATCATTGAAGGTCTGCTCACGGGCAGGCAATGCATAGTAGAATTCTGCATCTTGTCCCTTTAGGTTGGCGAAAGTCTTCTCGGCATGGTCCCGAATGACCCATATCTTGGGGTCGACTCTCTATAGGATCCATTCAATCATCTCGACGCATGGGAACACCGGCGAGTGGGCCTCTACGTAGTGAAATTTGGATTGTTTAGCTTGAACATATATTTGTCGGTCAGGGAGGTTCTCTGGAAATTCAGTCTGAGTAAACTCTTTGTAGATCTGGTACCAGCTCATACTGTCCCCCTTACCGAAGATGCAGGTTGTGTCTCCATAGATGGGGGGAAGAACAACAGGTCTTTCCTCCTCCAATATTTCTATCTCAGGACTTTTGTTCCTCTTGCGAACTGTCGGCGGCCCCATGTCAGTTGATGCTAACTAAATGGATACACACTCTAGCTCGGCTTCAATATCCCTTGGCATGTTCATAAAACAATCCCACGATAAGACAAATGCCATGATTTTTAAATATTTGGGTTGTTTCTACATCTGCTTAGTTATTTCCAAGGAGATGGGTTAACCGGTGACCTAGCAACCTTGTGACTGGGTCGCGGGGTCGCTAGGTTGTGTTGGCTTAAAACTCGACAGAAGGGAGATTTAGCGACTTCGTGACTTGCGACTAGGTCGTGAGGTCATAGGGTCACAAGGTCGCGTTGGTTGGAAACTTTGCAGAAGTGCAACCTAGCAACTTAGCGACTCATGACTGGGTCACAAGATCGTTGAGTCGTTGGGTCGCATCACTCGATATTTTTCATGATATGCGACCTAGCGTTTCTGCGACTTAGCGATGAGGTCGCAAGATCGTGGGTTCGCTCTAGGGCTTTTTGGACACACAATAGAAAAAAGGCTTAGAAAACACACATGGTGTCCACAAAATCACCTTACAAGGTTGTAGGAGTCTTTATAGGTGAGTTAGGCAAGGTCCTAGGGAAGGGGCAAGCTTAACACAAGATCAGACGAAAACTGAAGGAGGGGAGGTTTGCAGAAGGATTGTCAATGGATTTGGTTAAGGTCGTAACAGGGTTAAAATAGGCTAGGGTGAGACAAAAAAATATCAACAAATACCCTAGAAAAGAAACAGTAGGAGGATCAGGCACTTACCAAGAAAATCGCGCTCCAGTTGGCTTGTCAAAGGCATTTTTTTCTCTGTCACGTAGGTCAAATGCGACCTATGCGATCCTTATATATATAAAGGGGTCGCACGTGTGGAAAATTAATGAGGGTTTCAAGGTCACGAATGAGCTGCGTTAACGAGATGTGCGACCATGTGACTTTGCGACCTTGTGACCTAAGGGGTCGTGAGGTCGCAGGGTCACGAGGTCTCTGATGTTTGATTTCAGACTGATGTGCGACCCAACGACTTGGCAACCTGGGGGGTCGCAAGTTCATGTGGTCGCAACTTAGAAAAGTTAACCATATTTGCGACTTGGTGACCTGAGGTTTAGCAAAGGTGAATCTCAGGTCTGATTTCTCTTTTTCACAAGTATTAAGGGCTCAAAAATTTAAGGAGAGAAAAATTTTGGAGGGTGTTGTAGCAGCTACAAAAAAGGGTGATTCACTGGTAGGACCCAGGATCTCTGTTGGTGCTTCATTAGGTGAGGGGTGGGACTGAGCCTGCTGATCCTTCCATTTCGTGGGTCACACTACTTTTATCCTTGGACCTTGTGTGTTTGCTCCACCTATCTGCATGTCCCAGGGTGTAGGCGTATCACAATTCTTTCCAGGAGACTGGATGGAAAAGGTTGGAGCCACCTCAGAGATTTCCAGGATCTGGTACAATTATTTTGTCCTCATTGTGTTGCTCCACTGCCAGTGAACCTAATGGTCCCGGCAGATTCACTGCCTAGGAGTCACGGACGTTGCTCCACTGCCAGCGAGCCTGGTCAGTACCCCGACGGAGTTGTCACATCGCCTCTCTGCACAGGAAGCCTTTATCGATCCTTTACCCTTATTCATGTGCTAGTTTGCACTTATTTAAAATGTGCTAGGGCACTTATTTGATTGTGCTCAAGGCACTTATTTAATAGCGGAATTATTTCCTAGGGTGGATGAGGGATCCCGACTTATTTTGCTTGCAAGAGAGGTTGCTCCTGGTCTATATGAGGACCTTTTGGTTTTTCCCGGATGTCCTTTTGTCTCCTTCAGTTAGATCTGTACCTTTCCCATCTAGTGATCGAACACACCAAGAATTTATTTTGTATCACAATTCCCTGGGCCAACATGCTAGGTAGGCTACCTGTGCTTGGTTCCTGGGACTTAGCTGTGTTTTCCCCACTAAATGCATATCATAGGCAAGTTGTGTCCCTTTTTAGTTTCAGGGGCATTTATTCACCAGTGCAGATTTTGGCACAACATTGCCAATTGAGTAACCTCTACATCCCTCCAACATTTGGGATGGTACAGGGGACAGGGTCAATGGGAGCCTGTTGGGAACAAGCGGTTTATTGAAAACAAAGAAGAAACTGAGAACAATGGAAAAAAATAACACAAAAAAAAAATGAAACAAAAAAAAAATAGACATATGGTATAGGGTATGATGACGGCCCCTTAGGGCTATCAGGTGAAGTAGTGCTTAAGGTTGTGCCCATTTACCGGGAGGACCTCAATTCTCCCCTCAAGGGTCTATAGCCTGTAGGTGTGGGAGCCGATTTTTTCTTTAATCTGGAAAGGACCTGTCCACAAGGCCTGGAATTTGGAGTTTTTTCCTTTATCCTTGTGAGCTTTGTCCCACTTGAGGACCAGGTCACCTACTTCGAAAGATTTGTTTCCGGTAGACTTCTTGTCAAACCATCGTTTTATTCGACTTTGGTGGATGGCGAATTTTTCCCGGGTTTTCAGCCTTTCCTCCTCCAGCTTCAATAATGTGTCTATTTAGGCTTGCAAGGCAGGGCAAGGGGTTCCATGAGTCTCTTGGGATAACTAAAGGGCTGGGAGAGACAAATTGGGGGGAAGAATAGCTTCTTTTCCATACACAAGGAAAAACGGGGAGGTCCCGAAGGATGGCTTGGGCGTGACTCGATCAGCCCATAGGGCATTATGGAGAGCATTCTGCCAATTTCATTGTTGGGACAAAAAAGTATTTTTGATGATGCGGATGAGGTTCTTGTTAGTTGACTCGGCTAACCCATTTCCTTGGGGGTAATAATTGGCAGAATGTTTCAACACTATACTGTTTTCTAGAGAAAAATCATATAATTTCAACAATGAAAAATATGTTGCATTATCAAAAACAAGGGAGGTTGGAATGCCAAACTTGATCATGATGCATTGGGTGATGAAGGCTATTACCTCTTGATCATTGACTTGATGCAATGGTATCACTTCAACCCACCTTGTGAAGTAGTTTGTGGCAGTGAGGATGTATCTATGTTGCTTGGAAGAGTGCAGAAATATTTCCCCAATCATGTCCAGCCCCCACTGCTGAAATGGTTCTTCCATTGCGACAGAATGTAATGGGGCAGATGGCTGTATATCTCTATTTGCGAACTTTATGCATTGTTGGAATTTTCGAACATAGGCATGCACATCTTTGAATAGAGTAGGCCAATAGAAACCGACACACATGATCTTGTGAGCAATGGTATCCCTCGCATAGTGTCCACCTGTTGGACCATCATGGAGTTCTGCCAAAACTTTCTGTGCCTCATCATACTCCAAAAAACGTAGTAGGACACTGCTGTGGTGCTTGCAAAACAGCTTACCTTGAACTAGCTGGTAGGACACAACTTTCAATCTCAATGTGCGTTTCTGCTGAGTGGTTAAAGTGGGGCCCATGGTATCGTGTTTCAGATATTGCTGGAGATCTACGTACCATGAGGAGGTATCTTGCGGGGATGTGCTATCAGCTTGATACATGTCGATCTTGTGTTCCCAATTCTCTTCTTCACTGGTCCGTGAGTCTATTGCCTCTGCGGCCATCCAACATAATCCTTGGCCCTTTATAGTGTTTGTGGCTTGAATTCTTGGTCATATTCTTGAAGGCACGTCATCCAGTTGCCTCGTCTATCGCCCATCTCCTACTGTACGAATAGTGAGCGAACAGCTGGGTGAGGCACGAAAAATGTGACAAGATTCTTCAAAATATACGACCTGAAGTGTTTAACTGCGTTGTATACCGCGTAAGCTTGTTTGTCAATATCTGGATAATTTAGCTCGACGCCTTGTAACCCAGTGCTCAAAAATCATAGAGTCTGCTCATTGTTATTGTCATATTTTTGAGTGAGGACAGTGGCCAAAGATGAATCTGAGGCAAAGGTATACAAGATAAATCCTTTGTTGAAATCTGGACTATGAAGAGTAGGTGCTTCCACGATGGCTCGTTTGATGTTATAAAACACTTCTTTCTCAAGAGGATTCCATTTAAAGTTAGCATTTTTCTTAATCATGCCTTGCAATGGTTTCACGATTTGGGGGAAATCTGATATAAATTTTCGGACGAAGTTGATTTTGCCGAGGAAAGCATGCATAGCTTTCTTACCACTTGGGGGTGGTATTTGAGTGATGAATTTCGCATGTTTTGGATCCACCACTATGCCGTCTCGAGTTATTATGTGCCCCAACAAGTTTCCTTCGGCGACGACAAAAATTATTTTCTTCGGGTTCAGTGAGATCCCGTATTTCCAACACCTTTAAAAAATCTTCTTGAGGTGGTGTAGGTGGTCAGATCTGCGCTTTGAAAACATGGTGACGTCATCAAGGTATACTACCATACTTTTCCCAATGAGTCCTCTGAAGGCGATGTCCATAGCTCTTTGGAAGGTGGCGCCAACATTAATCAAGCCAAAGGGCATGCGTCTAAATACAAATGTTCCCCATTTAGTTTTGAATGTTGTTTTGAGCTGATCGAGCTCAGCCACTAGTACTTGATTATACCCTAAAAACCCATCCAATAGATAGAACATTTCTGACCCTGATATAGCTTGAAGGATTTTCTCCATAGGAGGGACTGGATAGTTGTTCTTGTTGGAGGCTCTGTTTAAATTCTGGAAGTTTACGCACAAACGGATTTCACCGGATTTATTGCGAACATGGACCAAATTTTACACCCAGGTCGAATGTCTAACTTTGAAAATTATCTGCGCATCCAATAGCTTCTTTTGTTCCTTTTGGATCATTAGTTCTAAGGTGGGGTGTACTTTTCTTAGTTTCTGTTGGAAAGGCTTCACTCCTTCCTTCATGGGTATGATGTGCTGGATGATCCGTGTATCATAAGTTCGAAGCTCATCATATGTCCAGGCAAACACATCTCGGTATTTCTTAAATAATCCGGTGAATGCTTGCTTCTCCTGAGGGGTGCACTCATTGCCCATATTGACAAGCTTGGGATCCTTTTCTGTCCCGAGGTTAATTTGTCAGTGCGCTAATGTGGAACTTTGCACCTTCGTGTTTAGGGGCCCTCGAAAACGGTTCTGTAGGTCGAATTTTTTTTTGAGTGACAGGATCCCTTTGAGTATGGGATTTTCTTTTCAATCTCGTAGTTCCTCTTGCAAATATTGATCATGATCCTCTTCTTCTATAATTGCGTCTTTGAATATGTCCATATTGAGCATGAAATATAGTACCTGTTGGTCATCATTGAAAACGCGCAAATTAGTAACATTATCTAGTACGAATGGCTTGTAAATAACTTCAATAGAAAATCCATCTCTAAGTGGGGTGAACCTAGCATCAACGTTGGCAAGTGTATCGGCTACTGCATTATGCATTCTAAGTACAAATTTAATACCGAAAGCATCAAAAGTAGAAATTAAATGCCATGCCTCTTGCTGGTAACCTTTTATATGTGGAGACAAGCAATGGATGGTGTTGCGTACCTGTCGAGTGATAATCTCAGAATCGCCAATTACCTTTAAACAACGAACTATTAGGTCTATGGCCTTTTTTAGTCTGAGTAGAAATGCCTCATACTCAGCTATATTATTCATGCACTGGAACTCTAACCGGTAGGAAATTAAAAAATTGTTCTTTTGAGGGTCCAAAAATATACAGCCTACGCCAGCCCCTTCTTGGGTTTTGGAACCGTCATAGTACAAGGTCCATATTTCATCTTCTGATGTGACAAGGTTGTCCAAGAACATTCGAGATGTACTCATGGCAACAGTTCCTAATGGGTCCTTTGTTGAGGCGGAGGAGTTTTCAGTAACCAGAAGTAGCTTAGACTGGACGTCTTGAGTGATCGAGGATTGGAAAGTTTGATAGCAACCAAATATGGACTCTAAGAAACACATACCGAGCTCTTCTTGTGTGAAACTGACTGGTTCGTTAGTTGCGTTCACATTGGTCACAATATATTTCATGTACAGATCACTTTTGACCCAAATTTGGTTATTCTTGCCCTTGTATGGGAGCCAAAGGTGGGACCAATCAGTGGCAAAGTATCCCTGCAGCTTGCTAAACCAATCTCTGCTCAACAGAAGGCCATAGGCCTTGGGGATATCCATGATTACTATGTCGATGCACTGATGCACTCTAGAATCAGAGGATAGGCAGATAATGACGTTGTTTATTTAACCTACTGTCGGGACTTGAGATATTTCGAGTTGGATGATCCTGGCATCAGTTTTCTTAGGGTAGATGTTTAACTTCTTGCATATGGATAAGGGCATAACATTCGAGGATGCACCAGAATCGACGAGGCAATTATGGACATTGAATTTAAAGATCTCGAAGGAGAGGAGGAAAGGTGGTGTGGATCCCTTGGAGTTGGAGTTTATGGAATTTACGATGGATTGGGGATTAGCAGCAATCTGGGCAGATGTGATGCTCATGGGTTTGGTTGCCGACAGATTGGAAAAGGCCTAGAGGATAAGATCTTGTTGGTTAGCAATGCAAGTGAGCTCGTATAGAGAAATATTGGCCCGGGTCTTCTTCATATCCTCGATAATGTTATAACCAGAATCTGTATGTGGGGCAAGCTTGGTGGTGGTTTTAGAGGAAACCGATGAAGCTTTAGCCTTGGGGCCTTCTCTGGGGTTAGTTGGACTAAATTTTTTAGGAGTCTTGCTTTGGTTTTCTGCATTTGGTGGCAGGATTTTCCCTAAGAAATCTTTCCTTTTTTCTTTGAATGACTGTTCAGGGACCAGACCTTTGCTCCTCAAACCATAGTTTCAAGGGGGTTTATATTTAGGGTCGTCAGCCAAGTTTATCCCAGTTGTGGAAGTGAGAGACTCTCTGCGGATGACCTCAAAAGAGAGGATAGTGGAACCCATATCCTCATCTGGGGGGAAGCCTCTTCTTTGTTTGAAATAGCTTCCTCTTCCAAATCTTCGGGGGTTTGGTCTTCCAGAAGTTGATTCACCACAACAGTCATGCTATTAATCCATTGGGGGGAAGTTTTCTCTGAGTGAGAGGCTTGATGGAAAGAATAAAGGTTGTCCTTGCTGATTTATTCAACGTTGAGACCATCACTGGAGTTTGACGGGGACCGGTTCCCAACATGATTATTCTTTTTGAAGAAAGGTTTTTGCATTTTAGCAGCTAGGGCAGAATCATTGTTTTTCCTTTTAAGATCAGAGACTTTTTTGGTCAGTAACTTGAGGGATTTTGTGATACTTTTGAAATCAAATGGGTCCTTATATTTGTCTCCATATTTATGGTTTGAGGATTGGGCTCTCTTCGTGGTTGGCTTTTGATCATCTCGTCCTTCATGGTCGATGGCTCCTATGGATATCATATCTCTTTCGACAGCTAGGGCGGTGGTGTAATTTTCCGCTAGGGTAGCTCTAGATTTGCACTTCAGGAATACGGCAATATCCCGAGGGAGAGCCTGAGTGTAATAGTTGATGGTGATGGAATCATCTAAGGCCATATTCGGCGGGAATTTATTCAATATTGTAGTGAAGCGTTGATTGAAATATTTGACTTTCTCTTTTTTTTGACACTTCAAAGTACTGAGTTCAGTGAGGAGCATGGAAGGAGTTTTGTCTTTCGAAATTTTTTGAAGGAAAATACCGCGGAACTGCTCCCAGGATGAGATGGAAGCAACTGGGAGGGATCGGTACTAGGTGGTAGCTTATTCTCTAAAGTATGGGCAAAAATACAACATGCTACATCGTCAGATTGTACTCTCGTCATCTGTAAGACTAGGTAAAAGTTGCTTATGTGATCTTCGGCCAGCGTACCCTTTTCGGGGTCGCACTTGGGGAGGTGCTTCTCCAGATGCTGGGGCATGTCATGGAGGGTGCCATGGAGAGCTAAAGGAGACTGCGCCATCCAAGCCAGAGGCTGCACATACCTAGCCTTCTGGTGGCATGGTATGTAAACACGTCCTATTTCACTTTTGGAATCACTCCCTATTCCTGACCCGGATGCTTCACCTTCATGATGGGACTATGTGTCCTGAGTCCTCCCTTGATTCCCTATATCTTTGATATTTCTCCAGTTATAAAGGAACATAAATATATTCTGGTTTCTGTGGTGATGGTGGTGGTTGTGATTCCAGCCTTGTCCATGACCCCTGTTCTCTTGGCCTCTGTTTCCTCGGCCCCTCCCGACTCCTCCTCTAGGTGGGTCGTTTGGTTGAGTGTTATCATTAAAAGTTTGGTCCGGTTGAGGGTTGGCGATGGGTTGTGGTTCGGTGATTTCGGGAAACAAAGGAACGACATGGTGAATGATGAGGAATTGCAACGTGAGCTCAGAATATGGAGAGGAGATATGCAGTGCCGTGTACGTGGGTTCTGAGAAATATTTATAGGCGGGAAGAGAGATTGGGGAGTGTATGAAGGTTTGCGTGTGATGAAGAGGGAGCAGAGGCATTCACGAAAGGATTATGGTGGAGGTTTGGGCGTGATGAAAGGGGAACAACAACATTTGTAAAAGGATTGTAGTGGAGTTGATTTGTGGTGGGGCCGTCCAATGACAGGAATTACTCGTGCGCTCGTGTAGCACGCCTAGCATAATTGAAGATCTGTTTTTTTTTTTTTTTAAGTCTTCTCATTTATTTTTTCGATTTAATTTGTTTAAAATTTAGTAGGAATTTATTGAAATTACAATCTTATAGTAAATTCTATACCATCAAAATATTTTAAGAGTTTTTTTAAAGTGTTGAATTCATATATATATATATATATATATATATATATATATATATATATATATATATATTTGTTTTCAGTTGAAAAAAAATTATTGATGTATGTTATGTACCAGCACATATAATGTTGAATCCATATATACAATAAAAAAACAATTTTAAATATTATAAGCTTTGTGGCTGAGCCGTCCAATACATGCCTGAGTATAATGCAAGATGTGTCCCTTTCTTTGGAGGAACTTTTCACTATGTTGATTATTGGGATATTCGTGCAAATCACTCTCGTAAGACTTAAGAGGGAGAAGAGCAATGTGTGAAGGGATTACATTGGAGTTGATTTGTTATTTTCAAAATGTGGTGCAGACATCAGAGGAGGTGGTGTCATTATTCAGAGCATAAGTGAAGATTGGGTGGAGCCTCGGAATATCTTTATAGATGATCATGAAGAAAATTAATTTTTTTATAATGATGAGAAGTTATGAATGTTCAACCAACATTGATTTATGACTTCCAAGAAAAGATAAAAATATAAGAACTTATGTGGTTTATTTTAAAATTTGATCATTGAAAGTTTTAACAAAGGCATTCATGGATCCATAAAATTCTTTTTGATAAGTTAAAATATTACTAAGTGTGATATTGAATAAATATTTTGAAAATTATATTTAAATATAAGGTATTTTAATATAAGGTTTTGGAGGAATCTATAAATTAAAGATATATTTCAATTTGTACTTTAATTTTATATAAGCTTAGAGATATAAGATAATTGCGAGTAAAAAAATAATAATTTACATTTTAGTACGAGGAAAAAATGTAATTTATTCACTACTTAATATGGAGATACTTAAAAAAAAGTAATTTACTTTTTATTACTAGGAAGAAATGTAATTTCTTCACTACTTAATATAGAGATAACAAGGAATAATGTTATTGTTTTTTTGTAAGTTAGGCTATTTTATTAATTCGAAAACAGAGAAGTTACATATGTTATAGGCTCGATTGGCAAGCTGCGCTTAGCCAATTCAAACCTTAGCTACACGGTTTCGAGGCTTCCTCAAAGGAGGAAACTGGCTCGGAC
The DNA here is from genome assembly GCA_034641835.2 of Pinus albicaulis. Taxonomy (NCBI): domain Eukaryota; kingdom Viridiplantae; phylum Streptophyta; class Pinopsida; order Pinales; family Pinaceae; genus Pinus; species Pinus albicaulis. The sequence continues at coordinate 197,992,454 of CM076578.1, read as the reverse complement.
AAAACTTAAAACAAAAAATTACATTATGCGCAGTAGCGCTGGTGTATCTAAGTAGCACAAAATATGCGGTAACAAATAAACACTGATGACAAGCTTGACAAAATACATGGAAGAGTTGTGTTGATCCATATTTATACAGGAACGCAACAGAATACACATATAACCATAAATACAAATATGCAGTGGAAATAACACTTCATCTCATTAATATCAAAGAACTGAAATTTTCTTACAGACAGAATGGAAATAAGATAGCTAGGGTGCTGGTAGCTTATCTCTAAGAAGAGATGTGGCGGCTACAGGCCTCTAAAATGAGTTACAATGAGGCTCGAGGGCCTATTTATTATATATAAACAAAGGAAAACCCTAAACATCCAAAAACCTAACCCTAGGATATGAAGCGCCAAAAATATGGGCCCCATTTGGGTAAATTGGTGTTTCAACTTCCCTCATAGCTTGTCCTCATAGCTCCCCACGAGATAGTATTGTTCCTTGATGACGTCTTGGAAATAATTCCAAGTGGTTATGGCTGAGAATAGAGAGGGTTTTGTCTCATCATTTTTCTCACATTAGGTTTCCCACCAGTCCTTGACATGGGGGGTAGCTTTGAGGAGTGAAAAAACCCGGTCGGAAAAGTCATGAACTGAGAAATATCCTTTTAATAGATTCAACCATCTATCTACGACATCTGCATCTATTTGACCCTCAAATATGGGAATGTCAAAGTTTACTTGTACCTTAAAGGGATTCGTGCCTCTAGAGTGGCTGTTGGATGCAGATGTGTCGCCGGTGGGCAGTCGTTGAAGGATCTCGGCAAAGTTATCCATCATCGTGTTCCTTTGTTTTTTGAGGGCCTCCTCGAGCAATATTTTGATAGGATCTCTTGCTCCCTCGTCTTTATTTTCATCCCCCATGGGCAACCATTGGGGTTTGCGAGGCTAATATTGCAAAGGTTCAACCAGATCGAGCCCTAACTACTTATACCCTGACCTCGTTAGGGACATGCAAAGAATGATCAAGAAAAAGCAGACCGCTCTGATACCACTGATCCAGATTTATACAGGAACGTAGCATAATACACATATAACCATAAATACAAATATGCAGTGGAAATAACGCTTCATTTCATTAATATCAAAGAACTGAAATATACTTACAGACATAATGGAAATAAGATAGCTAGGGCGCTGGTAGCTTATCTCTAAGAAGAGATGTGGCAGCTACAGGCCTCTGAAATGAGTCACAATGAGGCTAGAGGGCCTATTTATTATAGAGAAATAATGGAAAACCCTAAACATCCAAAAACCTAACCCTAGGAGATGAAGTGCCAAAACTATGGACCCCGTTTGGGGAAATTGGTGCTTCAACTTCTTAGGGTCATAACTTTGGCATACTATCTCCGTTTGATGCACATGATACATCGTTAGAAAGAGCTATCCGAGGACTATAGCTATTGATTGAAAAAATAAATTTCGGGATGGAATCCTATTTTCTAGAATCGCGATGCCCAAAAAATGTCGTTTAGGGCCTCAAAATGGCTCCGGAAGTCCAGGACCTGAAAAACTGCTAAAAATAGTAAGTTATGTCGAAACTAAAAAACTGAAAGAGACAATGGTGGAGCCCCAAGTGGAATAGGTGGGTGGCCACCAATATCCACCTGGATCATTCCCCCCCCCCTTAGGAAGCAATGGTCCCCATTGAGTTGAGTTCCTCCATGAGATGAGGAAACTTTTACTGAACTTGGTCCCTGGTGAACCACTTGCCTTGGTGCAGGAGTTGATCAGCTTTGACAACCCGATACAGTTGGATCTTTTGTTGGTGAGTGTTCTTGATTTGCATGTACATGATATAATCTGTGGTGGCATGTTCCGTGTAGTCTGGGCTTAACTCTGTTGGTGTGAGTTGTTCTGCAATGTCAGAGGCGTCTAATAGAGGTGGGAAGTAGGGATGAAGGCGGTCCACATTGAATATTGGGTGCAGACCAAGGAATGGTGGAATACTGAGCTCGAAAGCATTGTTCCCTACAACCTTGGTGAAGGAGTATGGACCATATCGGAGCGAGTGAAATTTGCGGTGAGGTCCAGTGAGGCACTCCTTCTACAAATGTAGCCACACTTTGTCACCCACCTGGAAGTTGTGTGGCACCCGATGTTGACCATGTCGTTGCTTGTAATTGGAATTTTCTTTGTCCAATATGTCATGAACTTGTTGGCGGATGTGCTGAATGCGCTCGATGAATATGTTCGCTTTGTCAGCTTCAGACTAGGCATGAGCAGAATTGGCCTGTGTAGCCGCAAATGGCATGGCTACGTCATTGGGACATAACGGCTGGAATACCAAGACCACCTGAAAGGGGTTGTGGCCGATTGAGCGGTGGAGAGCTCGATTATAATTGTGTTATACATAGGGGAGGCTCTCATACCATGTGCATGGATGCTTTGAATTTTACATGCACAGGATGTGTACAATCATCCTATTGACGATCTCTGTCTGGCCATCAATTTGGGGATGGAAAGCTGTGGACTTGGTGAGCTTGGTGTCTAGCATTGACCAGAGGCTGGACCAAAATTTGTTGAGGATCCTATTGTCCTGATTTGATATGATAGACTATGGGATCCCAAAGTGCACCCACACTCGTTCAAAGAAGAGTTTAGCAATGGCTTCTGTTGCGATATTCTTCTTGTAGGTCGCCATAATGGCCATCTTCGAAAATCTTTTGACGACCATGAAAACACAGTCATTTCCATACTTAGTAGAAGGAAGGTTGGACATGTAATCCATGGAGATGGATTCCCAAGGTCGACTAGGGGTAGGTAGCAGAGTATAGAGGCATTGCTTCTTGATGGTCGGTTTGGCAATGGCACAAGCAGTGTAGGTTCTGATACTTCCCGACATCCTGTCGAAGGTTCTGTTATCACTCAGATTTTCCTTGAAGTTGTTGGGAAGAGGAAAGGGGTCCGAGGTAACCACAAACCAATATTTTAGGTACAAAATCTAGCCAATCTGTACCCAGAGAGGGCTCTCTCTTTAAAATTTAGCTTTGTTTTAGGAGATATTAGGCTAGTTATAAAGTCCAGGGGTTTTGTTTGAATTTGGGTGGTGGAATTTGATAGCTGAGGGCAAGATTGAGTAGTTCAGGCCATTGGGCTATGGAGTCAAAAAGATGGCTTCACTGGATTAAGTTTCTAGAAAAAAGATGGTTTTACAGGGCAAGATAATCAAACAGAGAACAATTTTAGATTTAAAGTGAATGGAATGGATTTAAAATGGATGAAAGGCAATTAAGAATCTTTCAAAACATTCATAAGAGGGAAAATTGAGTGATTATTAACAAAGAGAAATTTATAATTCTTTATTAAATAACCAAAATGTTTAAACTAGAAAAACAGGAGCAATTAAGAATTCACTGTTTAAAACCAGTTTAGAAGAAAACATTTAGAATAAAAATGATTGAAATAGGATTACACTTAAGTACTTTCTGATTTATTCCTTTTCATTAGTCATTCAGAAATGAAACACAATGATATAATAAACATATATAAAGACTTTAAAACACAAGGGAAAGATGACTTATTGATCCGTAGTCTGACACATGAATCCTGTAAAAAGTCTTTCGCTTCAATTCATCATCCAGCTTAGCCACAAAAAATTTCTCCAATAGCACTTTATTCCAAATAGTCAATGTTACAGTAGATTCTAAAAAATCCACCCCAAATACTTCCAAGAGTGAAGTATTTATACAAATTTTAAACTAAAATATCTTGAAAAAATATCAAGATTAGTTCACAAATCTCTCCAACTATTTTACATAAATAGAACTTAAGTAAAAGACACTCAAACTAATGCATCTATTTGGCACTATTTTTTATGGATAGGTGATGACAAAGAGGAGAAGTCGAATTTGATCCAAATCTTAGTTGATGATGAGGCATCCAAGTCACTAACTGCTTCCTTTCTTTGTGCATTCTGCTCCAACAATTCTGCAAACTTGGGGTCCAATTATAGCTTTGTATTTCTCAATCCGTAATAGATATGTAAAAAGTGAAAGAGGTTATTGTGGATTAATATGTTGGTGAGATTTACATCTTTAATTTTCCTAAAATTCCTCTCTAGCTGTGCACAATAGGCTCTACAAAAAGATGTGTAAAACTGAGTTTTACAGAATTTGAAAAATAGCCTTTAAATATGTGCATGTATCTCTGATTATAAAATCACTGTGAAAAAAGTGAGATAGGTTTTTGTAGATAGGTCTCTTAGGAACAAAAACCCCCTTCAGTTTTGTATGATATATTTCTGATTGGCCACAATCTTCTCTGCAAAATGATGACTTAACTGGAATTTTCTGCAAACAGTGCTTTCCAAAACCATAATAGTTGTTAGAAAAGTGAGAGAGGTTTTTGTAGATGGTCCTCTTAAGAACATAAACCTCCTTCAGTTTTTCAAAATTAATCTTGTATTGATCACAATAGTTTCTTCAAAACAATGAATAAAGCATGAAATTTTTGCAAAAATGTTCCTTCTTGTTGTGTTTTTCATCTTTTCACATTTTTGTTCTTTTGACTGTTTTACTTTCACTTTAGATAAAATTCATTGTGGCTGGTGAAAGTGTTTTCATCTTTTTTTAACCGTTAATATCTTCATGTTTACTTTCACTGTTTACTGTTTACTTTTTACTTTTTACCGCTCTATTTTTTATCTGTCTTCACTTTGTCATGAACTTGTATGTTCTGTTTTGTAACTGTCTTCCCTGCTGTTTATCTCCATGCTAGCTGATTTACTTGACTTGGTCTTCAATATGATAATCTTTAATCCTGATACTCTTTGACTGTTCTTTACTGTGTCCTTTTACCTTCAATGTGTAGTTTAGGTTTTTACTGTCTGTTTCGACAGTAAATCGTTTAGTATCCTGTTTCCTTTGCTTGTCTTTCAATTGTATGTCTTATCTTCCATCTCTGTTTGAATAGATTTGATAACACTCTTGGAGTAAACAAGTCTTATGAATAGTATTAAGACTCTTTATCCAAGGATGTGGTCTTCTGATCACCTGTAAAACAAAACAAATTGTTAAGAAAGCATTGGTTTGTAGGGGAGGTCGAAAAGGTTTCATTTGATTTTGAGAGGTTTGTGGAGTGAATCTAGAATGATTTTTGGGAGGTAAAATATGCTCGAATTGGTTAACAGAGGCTTTAGGTGGCACAGCTAGGTTACAAAGGGTTTTACTGCACAATCAGGTGAAAATGAGCAACACTAGGGTGTTTGTGTTTAAATGGGCAAACGGTTGATATTGGCGGGTAAGCTTTGAATGAACAGTGGAAAGATGGTGCTGACTTGACGATGTGAAGTTTTTTCGTTAGTGGGAGGCGGTAAGTGGTACGCGATCGCACCGCTTTTGGGGAAAGGTGGTTTTGGGCGGAGGGCGAGCGATTCCATACAATGAACGACGTGTGGCATTGTACAATCTAGAAAACCGCTTGGCCATCGCGCGTTATTGTTCGGACGCGGATGGCTAGCGAAATTGTTAATAGCCGTAGATCTTGGATCAGTCGATCGGACGGTCTTTGGGACGTGGAAATGACGAGAATTTAACAAGGTGGGTCCAACGTGATTATTTATTAATTAATCTCATCAAGGGCGTTTTTATTAGCGGGACAGGTTATTAATTAACCTGGAGGGTTAATCAATTCCTTTATACGACGAAGTTTATTTAATTGGAAATTCAACCAATTAATTAAAGTTATATGGTTATTTTTCAACCAACGGGTGGGATATTATATTAATTGGGAATTATTAAAATAATACGGGACAAAAGTGAAAATTTATTTGGGAGTTATATAATATGTGTTAAAGTTAATATGACTATGAAATGAAAAGCGCCAAGTTAAAACATTTCACGTATATATTCAAACTTAGGCTAAAGATGAAAAAAAGGGGGTTTTTTAGGTGTTGTTATGTATTTTCCTAAGTAACGTAGGAATTTACACTTAGGAAATGAGTTTATGAAATCAAATGAATGGTTTATGGATGATTCTAAGTACTTAGGCTCTTAAATCATTGGGCCGAGGGTCCGATCCCTCCAAAAGTTAGAGAAATGCTCTGAGTCCCTTTAATTTTCAAAGACCTTAATACTTCAGGGGGAATAAGTGAAATCTTTAGGGAAAAATGTGAATGGAAGTTAGTTATTTAACCTTGTCTTGCTTGAACTGGATCAAGTGAAATGTCTATCTTATACTTGTGATAAAAGTAAAAGTTAACACATCTAAATACATTATCCATCAAAAGTAATTCTGCAACACCATCTACCTACCCTACCTACTTTACCCTACCATTTTTTCTTCTTTATTAGGGTGCACTTAAACTGGCAAACCCTTATCACACTTTTTCTTTTACATATGGAAATCTATCTAATTCTAACCTTATTACATCCAAGGGCTCAGATTAAACTGTTGAGCTCCTTTTATTTACTCTACCTATCTACTTATCTGCCAAGATTAAACAGTTTGGTCAGATTTTATTCTCTATCCCTAAAACATAAAATTGAAAAATGAACTGGCCAAGCTTAAATTGTTTGACTATTCACAAATTGTGGCATAAGATACAAGCTGCACACAATTTGTTTATTACATAAGAGAAAAAAGGTAGTGGCACTTAGACTTGCACACTTTCCTTGGCCTTTCTTTTGGTGGGGTTCATTTTCTTTCACTTTTTTGGCCATTTTATTCTTTTCACCCTTTGTTTTTTCTTTAAGGGTATACCCTCTTTACGTTTTTTAAATTTTTTTATTTTTGATGATATGGAAAACCTTTGCAACAAGAAAAGGGTATGAACATATTACATAGCCCATCAAGTCAATCATGAAATATGACACCTATTGGTATAGGAGTCTAATAGGTTCGACCAATAGAAATACTTCTGCAGTACTGCCACTATTTTCTCGACCCCGAAATTCCCAACGAATCGACTGTAGTGTGCTTCCCATATTATCTTGTCATGCTCGCTTGAAGGAACACAAAGGTGTCCCATGTGACATAATAGTGCATCTTAGAGGTGAAAATTTCGAACTTGCATACCCCCCAAGAGTGCCTGGTGTGTGTGGCCGTATTCTTGATCAATCTTGTAGAGAAGCAGCCAATCAGAAGTCTCATGCCCACAAGAGTTGAGAACGGTGGTTAGCGCCACGATCGGTGGTCGACTAAGGCAGTCTAGAAAATTATTGGTGCTACCCTTCTTGTACTTGATGTTCAAATGAAATTGTTGCAGATATGTGGACCACTTTTGATGGTGATTGTTCTGCAACTTCCCTTGTGTTTGTATGAACTATAAGGGTTAGTGGTCTGTGTGGATGATCATTTCCTTCCCCAAAATGTAGTGCTTCCATTTTCGACAAGCCTGCACAATGGAGTACATTTCTTTGTCATAAGTGGGATACTTGTGAACTGTGTCGGACAATGTCTCACTGTGATATGCCACTGGATGCCCCTTTTGAGTAAGAACTACCCCAATAGCATAGTCAGAGGCATATGTCTCGATCTCAAATGGTTGTTGAAAGTCTGGTAATGTGAGCATCGGGGCATAACAGAGGTGATGTTTCAATTCTATGAATGCCTTCTGTTGAGATTCCGACCAAAAGAATTTTTCTTTCACTCCTCCCTTGGTGACTTGACTCAACGGCCAAGTGATATGAGAGAATCCCAACACGAATCTGCAGTGGAAATTAGCAAGACCCAGAAAGCTGCAAAGCTTTGTTAGAGTGGTTGGGGCTGGCCAATCTCGAATGACTTGGATCTTGGTTGGATCCACATGCACCCCCCTTTCATCAATAATGCATCCTAGGTATTGAACCTGGGTCATGCCAAAAGTGCACTTCTCCAGATTGGCACACAACTTGTGTTGCTGCAGTTTTTGGAGGACCTGTCAGATGTGGTAGGCTTTGAAGGTAGTCTTTCACACATCGGAGGGTTTGATTGGTACCTGGTGATACCCAGACTTCAAGTCCATATTGTTGAAATATTTTTCCCCTTTGAGTTGGTCCAAAAGGTCATCAATCCGCGGGATTGGGTACCTATTCTGGATAGTGATCTTGTTCAATTCCCGATAGTCAATGCAGAGTCTCCAAGTCCCATCCTTCTTCTGTACCAACATGATCGGGCTCCCACAGGGCAATGAACTTGGCCAGATGTGACCTTTCTGTAAAAACTCCTAAATCTGCCTCTTGATTTCATCGATCTTCAGAATAGAGCGCCGATAGATCGGTCCATTGGGTAGCGGCACATGTGGGTTCAGATCAATGGGGTGCTTGACCTGGAAGTGTAGCGGAACCCCTGTGGGTGAGGTGAAGATGTCCCCGTACTCCTCCACAACCTTCTCCATTTGTTGTTGTCGTGCACAGGAGCCCTGTCTGGAGGTCATGGTCACCGTCTTCTTCTTGCCCTTGGGGTGGATCATCAGAAAAATAATTTTCCTGGTTTGGGAAATGAGCTTACTACATTTTTTTGAAGTAACCAAATAGATAGTGGCAGGCGGTGGTACCTCTGGTATCTTGTACAACTTATTTCCCAAAGTAACAATAATAGCGTGAGGCCAGGACTCATACACAACATGTCACTTCCACAAGTATGGTTGGCCTAATAATACATCAGAAACATCAAGAGGAGCAATGTAACATAATACCTCATCTGTGAAGGGTTTGATGCTATAGGGAAGGTGACATTGCTGGCTGACACGGAGATCCCATCCTTGGTGAAGCCACCCGATGGTGTATGGATGTGGGTGTGTTGTGGTCGGTAAGACCAACCAATTCATGGCATCTGCTGAAATGAGGTTCTTTTGGATCCCATTGTCGACAATGAACTGTAGCAGGGAACCCTTTACTCACATCTAGGAGTGGTAGAGATGCTCCTCCTCCTCTGGATCTTCTGGTTCCTCCTTCTGGATCTTCGCAATGGCAACAGTGGCGTTGGGCTCTGCATCAATAATCTATTTCCATTTCTCATTCCGCTTTTCAGGTTCTGATTCAGAGTCAAAGCATGCATCTAATTCAGAAGCCCTCATCTCGGCCACGAGTGACTGCTTGGCCCGACACTCACTATTGTTGTGAGTGGAGCTCTTATGGAACTCACACCACTTTCCCGTGTCCTTATTTGGCTTCGCGGTGTTTTTCCTTGCTTATGGATTTACCGGGTTGTCTTGGGTCGCCATGCCTTGGCTTTGTCCTTTGTTCTGTGGTTTGGGGGCACCTTTCCCTTGCTTTTGATTCACAGATCCAAAGTATCGCTTCCTCTGTTTGAATTTCTGCTCAATCTTGGCAGCATACTGGTATGCCATACCAAGCGAGGAGATGCCAAGAAACTCCTTTTCCTCCTGAATGTATCTGTGCAGACAACTGTAATACTTTAGCACCAAATGTTTCTCTGAATCTTTGATACCCAACTTTGTGCGCAGGGTATGGAACCAATTTGTCAGCTCATGCACATCTTGATCCATTTGTTGCTACAGCATTGTCCATTATATGTACTTGTCCTCATAGATCCCCACGGGATAGTATTGTTCCTTGATGGTGTCTCGGAAAGAATTCCAAGTGGGTATGGCTGAGAATAGAGAGGGTTCTGTCTCGTCATTTTTCTCACAGTAAGTTTCCCACGAGTCCTTGACATGGGGGGTAGCTTTGAGGAGTGCAAAAATAATCTTCTCCCGGTCGGAAAAGTCATGAACTGAGAAATATCCTTCTAATAGATTCAACCATCTATCTATGACATCTGCATCTATTTTCCAATCAGAAGTCTCATGCTCACAAGAGTTGAGAACGGTGGTTAGCGCCATGATCGGTGGTCGGCTGAGGCACTCTGCAACATTACTGTTGCCACCGTTCTTGTACTTTATGTTTAAATGAAATTGTTGCAGATATGTGGACCACTTCTGATGGTGATCGTTTTTCAACTTCCCTTGTGTTTGTATGAACTGCAGGGGTCGCTGGTCTGTGTGGATGATCGTTTCCTTCCCCAAAATTTAATGCTTATGTTATCACAAAATTGGACCTAATAGGCTGCTAACCAAACCAATCTTATGTAACTGTTTCAAACCAATATTTTGATTGAGGCTTAGCCTCCCCAACCTGAGAGGGCTCTCTCAAGGGTTAATGATTTTTGATAAAATATAGATGGCTAACTCTATGTAGGGTAATAATCAGATACATGATAAATGTAGGTTGAAAATCACATCAGCAAGTACGCATTGGGCTTATGGAGTCAAAATAGTTTCAGTAAACCAATAAATCTACTTAACATGGAAGTTGAGGTATATCAGAGTTTTAGTCAAGAGATACACATGTGAAACTGTAAAAAATACAGTCACTTCATCTATATAGGAAGTCAGAGCATCAAAGATGAATTCTGAGTAACATAGACAAAATCCACTGCAATGGGATAATAGAGAGATGCAAATAGAATAAGAACACACTAAAAATCCTTATTAATCTCAAGTTGGTTAAGTAGAAATCTCCTGTATTAGCTGAAAACCAGTCAATTACAATAAACACAGTCTTTTGCCAAAAAATGTCCAACCCTGATAAATTCGACTTCTTGGTCCTTTATAGACCATTTAAAACATGAGATAATCTTATCTTGTTATAGATACATCGAATTCTTGACTCTTGACACCTTGCATAACCATATGACATGGTATTTATTACAAAAAGATAACTAATCTACTAAATAGTCCTATACAAATAGGATTCAAACTGCTTATCTCTATCCATAACAACCTTATCTAAACTAAATTACATCATTTTCCAAGTGTATTCACACATGGTTGAATCTGGATTGTAGGCTTCAACTCTTCATGACCATATTTATGTCCAAAATAGGAAACAATCCCCCTGTTTTTTAGGCATAGGGTCCTTTTCCCTCTTGGAACATTCTGACCATCATGAACTCATTATTTCGAGCTCCTTAGCCGCTAGAAATTGAATTAACACATGCCAAACCTACTCCTTAAATTCCAGTTGTCCAAAACTGTCTCCAAACTATTCAAATGGGATGTAATACACTGCGCTATGAAAACAAAACAGTTTCGTAGTGCTGCCCTTTACCCCATTTTTCTTCAAGTTTTTGACTTCTATCCTCAAAAATTATCTTAATTGACTTTAAATACATCCTCCCTATCAATTTCAGTCATTGATCCATTGTTTTACCCCTCAAAATTTGATGAAAAAGGGCAAGAAAAGCTGCTACAACAGTTTCTTAGCGTTTTTCGTCCTCTTTACACTGTCTGCGCTACGAAACTGCTAAGTGGGCAGTTTTGTCAAAAAATTTCCAAAATGAAAATTGAAAATGTGCCAAAAACTCAAAATCAATCTGATTTCATAATTTAGAAAACATATCAAGTGAAAAACATAGTCATTCCAGCCTTCATGAGGTCCCTTGCTCATTTTCATTTGATTTAGCTATATGCTCTTCTATGACTGTTATCTTAATACCTATGCTTTTTAACTCATCATGAATCAAATTCATCTGCTGCTCCAAGTCCTCCACTTGATATTTAAGTCTCCTGTTATTAGCTCTTAAGTGAGTATTTATTACTCTAACAAATTTGGCTTCCTTTATTGCTAGGACTTTCCATGTGAAAAACTGCTCTGCACCGCTTGGAGTTTTAGATATAGAACCAGTTTGACCTTCCCACAGTGCCTTCATTCTTTTAAACTTTGCTTTCTCAATACTGCGCTTTCTAGCCCTCTTTCTCCTCACAACAATTTCTTTGTTTTTCAACTTCAATTTCTCCTCAAGATGTTGAAACTCTGTCATTTCTTCTTTCCCCTTCTTTGTTCTGCTGGATGCATGCTTTATTGTAGGTGATGAGAGATCAACCACTTCTTCAGGGGCTTTAGTGCTAATCAACGGTTGTCATTGATGTCAACCCAAGCAGCACCAGGGGCTAACCCAATATTGCATGGGATTTTTGACCTATCAAATTAATATATTATGGGTTAATAATTCTTTTGATGGTTTCTTCTTGTCGAGATGTTTCTTTTTATATATGGCATACCATGTAATTCTTCACGGTTTGAGAGATATTCATGTTTGACGTTTGTACCCCCAGTTAGTGGGCTAAAACCCCATGGGGTTAGGGCATGGGTCATTGAAAAGTCATAATTAATATTTTTTAAGCTCCTAAAATCCCTCCCACGTTCACTTGTTGAAGCCCCTCTCAACTTAAGCATTTATATAAATTGTGATCTTCATTTCCTCCTGAGGCAAGGGATTCGGCCATCTGAAATAGGTCATCGTGGCATTTTTGCTCTAAATTCTTTTTCTACAAAGGTTCAGAAGCTGAAATTTTTATGAGGTGAAGCCGAAATCCTAAGGAAGCTGTAGTAAAAATTTCAGATCATGGTGCACAATATTTTTGGAGATATGATCTGTGGAAGTCAGGGTTTTTGCAGGCTCCTGAAATTCATCTCAAATAAGTGACCTTGGTAAATTCGTCATAACTCTCTCTCTGAGTATCAGATTGGAATTTCGTAAAATTTGGTGGATAGTGCACAGTCTTTAATTTTTTCTCTATCAATTTAAGAGACAAATGAAGAAACAGTGACACGTGGCACGTCGTACAAGTGCGCTCTACTGAAACAATCCTTAATTGGGGCATTGTGAGAGATTGGGTATAAATCTCTCTTGAAGAATCCAAATTGGGTCAGACCTATGGAATTGGAAAGAACACTCAGAGGAATACTATAGGACCAAAAATTAGATATTGAGGATTTGAAATAACAAAGATACACCAGATTCAATATCAAGCTCTTGGAAGGAAAGAAAAAGCTATATCATGTGTTGTCAAGGGTTGCAAAGGACTAGACTTTCTACGACAACAAAGCAAAGAAAGGTGCAACAGATGGTAGCATGAAAAGAGAAGCAACCAAGGTGCATAATAGCAGTGATAAGTTCATCACATGAAGTCTTAAAGTGGGCATCACTGCATACAATCATTGTAAAGGTATCATTGTACTAAGTCATTGTAAATACATTATTGTAAAAATTTTACTAGTGTCTATCTACCAAGGGTTGAAGAGGCAGTGTTGGGAGGTCTAGGATCTCATTAGGTGGTTGTCTCAAAGTTGGGGTTATGGTCTAGTATATCTTCTTCTTCTACAACATTCTATATCATTGTAAAGTGGACCATTTTCCTTGTTACGAGAGTCCATTCTTCTTTTATTATTCTATAGGTTAGTAGGGTGGTGCTAGGGTGAGTTGTAGCTCATTGGGTGTTGGGGCATTTGTTCAGTTGACTACTAAAGAATCTCGGGTGTTGGAGCATCCATCCAATGGGAGCTGGAGAAGAATGCTTTTATAGATTCTAGGAAGTTGGAGCTTTATTTCCAATTGGAGTTGAATATTATAGAATTATTAGAAAAGCATTAGGTGGCTTTTGTCCCGGAGTGGGTTTCCACCTTAAAAACTGTGTGCATTTGTGTTCCTCTTGTTTGCTGCTATCATTGTACAAACACTGATAATAATTGAAGATTAACTAATGCTCTAATTGAAAGGAATACTGATTCACCCCCCCTCTCAGTATTTCCAACAATTGGTTTCAGAGCTTGGTTCCTTCAATAGAAGTTTAATAGCTGGAAGGAGGTCATGGAGCATACCAAGAATGGTGTACCTCTATTCAATGAAAATAATTATACACTTTGGAAAGGAAGAATGGAGGTCTATCTCTTGGCGCAAGGTTACAAAGTATGGGACACTGTTCAAAATGGATTTACATCAACCGCGGATGAACAAGGTAAGAAGAATTTGGTAAATGATGCAAAAGCAAATAATATTATTATCAGTGGACTTTTTGAATCTGCTTATCATAAGGTGTTGGGTTGTAAAACTGCCAAAAATGTATGGGACAAGCTTGAGAATATATATGCAGGTGACTCAAATGTCAAAGAAGTAAAGCTTCAAATCTATAGAGCAAAATTTTAGCAACTCAGAATGAAAGAATATTGCAACTTTGTTGCATACTTTCAATATGTTGATGAAATAACCAATACTCTGGAAATATTGGGAGAGCCAGTTGATGAGAAGACTATTATACGGAAGATTCTTACAACATTACCAGGGAGATTCAACCCAAAGGTATCGGTCTTAGAATACAGCGCAAATCTGAACAAACTCAGCAAAGAGGAATTACATGGAGTTCTCATAGCATATGAAATGAGACTTGATGAAGAAGAGGGTACTTCACATCTAGAAACTACGTTCGTTGCATCTAAGAAAACCAATAAGGCTAAACAACCTTCAATTGAAAATACATGCACCTGCAAGTGTGAAGAAAAGGGAGATGATGAAGAAGGTCTTTCAGATGAAGAATATGCTTACTTCACGAGAAAACTACAAATTGGTAAGGGAAAATTCAAAGGTAAAATTCCATTGATATGTTTCAGCTATAATGAGGTTGGGCATTTTGCAGCAAAATGTCCAAACAAAAGTAATGGCAACTCAAAAATAAAGAAAGGCTTTAAGAAATTCAACAAGAAAGGATCCAAAAGGAACTTTCTCTCTAAAGAAGATAGCTCGTCATCCGATGAAGACAATGATAGTGAAGAAGAAGCCAATGAGAGAGTATTGTTTATGGCCAAGCACAATAAACGCAATCACAATAAGCAAGAGGTATCAAACAACGAAGAAGAAGGATGGACCATAGATGAATTTTATGAGGAAGCAATCAAGCTTATAAAAGATCTCAAGGTGGAGAAGATCCGTTCCAAAACTCTTGAAGAACAAGTTCGAGGTCTCAAAATTGAAGTTGAAGAACAAAAATGCATTGAAGAGTCACTTCAAAAGAAGTTGGAAGAAAGCAACCAAGAAAGGGAAGAATTAGAAGCCGAAGTAGTCTTGCTGCGTGAGGAAGTGAAGAAAGGAAAAACTATCCCAAAATATGCCAACAACTCAATGGCATTGGAAGAACTCATCAACAATCAACGATCTTACAATGACAAAACAGGCATCAGTTACAAAGAAGAAGAAGCAAGACCTTCTACAACAAAATATAATGAACCTATGATATCTGACATGCATGTAGACTTCATTGGACAAGATTCGCACGAACAGCCTTGGAAGACAATTCCTCGACGAAAGTTTCCATCTAGGTACCAACATATTTTTTATGGTTACTATTATTCATGTGGAAAATTTGGTCATAAAGCTGTAGAATGTCACACATACCCTTGGAATAAATACAACTCCAGGAGATCTGTCAAATATGAATCTCCCAGGGCTCAGAGAAAAATCAATAGATTTGAACATTTAAGAAATAATACTGAATGTTACAAATGTCGAAACTTTGGACACATAGCCAAAGACTGCAGACTTGAAAATCCTTTAGAAGAATCTTCGAAGCCACAGAACGAACGAACATGGAAGAAGAAGAAGAATGATAATTGTGCTCTCGCTTTCAAGGCTCAAAAGAACAAAGATGTGTTGTATGTTGATAGCGGTTGCTTAACGCATATGACTGGAGATAGAAATAAATTTGTATCTCTGAAAGAGAAGAAGGATGGAACCGTGTCCTTTGGAAATGATGGATCTTCAAATGTTATAGGATCAGGTACTCTCACTCTCAAAAGCAAAGATGTTCTAGCCAAGAATGTTCTATTGGTTGAAAACATGAATCACAATTTGCTCAGTGTTGGACAAATGTGTGATCAAGGACACACAATAATATTCAACTCCACAAAATGTGAAATCGGGAAAGACGTGTATGGTGAAATTGTGGCTACAGCAAGTCGAGCTCCAAACAACATATATGTTCTGGATGAAGCAACTAAAGCATGTATAATAGCTAAAGAGGATGATACAATAATTGGTAGCAATGATGATCGACTAAGTAAGAATTTTGCTACAAAGGTGCAAAGTGATTTCGAGATGTCTTTACTTGGTGAGCTGACATACTTCTTAGGGCTTCAAATATCTCAGCAAGAGAAAGGAATATTTATATGTAAAGCCAAGTACATCAAGGAAATACTCAGGAAATTTAAAATGGAAGATTGTAAACCCATCCTTAATCCAATGGTAATAGGTTGCAAATTGAGCATAGACAACTCATCTAAGGATTTGGATCAAAGGTTGTACAGATCTATGATTAGTAGTCTTCTATATGTAACAGCCTCCCGACTAGATGTTATGAAAGTAGTTGGACACGTAGCAAGATTCCAAGCAGCACCAAAAGAATCACATATTAAATATTCGCCAACATTGGAATATCTTCGCCAGAAGCTTGGGATTCTCCCAAGTTCTCATTAGATTTTCCTTTTTCAAAATATAAAAGGGGGAGTGGAAGTAGATTACAGTTCTGCAGGACGGTTGTGTGTCAGGGGGAGTGGAAGTGTGTACAAGTCCGTAGGATGGTTGTGTTTCAGGGGGAGTTACCCTTTGCCATTGATGTCAAAGGGGGAGAGAATGTTGTAGGAATAGGTGTCATGATCGCAAGGGGAGTACTTGTGTTGGCATCAATGCCAAAGGGGGAGATTTTTGATCAGCGGTTTTCATTGATGTCAACCCAAGCAGCACCAAGGGCTAACCCAATATTGCATGGGATTTTTGACCTATAAAATTAATATAGTCTGGGTCAATAATGCTTTTTATGGTTTCTTCTTGTCGAGATGTTTCCGTTGATATATGGCACGCCATGTAATTCTTCACGGTTTGAGAGATATTCATGTTTGAAGTTTGTACCCCCAATTAGTGGGCTAAAAACCCATGGGGTTGGGGCATGGGTCATTGAAAAGTCATAATTAATATTTTTTAAGCTCCTAAAATCCCTCCCACGTTCACTTGTTAAAGCCCCTCTCAACTTAAGCATTTATATAAATTGTGATCTTCATTTACTCCTTAGGCAAGGGATTCGGCCATCTGAAATAGGTCATCGTGGCATGTTCACTCTAAATTTGTGTCTAAGAAGGTTCAGAAGCTTAAATTTTTATGAGGGGAAGAAAAAATCCTAAGGAAGCTGCAGTAAAAATTTCAGATCAAGGTGCGCAATATTTTTGGAGATATGATCTGTGGAAGTCAGGGTTTTTGCAGGCTCCTGAAATTCATCTCAAAGAAGTGACCTTGGTAAATTCGTCATAACTCTCTCTCTGAGTATCAGATTGGAATTCCGTAAAAATTGGCGGATAGTTCACAGTCTTTGATTTTTTCTCTATCAATTTAAGAGACAAATGAAGAAACAGTGACACGTGGCATGCCATACAAGTGCGCTCTGCTGAAACAGTCCTTAATTAGGGCATTGCGAGAGATTGGGTATAAATCTCTCTTGAAGAATCCAAATTGGGTAAGACCTATGGAATTGGAAATAAGACTCAGAGGAATACTACAACACCAAAAATTAGATATTGAGGATCTGAAATAACAAAGATACACCAGATTTAATATCGAGCTCCTAGAAGGCAAGAAAAAGCTAGATTGTGTGTTGTCAAGGGTTGCAAAGGACCAGAATTTCTACGACAACAAAGAAAAGAAAGGTGCAGCAGAGGGTAGCATGACAAGAGAAGCAACCAAGGTGCATAACAGCAACAAGAAGTTCATCATATGAAGTCTTCAAGTGGGCAGCACTACATACAATCATTGTAAAGGTATCACTGTACTAAGTCATTGTAAATACATTATTGTAAAAATTGTACTAGTGTCTATTTGCCAAGGGTTGAAGAGACAGTGTTGGGAGGTCTAGGATCTCATTAGGTGGTTGTGTCAAAGTTGGGGTTATGGTCTAGTATATCTTCTTCTTCTGCATCATTCTATATCATTGTAAAGTGGACCATTTTCCTTGGCACGAGAGTCCATTCTTCTTTTATTCTTCTATAGGGTGGTAGGGTGGTGCTAGGGTGAGTTGTAGCTCATTGGGTGTTGGGGCATCTGTTCAGTTGACTACTGAAGAATATCGGGCATTGGAGCGTCCATCCAATGGGAGCTGGAGAAGAATTCTTTTCTAGATTCTAGGAAGTTGGAGCTTTATTTTCAATTGGAGTTGAGTATTAAATAATTATTAGAAAAGCATTAGGTGGTTTTTGTCTCGGAGTGGGTTTCCACCTTAAAAAATTTGTGCATTTGTGTTCCTCTTGTTTGTTGCTATCATTGTACAAACACTGATAATAATTGAAGATTAAATAATGCTCTAATTGAAAGGAATACTGATTCACCCCCTCCTCTCAGTATTTCCAACATTTAGCTGTCTCAATAGGTTCTTGAACTTCCTTGCTACCTTCCTTGAGTTTCTTAGCATGCCTAGTTATAGGTTTTCTTGCTTGAAATATGAAGGCTGCATTTTCACCTTCAAACTCAAGCTTCTTTGTAGACTTAGCCTTCTTCTGTTTATTCTTATCTTCTCCAATGAACTCAGCTTTAACGATGGGTGTCTCCTCTATGTCAATAGCGTGCAGGATGTCATCTAAATTTCCCTTTATTACTGGGATTTCCTCTATAGCTGTAGCAACTGTCTTTCCTTTTAATGCCACTGCTTGGCTTCTTGTTACTCTTTTGATTTCCTGCTTGTTGACAACTTGTTTTTGTTTTGCCTCTTTGAAAATCTTTGACCTCTGTTTTGCAGGTGATGGAATTGGTGTGTCAAGTATTTATGTCTGCTCTGCCCTTTTCTTAACCTATTTCCTTGGCTTCAGTTTTGCAAATTCTTGTGGTTTTGCAACTATAGGTTGACTAGTCTCTACTGCTGGTGGTGATGGAACTCCTTTAGTTTTAGGGTTTCTAGCAGGAGTTAGGGTTTCCAACTCAAAACCATTTATAAACAAAAAATATGACCAATCCTTGCCTATCTTCTGAAGCTCATCTAAAATCAATAACTTCATTAAACCATGATGAAACAAGGATGTTTCACTACCTTCAAATTTGGCTTGTACTTTATCAACCATTTTTGCAAGACTCCTATGCACATAAAAGGGAAAATCAAGTGAAATATCACCAGTGAAATGCAGAAGCAACTGAAACGATATGTGTAAACTTTATGATATCTGCCTTCACATGTTAAATACCTCTGAATGTTGAGCAACAAATTTGCATAAGTGTCTTTGATGCAGCTTCTAGGGATAGAATTATTGAGGTCCATATCTGCATACTCACGTTTCATGAACTCTTTGCATGGCTCCATATCAAATTTGAAACTTTTACACCAAGTTTCTTGACCTCTTGGTATTTCTGTAACATCAGCAATAATCTCTGGTGTAATTGACACACTAAGCATCCATAGAAGAAACAACAAATTGGGAAACCTTGACCACAAACCAATTGCTTGGAAACTTGATAGCTTATGAGATGAGACTTCCACAGGGGAAGTCAAATGTGAGGGAGGAAGCCTTTAAGGTAGACAAGTGCATGAAAGAGAAGGAAGATACATGTTCATGCTCAGATGAAGAAGAGGCCAAATTTGACAGAAGATTGGATAAGGGAAC
Source organism: Pinus albicaulis (assembly GCA_034641835.2). Lineage (NCBI taxonomy): Eukaryota > Viridiplantae > Streptophyta > Pinopsida > Pinales > Pinaceae > Pinus > Pinus albicaulis. The sequence goes on along the minus strand of CM076578.1, from coordinate 197,973,016 downwards.
GGGTAAATACAAAGGTAAACTTCCATTTAAGTGCTTTGACTGTGGAAGAGTGGGGCACTATGCATCTAAATGTCCTCAAAAGAAAACAAAGAATCAACCACAAGAGATAGGGAAAAACAAAATAAATAAATGGCATAAAGGGAAGAGATTCAATAGAAAATAATTTTATGCTCAGCAACATAGTGGTGCATCTGAAAGATCAGATGAATCCTCAAATGAAGAAGGAACCTATGAATTTGTGTTGATGGCCAAGGAAGAGCTTGAGGTTTATACTCAGCAAGATATCAGTGCATTTGAAAGCTTAGATGAATCCTCAAATGAAGAAGGAACCTCTGAATTTGTGTTGATGGCCAAGGAAGAGCTTGAAGGATTCCTTCTGGAAGATGAGGAAGAAGGTGAGGTAGATCTTGAGGGGGAGCTAAGGAGTTCCCTGGAGGAAATAGATAGACTTAAACTCAAGTGTAGAAAACAAAAAGACATTTTCCTAAAATATGTAAAACCAGATTCGGAATACCTCATTCAGTTGAAAGTAGAACTTGAAGAAGTTAAGAAGGTGGAAGACATTCTGCTAAAGAAAATTAAAGATAAACATCAAGAGCAAGATACATTGGAAGAAGAAGTGGTATGCCTGAGAAAGAAACTAGAAAACGCCCAAAGGGAATTATCTATGAATACTCCACGAATGAAAAGCTCTGAACATTCGGAAAAAATACTAAATGCTCAAATTTCTCTTCTCATAAAGGTTTGGATAGGCTATGAAGGATAAACAAGTAAGTCCAAGGTAGAAGATAACAAGAATATCATTTTTGTAAAAGTTGTAAAGGATAATGAAGCAGCTCAAAATATTCCCACAGAAGTAGAAGCCAACGAGAACATGACTTGCAATGAAGTAAATAGAAACAATCAGCAACCTCAAATGAAAAAGAACTAAATGAAGAAAAATTCAGCTGAAAAAGGCTCTTACACTCCTGAATATGAATTGAATAAATTCAGAAGCTATCAAAGGAGATTCTTTCCTCCTATGAGAAATATCACTTGTTTTGCCTGCCACAAACCTAGACATATTGCAACATACTGTAAGATAAAGCAAATCCACTCCAACCAACTAAAGATGCAGCCAATGAAAGGACTAGCTCAAGCAAACAAATGGAGAAGACAATCTATCACCAGGTACACAAAGTATTTCCATGGCTATTGTTATGCATGAAATTTTTTTTGACATAAACTTGTTGAATGTAAATTATGCTCAAAAGGAAGCATAAAATATTAAGTTGATATTCAACAAGATGATGAGCTTAGTGAAAATCAGTCACCTTCACTAAGTGGGCCCGCAGGCTATTTTTAGGTGTTAGTCTATTTTTGGACTATGTCTATTTTTAGACATGGTGATCATATTTCAGAAGTTGCGGGATGCTATTTGTGGATGGTTGGTCAAGTTGGAAAAATAGATGAAATTATATTTTTAGAATATTGGGCGAAGCCTATTTATAGATCGTCGATCTAAAAATAGAAGTATAATTTATTATTAGCTCTTAATAATAATCAAAATGATAAACATCAACTTATTCTCTTGGAGCACTTAATTTCAGTGCACAGATTTGGAAAATCAATGGGCTGAAGGAATTACACAATTCCTAGGGTTTACTGGTGGTTCATGCATGGAGGAATCAGTTAGAACTAAAGTGGAAAAGTTATGACAGAGTTGGAAGAGTATTTCATGGAGTTGTTATTCAGTTTAACTCAGTTAATGGAGTTAAACTCAGTTGAGCTAGTTGTATCTAGTCTAACTAAATGATACACTAGTGAGAGTGGAGTGAATTAATTATTTAATTAATTCACAAATAATAACTCATTAATCACCTGAACAAATACAACAGTTAACTATAGTGCATGTCAGTTCCAGTGGAGACCCAGTGGAGAGATAGGTGAAAGGGCAAGATGGACTATCCGTTGTGACTATAGTGATGCATTGATTGCACCACACACATATTGGAGTTTCCAATGAGGATTGTGTAGTGCAAGCAAGGAAGATTCAAATTCATTCAGGGGTCTTCTTCAGCAGGGATTGCACAATTGAGGCAAGCTATCAGGTGGCAAGAAATCAGTGCATGGACTTGCATATTTCTTCTGATTAGTGTGTGACGATTGATTGTACTGAGAGCTTGATGTACTAATATTTGTATGAGATTGTTACATGATCTCCATGATACAAATATATGACGGGAGACAGGGAGTTGTTTAGTGACTTGGAGGAGAAGGACCTTCAAATGCATATAGAGATGGGCGATGATGGTCGATACAGTGCGACCAGAATTGGGACCATTACCTTTGAGAGGGAGTCAGGTAATCCATTTCTGTTGAAATATGTTATGCATGTTCCAGGTCTAAAGAAGAACTTGGTCTCAGTCACAATGTTGGAAGACAGAGGTTATGACATTGTTTTTAGCGATGGAAAATATTTCCTGCGACATAAAACAACGGGTCAAACCAAGAGGATAGGGATTCGAGTTAAGAATCTCTACAAGTTGTAGGTACATGGTTGCGCTGCAATGATGGGAAAAGCAGAAGAAGTGGTGAGACGGGATGAGGGCGAATTATGGCACAGGAGATTGGGCCATATTCACCATGGCGCTTTGAAGATTTTGCAGTAGATTTCTACTGGACTTCCCAAGGGTACTCTTGCGCAGTCAGATCAATGCAATGGATGTACTATGGGTAATTTTTTGAAGACCACTTTTCATGAGAAGGAGAACCGTGCTTTGGTGATCCTTGAGAGAATTCACAGAGATGTGTGTGAACCTTTCTCGGTTGATTCAACAGAAAAACACAGGTATTAAGTTATGTTTGTTGATGACTATTCTCGTAGATGCTGGATCTTCTTCATGTAGAAGAAGAGTGAAACATTCTCAAATTTCTGTGAGTTTAAAGCATTGGTGGAGAAGGAGTCGGGGAAGCAAGTGAAAGCTCTACGGAGTGATAATGGTGGTGAATACATCTTGGGTGAATTCAAATACTTTTGTAGCAAAGAAGGAATTTGAAGAGAACTCATAGAGCCTCATAACCCACAGCAGAATGGGGTCGCGGAGAAGAAGAACACAATGATCGTGGGTGTTGCACGAGCTATGCTGCATGACCAGGGCCTACCGATGCACTTGTGAGCAGAAGCATGCAACATTGCGGTTTATGTGCAAGACCGTTTTCCTCATAGAGTACTTGGCATGAGTACACCTGAAGAAGCTTTTACTGGTAAGAAGCCTGATATTTCTCATTTGAAGATTTTTGGCTCATCTGTTTACATTCATTTGACAAATGACGCCAGGAAGAAGCTGGAGCCGACTACAGAAGTTTGGATATTTGTTGGCTACACAGAAACACCCCATAATTATCATGTTTATTTTCCAGATAGTCAGATGACTGTGGTGCGATGGGATATAAAATTCAATGAGGTGAAAGCCATGAAGTTGTCGCTTGAGAGGGAGCTACACTTGCATGCAAAGGAGGAACTTCTTCTTCCCAAAGATAAGCCTCTAGATGTGGATCAGCCACAGGAGGAGATTCATGGAGTGGAGGAGTCCACTCATGTAGAACCAAACATCAAACAAGGCAGAAAGCATACCACAGAAGCCGAGAGACTGAAGCTTGATGCAACACAAAATGTAGGAGTCCCTACATCACAGCGCAGACAAAGACAGTCACCTGACCGATTTACTAGATACATGGCTCTTATGAGCAAGTGTATCGTGATAGAGCCATATTATTTTGAAGAAGCAGTGAAGGAGCCCACATGGGTAGATGCCATGGTGGAGGAGTATGACTCCACTGTCAAAAACAGTGCTTGGGAGATTGTTCCAAGGCCAGTGGGTAAGTCAGTTGTAGGATCAAGATGGATCTACAAGGTAAAGCAAGCTGCTGATGGGAGCTTCGAGAAGTATAAGGCAAGATTTTTTCCCGGGGCTTCTCACATATCGAGGGGATTGATTCCTTTGCACCTGTCACACGGTATTCTTCCATAAGGACCATCCTTGCTCTCTCAGCACAGATGGGTTGGCACATTCATCAGATGGATGTGAAGACTGTGTTCCTTAATGGGATCATTAAGGAAGAGGTGTACATTGAGCAGCCTGAAGGATTTGAGATCTTCAGCAATGAGTCGCATGTGTGCAGGCTCACTAGACTTGGCTTCACCAAGAGTGAGGCGGATGAAAACTTGTACCAAATTGTGGTGGAGGGTAAGCTTTTAATTATTGTTATTTATGTTAATGATTTAATACTAACGGGTGATGAGTAGTTGATACACTCATGAAAGGCAGCTCTTGCAAAGGAGTTTGAGATGAAGGATTTGGGCCTCCTTCATTATTTCCTTGGATTGGAAATATGGCAGCGGGAAGGTGAACTGTTTGTGTCTCAAGGCAACGATGTCTGGGAAATTCTGGAGAAGTTTCACATGCAAGGCTGCAAGCCTATCGACACTCCTCTTCCAGGAAATTGGAGGAAAGAGGATGCTACATTGGCAGAGGTAGTGGATGTCACTGTTTATCGACAGTTGGTGGGTTCACTCATGTATTTAGTTAATACAAAATTGGACATATGCTATGCGGTGAACCAACTTTCACAAGCGATGGTTAAGCCTACCAAGCTCTTTTGGAAGGTAGGCAAGCATGTCCTGAGGTATCTCAGGGGAACGTCTGAGTATGGCTTATGGTACAGACAGATGGATGAGGTGAAGTTGCATGGCTTCATGGATGCAGATTGGGTAGGTAGCCCAACAGACAGAAAGAGCACATCAGGAGGGGTTTTCAGTATCGGATCTATAGTAGTTTTTGGGTACATCAGGAAACAAATATCCGTGGCACTCAGTTCAGTGGAAGTAGAATACATGGCAGTAAGTCAAGCTGCATGTGAGGCTATTTGGATGAGGAAGATCCTGGTCAGTTTGTTCGATTCACATTTAGATCCTACAGTGATACATTGTGATAATCAAAGTTGCATTAAACTCTCGATTAATCCTATGTTTCATGATAGATCTAAACCTATTGATATCTAGTATCATCATATCAGAGATTGTGTGCAACGGAAGATCATGTTGCTTGATTACATTCCTATGGAATATCAGGATGCAGATATTTTGACGAAGGCGCTCACCAGGAGAAAATTTGAATACCATACAGGCAGGATCGGGGTGAAGGATAATCCCTATCTTGTTGAGAGGGAGTGTTTAGATTCAACAAGATGATAGACAAGTGGAAATCGGTCACCTTCAGCAGTGAACTCTGACTATTTTTAGGTGTTAGTCTATTTTTAGACATGGTGATCATATTTCAAAAGTTGCAGGATGCTATTTGTGGATGGTTGGTCAAGTTGGAAAAATAGATGAAATTCTATTTTTAGAATATTGGGCGAAGTCTATTTATATATCGTTGATCTAAAAATAGAAGTGTCGATTATTATTAGCTCTTAATAATAATCTGACAATAAACATCAACTTATTCTCTTAGAGCACTTAATTTCAGTGTATAGATTTGGAAAATCAATGGGCTAAAGGAATTATAAAATTCCTAGGGTTTACTGGTGGTTCATGCACGGAGGACTCAGTTAGAACTGAAGTGGAAAAATTATGACAGAGTTGGAAGAGTAGTTCATGGAGTTGTTATTCAGTTTAACTCAGTTGAGCTATTTGTATCTAGTATAACTGAATGATACACTAGTGAGAGTGGAGTGAATTAATTAGTTAATTAATTCACAAATAATAACTCATTAATCAACTGAACAAATACAACAGTTAATTACATTGCATGTTAGTTCCAGTGGAGAGATAGGTGAAAGGGAAAGATGGACTATCCGTTGTGACTATAGTGATGCATTGATTGCACCACACACACATTGGAGTTTCCAATGAGGATTGCCGCAGTCTGTGAGTAGATTCAAATTCATTCGGGGGGTCTTCTTCGACATGGATTTGCACCGGTGGAGCGGGATATCGAGGTGGCAAGAAATATCCAGTTGTGGTTTGTGATTTCTTACGATTAGTGTATGAACTACAGTTATGCGAGAGCTTGATGTACTAAGCTTTGTATGAGATTGTTACATGATCTCCATGATACATAATATATGATAGTTGGGGTTTTCAGCTTCAGGCTTTCCCGTTAAACAACTGTGTTATGTGCGATTATTTTTATTGCTTCATGTGTTTGCAATTGAGTTTAAATTTCTGCAAAAGATTAACAGTGGAAGGATTCTGTATTTATCAAGAAGATAAATATTTTTAGATCAGGAGAATCTGGATATATACATGCATCTTGTATATAATTTCTGCATATTATACATAAGCTCAAACGTACCTTGGTAAAATAAGATGTTATGTATGCCTCAAGCTTGGTCATAAAGCAAAAGACTGTAAAATTCCATATACATTAAAGAACTCTAGACAGATGATGGAATCCAATCAAATCAGAGAAAACTATGAATAAAAAATAAGTGCGGACATTATGAAGAACCCCAATAGAGTATGGAAGGAAAAGAGAAAGGGGGAGCCTAATACTTCAATAACATAATGAATCCATCATAGTCTCAGGGGGAGTTTCTCTAGAAAGCAACACAAATATCCAGCCAGCAATAGATAAGAAGCAACATCCCAGGGGGAGATCAATTCATAAATAGTCCCCATAAAAGTAGTCCAAGAAGAGCTCCTTGGAATAAGAACAACTAAAAGTTTAGGAAGGGAAAGGACAATTCCGTTGACAGAGAACTGTAGAGGAAGAAGGATACCTAAAGCATTCAATAGCCAACAGGTTGATGGAAGGAAAGAAGGTAGCAAGTAGCCATAGTGGTAGAGCGAACATCAGCCATGAACATATTCCAAGTAAAGAAATTGAAGATGTCTTCCCGAAGATCATTATGTTAGAACAGTTGAATTGTATACAGAGCAGCAATGATTCTGGAGCAGTCCTAGAAAGGAATATGCAGTGACATTTCTTTAAACCAGAATTAAACCATAATGACAGAATAAGAAAAAAGTTAATGATGCCAAGATCAGATTCAGTATATTGATGATTGTTGTTGAGAACAATGAAGAGCTCAATAGTAGAAACTATGAATTTTTTCTTAACTATGGGTGCAGGTGCGAGCTGAAGTAAAATTACTGCATGGTTTATCAAAGTAGTATCAATTGGTATTTGGAACTAAGCAGCCTGTCTATCAGCAGAATACCAAGTGTCATCAGTGGAGCAGTGGTATGGTACAGGTCCTCAGGATCAGAGTACTATGGTAGAAGTACTTCAAGGTAGTATTCCCAACCTTATCTACATTACTAAAGCATGAAAAGGTCAATAACAGTGCTAAATGATCATTATCTTTATTACACTTGAAGTATTATATTTAGCATTGAAGCAATATCTATTTTTAGATATAACTGCATGTCTTCCTCAAGTCAGTACAGATATATATTCAAGGCCTCTTTCTTAAGATCATTCATGAAACTGTGTGAAGTCAGTTTGCTGAAATCTCAATTAAACAACTTGAAGATGTTTTGCTGAAGATCATCATGATAGAAGAGTTAAATTATCTGAAGTATTGATTCATCTAAAGCATACTTCGGCATAAAGTAATTGTTGGTATTTCACCATTGAAGATAGGTTGATCATTTACATACATATCCCTTATGTCATAAATAAAATTGTATAGTTGATAAGTGAGACTGACCAATGCATTGAATGTATCTAACCTCAAGGGTTTGTTTTGAAAGTAGTAGTAGTAAATTCATGTGGTCTCTTTGATTGAAAGATATTGTCTAATCTTACAATAAGGTGTAAGTTCTAGTTTGATTCATTGTTCACATCAATATCAAGGGACTTTCGACTGTTAATGTAATATCCCTGTCAGCAGTCTAGCACATATCACCAACAACTGGCAGTAAAGGTGAACCTCAGTTATAAAAGATATATTGGCATCATCTTATTTGAATAGATGTGTATTGCAGATATGTATTGCAGAATAAGACATATTCCATCTACAATCTTCCTCAACATATATGTATCTCAGATGAAGACATAATATAGATTGAAGTATATTTGGAGAATTCTCAGTATTTTAGTATTGTTCCAATGATGCATCTCACATTATATAAGTCTAATTATATGAGTTTGTTCTATGAAGTGTCCTTATCATCACTATCAGCTTTATACAAGTGCAAGGAGTCAATGATCCTCAAAGTGTTCTCCCAATAGCTCTTGTACACCAGTCTGGAGCAGCAAGGTATAAAATCAAATCAAGGCCTAAACACAACTCAGAGAGAGGAAATGCAAAGATAAAATCTACATTGGGAAATGTGCAACCCTTTTCCATTGATGTCGATGGGGGAGGAAAAGTAAGCAAAAGAATAAATGCTCTTCTGAAAAGCAAGCAGAGGAGGAAATACAAGACACTTCTTAGAATGAAAGGGGGAGGAAGTATTAGAGTATTGCCATCAATGCCAAAGGGGGAGCTTGTTGGAAATATTTTCATTGATGGAAAAGGAGCACAAAGGAGCAACACCTGAACTATCATTAAGGAAAAGGAGCAGAGAAGAACCAACAAAAAGGAAAAGGGGAAAATTAGGAAACAATGCAGTAAGAAAGCATAAAAGAGAGGCAGAGGAGCAGCAGAGAAGCAAGGAGCAACATTAGACTATCAGAAGAGGCAACAAATAAGCGAATGTAGCTAATAAGGCACCAAAGGCAGCAAGGCAGCAGCGAAGCAGCAAAAGCAAAGAGACAGCGAATGTAGAGAGGCAACGAATGCAGCTAAGAAGGCACCAAAGGCAACAAAGTAACAGAGACAGCAGAGGCAGCAAATGAAGTAGAGACAACAGAGAGGAAGTGAATTGCTGCAGCGCACAACAGAAGGCAATCGGATTTGCTAGACATAGCGAGGACTAAAGATCCTACACATAGCAGAAGCAGGAAGAGGCAAGATCCGAGAGGAAGAGGACAATTAAACAAAGATGATTAAGCCAAGAGAGAGAGGCGAGAGCCGAGAGACAGAGAGGGCTTTAATTAGTATGAAAAGATGTATGTCGAGTGTGAAAACTCAGGATGAGATTCAATAACAAAGATGAGCTCAAGAATAATCTCAGGAGGAACAACATGGAGAAACTGGAGTTACAGAGCGTGACAATATAAATAACAAAAAACAGACTAAAATAGAGAAGTCTTTGAAGAATTCCAAGGGAGGCGAACGGATGGTCAGGATTAGATCGCAAAAGTGAAGGCGAGAGATGGATGGTGGAGATCGAATCGCTTCAGGGGTGATTTCAAAAATCGCAACATTTAAATTTTTTGTGTTAAGGGCGTTGCAGGGAAAGTTAAGTTGTGTGCGATGTGAAGCGGAGAAGGGACACGTTTTGGCACGGTTCAATATCGTAGATCGCACGAAATAGAGGTAAACACTAAGTAAAATAGTTATAAGTTGTGAACTGCGAAGTATGGGCAGTGACGTAACGATGACGTAAATATGACATGGAAGTGACATAAAAATGATGTGGCAGTGACGTAAAGATGACATGGTAGTGACGTGGAGATGACGTGGCAGTGACATGGATATGACATGGCAGTGATGTGGTAAGCTGATGTGGCAGATGACGTGGCCCTGACCCCACAAATCATAGTTAATTTATGATAGCGTGGAAATGACATGGCAATGACGTGGCAGTGACATGGCAGTGATGTGGCATGATGACATGGAGATGACATGGACCTGGCCCGCATACTGCACATCGCAATCGGCGATTCTTATGTTTATATGATAAGACTTCGCAAGTTATATAAGTGGCGATGTGAAGTATATCGCATACCGCCGAAAATAAGGAGAACTTTGCGATAAGAAACTTGCAATAGAAAAGTAGCAATAAAGTCAAGTGGGACCCAATCTCATATCGCAAATCGCAAAGCTTAGGAGGATAAACACTTAAGAAACACATGAGAACGACGGAGTGCGAAGTGTGATAATGGAGCGGACGTGATGCAACTCAGATTTTAATTCTAAAGAATTTAAAGTCCGGGAGTATGGGTTTTCCCTTCGTAAATCGCATCAGAGAGCAAAGGAGGCATATAACGTAGAACGGTTGAAATGATGAAATGCGATAGAAAGCAGACGCGATATTGTTCAGAGGTAAATATCAATGTATTTCGTGTCCATGCTTAATGTGTTTTGCACTGTTTTTGCGAAGAAAACGGTGGAAGCGGAGGTCGACTTGGGTAACAAAGGAAAAGTTTGAACATGGAAAGGAAAGGCTCGGGTAAGTAAAAGGACCTAACCCAGTGCAGAACAGTGTTATGCAGTTGCGGGTGTGAGTTAAGAGGAAAGGTTGAACACAAGTGACCCGACTGTAGTGAACGTGGTAGTGCGCCTATTAAAACAAAATTTTGACCGTGAAGGAAGTACTTGGCTATATATGTAGAAATTATATACATTAAGCATGCATATATCCGGACTCTCCTGATCTCACAATATTTATCTTCTTGCAAAATACAGAATCCTTCCACTATAATTCTTGCAGAAATTTAATCAACAATTGCAAAACACATGAAGAAATAAAAACACACATAACACAGTTGTTTACCGGGAAAGCCTGGAGCTGAAAACCCCAACTATCATATTATGTATCATGGATATCATATGAAAATCTCATACAAATCATACAAAGCTTATCACAAGCTCTCAGTACAGTACAATCGTCATACACTAATCAGGCCCAATCTTGCAAATCCATGCACCGATCTTTGCCACCTGCTACCCTGCCTCCACTGCGCAATCCAAGCTGATTACAAAGACCAACTCAATGTAATCCCACTCTCATTGACTGCGTTATTATCATAGGCAACTCCAATGTATATATAGATGCAATTCATGCATCACTAATAGTCACAATAGATAGTCTATCTTGCCCTTTCACCTATCTCTCCACTGGTCTCCACTGAAACTGCCATGCACTGTAGTTAACTGAAGTATTCTTCAGTTGATTAATGAGTTATTATTTAGTGAATTAATTAATAATTAATTCACACCACTCTTACTAGTGTATCAATCAGTTAGACTAGATACAACTAGCTCAACTATGTTTAACTCAGTTAAACTGAACACAACTCCACCAGCTTTGTGTCACCGCTTCATTCAGCAGAGTCCTCCATGCGAATATTAGTTAACCCTTGGGAATAGCATAATTCCCAGTCACATCAGCTCCTGTGCACTACTGCTACTGCACTACGAGAATAAGATAATGTTTAGAGTCCAAATATTATTAAGAGCTAATAATATTCGACATATCTATTTTTAGACTGGAAATCTAAAAATAGATTCCGCCCAACATGTCTAAAAATATAAGTCCATCTATTTTTCAAACTTGACCAACCATCCACAAATAGCATCCTGCAACTCATAGAATATGATTGACATGTCTAAAAATAGAAATAGTCTAAAAATAGACTTTGCACCAAAAATCACCTGTGTGGGCCCCACCTAGTTTAGGTGATTATTTTCCAACTAGGATCATGAATGATGTTTCAGGATGCCTCCTTCACTATTTCTTGTTGCAATATTCAACAATATAAGTGACCCAACACAGAGAGAAGAGCATGGAACGTTGCATGGGTCAATTCAGGAAAAGACGGTTGAGAAGAACTGTTAGAAATATAACAGCATGCAGAGAAGATAAAGGGACAGTAAGCAGAGAAGACAAAATGAACAGAAAAGAAAAAAGTTGAAAGGGCTGAATTGAAATATTGTTGTAATTGTAAATGTATTATTTATTTTATATTGTTTGTGATGCAAAGGCAAGTCTCTATAGGCAAAGCAAAACTCCAATGTAATACTGAAATGAGTACATAGTGTTGTAACATCCTGAATGTGTTGAGCAAGGAAATGAGAAGGTGGAAGGCAAAGAGTCATACATGTTCATTTCATATTCCCATATGGAATGCAAACAACTATGAGGTGATCTCTATAAATGATGTTATTTTCATATGCAAAAAGGGGTTAGAGAGTGGAAGAAGAAGAGAGAGAAAATAAAGAAGCTGTGAAGATCCAGAGATGATATAAAGAAAACTTGAAGGCTGGAAGGGCAACAGTGAAGAAGGAGAAAAACATAGTTGATATCCAGGTAAATCAGCATATGATTTTATTGTAGAGTGAGGAAGTTGGTGCTTCCATATCAAGTTGTAGCTTGATAGATGTCCAGTTGGAGCTGGTTGAGGTAGGAGTCTCCTGTTGGTTGTAGCCTACATAAAATACATGGGAGTTGGTGCTTCCATTTCAAGTTGTAGCTTGATATATGTCCAGTTGGAGATGGTTGAGGTAGGAGCCTCCTGTGGGTTGTAGCATGCAGAAAACAAATGGGATTTGGCGCTTCCTTGCAAGTTGTAGCTTGCAGAATTTGAGGTAGTAGCCTCTTGTAGGTTGGAGCTTATAGAAAATTAATGGTGAGAGGGAGTTGGAGCTTGCCTTTACATCACAACAATAATAAGATGTGATTTTATCCCTTATGGGTTTCCACTTATATATGTTGTTTATGTGCATGACGATTATGTGTTTATATTCTGTATTTAATCTGCTTAATACCTGTTGCTCCCTTATTAAGATTGTTGTTCCATTATACATTAAGTCGATCATGAAATGAAGGTGTAAATAAGTGTAAAAGAAAGTTTTAAAAGACCATGAATGCATTAAACTGATTCACCCCCCCCAATTTAACTAAGGGTTCAACACTAAGGCTCCAAATTAAGCCAAGGATTGTAGCTGAAGCAAGGAAGAGGGGAGCCATTCAACAACCAAAACAACCACCATCTAGAGGGGCATCCAGTACAATTCAAGATAGAAGCATTGTTAAATTGGTGAATGTGTAAGAAAGAGAAGAAGTTGATTCCAGAGTGGCTAGGTGCATCTATGCATTTGGTATCCCATTCAATGTTGTTCACTCTCCTCACTGGCAAGATATGATAAGGGCAGTTAACAAAGCTCCTCAGGGGTACAAGGGGCCCAACTATGAGAAAGTTAGAACTCAACTTCTAAAAAATGAGAAGGATCTTGTGGAGGATATCTTATCACCAATTCATTCTTTCTGGAGTAGCTCTAGGGTTACCATAGTCTTAGATGGATGGACAGATACAAGGCGTAGACCATTGATAAATATCATTGCCACTTCACCAAAAGGAGAAATGTTTTTAAAGTCGGAAGACTGCTCGAGAGAGGTCAAAGTTGCACAATTCATTGTTGATGTTATTATAAAATATATTGAACAAGTAGGTCCTAACAAGGTGGTGCAAGTTATCACGGATAATGCACCAATATGCAAAGTTGCAGGTTTAATTATTGAGGGGAGGTATGACCACATCTTTTGGACACCCTGCATTGTCCATAATTTGAATCTGATCTTAGAGGAGATCGACAATAAAGTCCCATGGATAAAGGAACTCGCAGGGGAAGCAAGGGAGATTGTTAAATTCATCACCAACCACCACCAATCTCAAGCAATATTTCGAGAGTACTCCAAATTGAAGTTGTTAAAAGTTGTTGAGACAAGATATGCCTCAATCTTCATAATGTTGCGTTGTCTTGTTGAGGTTAGCAAGCATTAGTTTCTATGGTGGTAAGTCAAGTTTGGCTGAGTGGAGACAGGCGGATTTAGAGCAAGGATATACGATGCGTAGATTGTGCCTTGTTGAGGATTGGTGGAGCAAGATAGATTTCTTGCTAATGTTCACAACCCTTGCATTTGAGCTTCTTCAGAATGTTGACGTTGACCAACCTTTTTTAGGAGAGGTATATGATGTCATGGATCCCATGGTTGAGAAAACTATGGAGATCATTTCACAAGAGTCTCCACAACTTTTTTTTGTAGATGATCATTTTGTTGAATTAGCTAAGAAAATCATTGGTGATAGGTGGAACAATTTCAACACTCCATTGCACACTTTAGCACATGCCTTGAACCCCAAATTTTATTGCTCAAAGCAATGGGAAAAGGAAGGCACCCCATAAGGATAGAGAGGTAGCTAATGGGGTGAAAAAAGCCCTTATGAGAATTTTTCTAACTCATCTACACAAGGAGGTGAAGGAAGAATTTCCTAGTTTTGCTTCAGGAATAGATGATTATTCAGATATATCATCTTTGGAGGAGAGAAGCACCATGAATCCATTTAAGTGGTGGATTTTTCATGAAGCAAATGGCAGACATTTGCAAAACCTTGCCATTCGTGTTCTTTCACAAGTGGCAATCTCTTCATCATCAAAAAGGAATTGGAGCACCTATGGTTTTATTCATTCTGTGAAGTGCAACAGGTTGGGCTCATAGAAGGTAGAGGATCTTGTTTATGTGCATTCCAACCTTCGTCTTGCATCCCGTAGGGGTCCAGAATATAGCAACAATCCTAAAGAATGAGATGTGGATCAAGAAAATCCTGATTTGGAGCTCTCTCTTGCTGCCATGAATATTGAGGACTAGGAGCATAGAAGTGGAACTAGGCAATCATCTTCTTCAGCTACACCATCCACTGTTGAGCATGCTTCTACTACTATTTTTGATGAGGATTCTGATAATGAGTATTAGTCTTTTGACTTTATAGTACTTGCAGCCTCATAGTCTTTATTGTACTTGCAACCTCATATATATAATAAAGGTTGATTTGGAGATTTTGATATATAATAAATGTTGGTTTTGTATATTCCGATATTGCTATTTTCATTATGTGTGTGTTATCGTTCATGAGTAAATGTGATGTAATTTTAGAGACTTATAGTTTATGCTTTGAATGTAATAAATTATAATTTATCATGTATGTTTTATGATTTCACATAACATTTCTTAAATGTCCTAAATTCTAATATATATATATATATATATATATATCGTGTTTCATAGTTTCCAAAATTTGGGGAGGTCATGTTTCGTACTTGTATCCATTTCGGAAACTCATTTTTGTTTCCCCATTTCGTGCAACTTAGAAATAAAAGCTTTTAATGCCCATAATGATAGAGATTTGAACTTCGAATTCTAATGATGCATATATTAAAGATCCAAAACACCAAAATTGTAAGAAGAAAAGACGATATGGGCTAAGAGTAGAGATCTACCAAATGTGTAGATGGATCAAATATGTGGAGTTGAAAATCTATTTTAAAGTGTAAAATCTGAAAAAAAATTTGCATCTCAATAAATTTGATCTCTCTTGGAGCTTGGTATATATATATATATATATATATATATATATATATAAAGCCTTGAAAATTTGGTTGGACACTTGGGTTTTATATATTCCAACAATTTTTTGTGCTATTTCAGACAAATTTGACTGCAAAATATACCTTGAAAAAAAGGTCAAAATATAAAGTAACCAGCTTGAAATGTGTTCACCATATCAATTCATTGTTTTCAATATTTACATAGTGTTTTGTTTCTGTTTTTATATTTTAATTTTTATTTACAAAACTAATATAAAATTATTTAATTTAACATGAACATTGAAATATTTTATTTATAAATGTGAGTGATGATGAAATGCTTTTACTAAATTTCCTTTATACCCGAATGTAATGTTAAACAAACTAAGCCAACATAATGAGAGTTTGCTTTTAATTAAAACAAACAAACTAACCCTCGCCATATATATCTATAAACCCCCCACACATATATATTCACTTTTATTTTTAATTATAAAGATTTATTGTTATTTTATTTAGAAAATATTTAATTTTTATTTAAAAAAAGAGGCAAGCCAATTATAAGTTGGACACTAAAAACATTATACATCTCCGACTGTTAAATACACATCTTAATTCAATAATGTAAAACAATACATAATATTAAAAAAATGCAATAATAATAAAATAATAATAATAATCTAATTTTAAAATCACTATTAAATTAAACAATAAATTAATATATAAAATCTCTTAATTTCACCTAAACTTACACTTATACATAAATTCTATATACATTACATCTAAATATATTTTTTATTACATATATAAAAATTATTTTCTATATTTTCATTAATATTATTATATATTGTAATTTTTAACATTTATTTTATTGAAATAAATTTTTTCAGCATGAAAAACGTTTGGTTTATATTTACATATGTACGAGCACAAAGTTCAAATATTTTCAAATTTTCTGTTAGTTACAATTTCCAAAGTCTATAAAACGACTTTCCTCTATTCAAAATATAACTCCGATTTTATTTTAGTTTCCCATTTTGAGCTTAGCCAAAGCATCCCAGCGGCTTTGTGCCTTAAAACCTTTGTACTCCTGGTTCATCGATCATCGAGAGATTATATGTTCCTCTGTACAAAACAAACTTATACCAATACACCATCATTATCCACCCAACCCAAATTGAATTCATAGAATCTATTTATCAGTGTTCTGAGTGCGTTACATACTTCACTCCAGGAAATTTTAAAAAACAGTTACGAAAAGATATCTTCTGACTTCCTTACTTGATCAATTCTTATACAAATTTCAGATATGCAAGTCCATTTATAAAGATTGCATGTACCCAGTACAAAGTCTTACAAGTTACAAACATACCAAAAAATCAACAAGTCTTTGGAGGTCAAAGGCCAACACATTTGACCCTGAAACTGGCAGAGATGGCAGAAAAAATATGCGTAACAGACCCTGGAAGGATAATGTCACCTGGGGCCTCTACTTTATGGCGCTGGGGCCTGTTCGGTTATGCTGTAGTCCTAGGGATTGCTCGGCCATCCTGAGACAACAAACAATTTTTCCTTCAGAATGGTTAGGTAAACGAGCATTCATCTGAGCTGGTCACAATTATTCACTGATTAATATTAAACTTTTTATTTATCTCGCTACCTTGCCTTCCAGTTCCCCCATATTTTCTTTCTCGGGCTTCGAATAGAGCTCCAGCTTGAGCTTAATGTCCTGCAAATCATCAATTACTTGATCCCACTTACTTCATTTAGGTCCAGTTCCTTTGATTGATCTTTGCTCTCTCTTATTTCCTCTTGAATTTCCTTTAGTGAGAACAAAGGGATTCTTTTGTTTACTCCCTCTGCGAGCAGACACAGGGCTGGTTTCCAATGCACTTCTCAACCACATGCTCCTGGGCAGTTCCTTCCTTTGAAAATGAAAATGGTCCATAATACTCAGGGTCCCATGGTGGAATGAGCTAAAGTGAAGCACCTACCTTTGTTCCTAATTGACAACAATCCCATTATTCGACAGTGAATATGTTTGTAATGATCCTAGTTACAGTGTGGTAATATTTCATCTTATTTATGCAAAATATATAACCTCTCTTGAAATAGGAACTGTCAATATATAACCTCTCTTGAAATAGAAACTGTCAATATATAACCTCTCTTCCGACTTCCGTTCAGGATTGGTTCATCGGTCCCACGATTTATAAAGATTGCACGTACCTCCCGGGGATTAAATTACTAGCCAATCTTTACCTTTACAATTTACAAACTCACAAAAAATCAACGCAGTCTTTGGAGGTCACAGGCCTACACATTTGACCCTGAAACTGGAAAACATGACAGAGTGAGAGAATTGTGGATAAAATGCCCTGAGAGGAGAATAGCATCTGGGGTTTACACATCTTCAGACAACATAAACATTTTTTCCTTCAGAATGATCAGGTCAGCGTGCAGTTGCCTAAAAATGGCAATATCCATACCTTCTTTAATGAAGAGTCACCGGAGCTGATCACAATTATATTACAGATCGATATTAAACTTTTCACTGGAGCTCACATTTCCAGTTCCCCCACATTTCCTTTCTCGAGCTTCGAATACAGCTTCTTGATGTCCTGCAAATCAGCAATCACTTGATCCCACTTACCTCTATTTACTTCCATTTCTTTTTCAATGTTGCTTCTATCTGGATCCGGTTGATCTTTACTCTGCTTACAGTTGAGTATCAATATCCCACAACACTCTTACTTCCTCTTGAATTTCCTCTACTGAGAACTGTGGGGTTCTTTTATTTTCTTCCTCTGTGAGCAGACACGGCTGGTTTCCATTGCACTTGCCAATACCATGCTCCTGGGCAGTTCTTTCTGAGAATGAAAATGATCCATACTGCTCTGGATCCCCTATGGTGGAATAAACTACTGGTGAAGCATCCATATTTGTTGCTGACTAACAGTAAGTCCATTGTTCAACTGAGAATATATTTGTGATGATCCTACTTATAGTGTGGTAATATCTTATCTTATATGTGCAATATCGAACTTCTCTTGAAATGGGAACTGTCATGAACACTGAAGTATTTAGTCAATTTAATCCTAATGCTTTAAAGGTTGTCACTCCTTTTCATCCTAATGTTTTGAAGCTTGTCGCTCTTTTTATGGGGTGTAATTGCTCTATCAGAATTAGTAAAATAAAACAATTCCATTTACATGTAGAGCCTGATATCTTAAATTATATTATTTATCTGTCTATATAACAACGCATGTGGAAATGATAAACAATCTGCCCTCAACGCAGGTGATTTTCCAGCACTTATGCAATCCTTCCCATGTCCTACCATTCAGCCAATGTGCTGGTTATCCATAAACTGTAGGCAAAGAATATTATTTTAGGCTTTAGCGCTTCTGCAGGGCCACCAATGTCCTGCCATTCAGCCAATGTGCTGGTTAGCTG
Source organism: Pinus albicaulis (assembly GCA_034641835.2). Taxonomy (NCBI): domain Eukaryota; kingdom Viridiplantae; phylum Streptophyta; class Pinopsida; order Pinales; family Pinaceae; genus Pinus; species Pinus albicaulis. The sequence continues at coordinate 197,954,374 of CM076578.1, read as the reverse complement.
TAAGTTGTAGGGAAAGGAAAGATTGTTTCAGTTAGGTTGCTTTTATATGATAAGCTGACTATTTCTAATCTCCAATCATAGTGTAGAAATTAAATCCTGTGATATGCCTTACTGCCAGAGGTGATGTTGAAATTTGATCCTATAGGACACATTAGATTGCGTATAATCAAGAGCAGGTGGTTCACCTGTTAATAGAATATCAGCAAATTATCCATTGCAAATACAAAGGCCAGCCAGAAGTCTGGTTATGCGCCCTCCAATTTTGGAGGAATGCGGAATGTTGTACTTAAGCCTTTGCTTTGAGGTTTGAAGTACCCATTTCATGGTTCTCCATCAAGCCATATTTATCTTTAAACAAATGAAAAAAAATTGGAATGAGGAAAACTATTATGAATGATACTACTCTAGCCATAAGGGATACCATTGTTAATGTTTGAAGGTTCCTCAGGATTTGCATCTTCTACAGCATTTGATTAGATCTACTTTTAGTTAAAATTTTCAGCTATGTTTCACAATAAATAAAAAAGAGCAAATGCTTAGAATTATGTGAATCTCGAAAAGCAATGACAGTTAAATTTTGTCAGCAATGTAAAACAAAATAATTAGACTCCAACATGGTTCAGAGGATCAATTCATTAGGTTAGAAGTTATAGGTTGATAATAATCCTCTAATCTATAGAGGCAAAAAGACAGCAATTTATTTCTAAACCATTTACTTCGTAGATAATAATATTGACATTATGGATGGATAATAAATCTAAAATGAAACGTAGATTTGCAAACCACCATTGACTATAGTGTTGCAAAAGAACCTAATTCCCATTGACAATAATCAGTAGATAGATAATATATACTAACAAAAAATTGCATAGACAACTAGAAGTACAAAAATATTGTCATTCTAAGAACAATAGCTAGAAGTACAAAAATATTGCCATTGTAAGAATAATAGCAACATTGAAAATATTTTGTTGTTATCAGCTTCACAAAATTAAAAAGTAGAGGATTGTTCATTCAATGTAGGGACATCATTGCTTGTTGCACTTGTACTGCTAAGCAAATTGGATATGCTTTGTCTCAATCCCCTAGAAGGAACTATATTTTCCATGAAATCTTCTCTAATACTCTCCAACATCCTCACTACATCTCTCATAGTCGGTCTTTCTTCTGGTGAACATTTTGAACAAAGCAGACCAACTTGTAGCAGAGAAATTAAGCATTTGTATGCATTCTTTTCTTCAAATTCATCTCCATTCACCTCACTAAAAAGACCACTATCAATTACTTCCTTCAATCTATTTTGGAATGTGGACTTCACCCAATTGTGCAAATTTAGGTTTCCAACAAATATGTCGCTAGTTGGTCTTTTTCTGGTAAGCATTTCCAATAACAAAATGCCATAGCTGTAAACATCCCCTTGGGTGGAAACTATCCCACCCAATCCATACTCTACAAGAAAGGAAACATTCATTAAATTTTACTTAACCAATCTATACAATATTGTAAATGAACAAAGATGGGTGAAAGTTTTCTTCTAAAGAGACATACCTGGGGCAATGTAACCCACGGATCCTCTCAAAGAAAGTGTTGAAGTGAGTGAATTAGTAGAGCTTTCACCAATTAATCTTGAGATACCAAAATCTGTTACATGGCCTAACATATCCCCATCCAAAAGTACATTGCTAGGTTTTAAATCACAATGCACTACTTGCACAAAACAATCATGATGAAGATACTCCATGGCATAGGCCACATCTATTGCAATGTATAATCGAGCTTTCAATCCCAATTCACAAATATCCTCGCCATTGTTGTCATCTCTATTATCAGGATACAAATGGTTCTCTAAACTTCCGTTAGAGATAAACTCGAACACTAAACCTTTGAAATGAAGGTTGGAACATGATGATATGATTTTCACCAGATTTCTATGTCGAACCTTTTGCAAGACACTACATTCTGCTTTAAAACTCTTCTCAGCCTGGTCATTTTGCAATTGGTAAACCTTCACAGCGACAAATGTGCCATCTTTCAAAGTTCCTTTATAGATTGACCCAAAGCTACTTGTTCCTAGCAAGCTGGCTTGGGCAAATCCATTAGTTGCTATGTGAAGCTCTTGATATGAGATTCTTTGGTAGTCTAACTTTTGGAAAATAGCTCTTGAGACATCAATTCTTTGTATATGCATATTCCCTCTCCGTAGGAATCTTAAAACTAGACAACATAGTATAAAAGCAATAGCTCCACTCATTGGCAATAATACTTGCTTGAGAATTGTAAGATGATCTCTTGGTGTTGGGCAAGCATATAACTGGAATAGTTTTGGTCCACAAAGGTTAGGATTTCCATTGAAGGACATGACGATTGATTGATTTGAAAAAATTCCTCCATTTGGAAGTTCCCCAGTGAGCTTGTTAAAAGATAAGTTCAAATATTGAAGCATTTTCAATTTGTTGAGAGTAATTGGTATTGTCCCTGATAAGACGTTGGAAGAGAGATCTAGGCTCACAAGACTTTGTAAATTTTCAAGTGAATCCGGAATAGAGCCTTGAAAGAAATTTTGAGATAAATTCAAAGATAATAGTTCAACACAACTTCCAAGGGTAGATGGAACGACCCCAGACAAGTGATTAGCAGAAATGTCTATAGCTTGAGCCATTGCAATTTTACCAATTTCCATGGGCAAGGAACCTTCTAATAAATTCCATGACAAATTCAAGTAGAAATGTAGATTATAAAGTGCAGCAATTTCTCTTGGTATGCTTCCAGTGAGTCTATTGTGGGACAAGTCAAGCTTTTCCAAATTTGTACAATTTCCTAAGCTGGTGGGTATGCCTCCTGATAATTGATTGTGATGAAGGAGGAGATCTCTTAGTTGTTTAAGGGATGCAAGGGAATTGGGAATCTTTCCAGAGAGCATGTTTCCACTGATGTCCAAGAGACCGAGATGTTGTAAATTTTGAAAGTCATTAGGTATGTTTCCTTGTAATTTATTGTTTGCTAAATATAATTGTTCTAGATTTTTAAGGTTTCTTAAAGATGGAATCTTACCATTTAAAAGATTTTCAGACAAGTTTAGATAGGGTAAGCTACTAAGATTGCCTATAGATGGAGGGATGATTCCTTCTATCATGTTTTTTGATAATGACAAGTAAGACAAACTGGTGGAAAGTTTTCCTATGGCAAAAGGCAAGACACCACTTAGTTTGTTATTGTACAAGTCTAATTGTTTTAGGTGGGAACAATTAGTAAGGGCTACAAGGGCGGGCATGGTTGTAGCACTACCACTAGTAAGTTGATTATTGTGCAAAAGTACAATTTCAAGGAGTGGTAGCTTACCCAATTCTATAGGCACACTCCCACTCAACTTGTTGTCTTTTAGAGTAAGGATTTTGAGTTGTGAACAATTTCCAATGGAATTTGGTATGTTTCCACTAACTTGATTTCCCCACAAATTCAACGCCTTCAAGTTAACCATATTTGACAAAGAAGTGGGAATGCTCCCTGTGAGTTTGTTTAAAAAAATATCCAAGTCAGTCAAAGAGGAGATATTTGACAAAGAGGCAGGAATGATTCCTGACAATTCATTCTCACTGAGAGAAAGAAATTGGAGACTAGTAAGTCGGCTCAACTCTTGTGGTATACTTCCAGTAAATTTGTTTATTGAAATTTCCAAATCAGTCAAAGTGGAGATATTTGACAAAAAAGTGGGAATGATTCCTGATAATTCATTGTCATAGAGATAAAGAGTTTGGAGACTAGTGAGCCGACCCAATTCTTGTGGAAGAATGCCTGTGAGTTTGTTTAGACAAATCTGCAAGTCAATCAAAGTGGAGATATTTGGCCAAAATGTCGGAATGTTGCCTGAGAATTCACCATAATGCACTTGTGAGACATTTTTTCGCAATCTCTAAAATAATCAAAACGAAATTCTAGGTTTCCAAAGGAAATACGAATGATACCTGTGAGGATGTTTCCTCCCAATAAAAGTTGCTGCAGATGTGTGAGGGAACCCAATTCCTTCGGAATGCTTCCAGTGAGATTGTTGTAGGAGAGCCCCAAGAAAACAAGATTTGTGCAATTGTGGAGATCATTTGGGATGTTTCCTTTCAATTCATTGCGGTCCAGCCAAAGAGTGCTCAAACGAGAGAGGCGTCCCAATTGAGTTGGGATATGACCCTGGAGAGCATTGTCACTGAGATCAAGCTTATGGAGAAACGACAAATTGGCGAGGAAAGGAGAGATGGTGCCCTGCAGTTTCATTCTAGGGAGGGTGAGAGAGAACACTCTGTCCATGTGACGGCGGCTACAGGTTATGGCACTCCAGTTGCACAAGGGAACTGCGGGAATCCAATTGGCCATGGAACCATAAGGATCGCTGGTTATTGCGCTCCTGAATGCCAAGAGCGAATGTCGATCGTCATGGAATGAATGCGCAGAGGAGAAAATGAAGAGGAAAGAGAGCATATAAAGGGCAACAGGGAAACAGAGAAACGACATGGTGAATGATGGGGAATTGCAACGTGAGGTCAGAATATGGAGCGGAGATGTGCAGTGCCGTGTACGTGGGTTCTGAGAAATATTTATAGGCGGGAAAAGATTTGGGCGTGATGAAGAGGGAGCAGAGGCATTCGCGAAAGGATTGTGGTGGAGGTGCGTGATGAAGAGGGAACAGCTACATTTGCTAAAAGATTTGTGGTGGGGCCGTCCAATGACAAGAATTACTCGTGCGCTCGTGTATCACGCCAAGCGTAATTGAAGATGATTTATTATTTTTATTTTATTGGTCTAAAAATTTAGTAAGAATTCATTATAAGTTTGATACTTAAATTTTACACGATGGAAATATTTTTAAAAAAATTAGAGTGCCAAATTCATATATATATATATATATGTGAGTTAAAAAATTAGAGTGCCAAATTCATATACTAGTGCATAGAGTGCTGAATATATGAGCTGAACCAAAAATCACATTAAAAATATTATAAACTTTGTGTTGGAGCTGTCCAATACACCCCAATACACAACTCAGTATAATAATGCAATGCAAGATGTGTGTTTTTCTTGGGACTTTTTAAAGTTTTTGGGTCATTTAAGTGTTTTTTTTTTGAAATTTTGTAGGAATTCATTGAAAATAGAAGTTTGATGAGTAATCTTGCACAATCGAAGTTCTCTAGAAGTTTTTTAGCCTGTTGGATCCTAAAAAAATACCAGTTTAAATAATATCAGTCAAGATTTTACCTCAATTTTTTTCACCATATTTCAATACTTAAACTCCAAAATCAGACTAAAAACAACTCCATTAATTATTAATTATTGAGATATTTGTGCATATCACTCTTATAAGAATTAAGGAGCATAGCAATGTGGATAAGGATTACGTTGGAGTTGATTTGTTATTTTCAAAAACAAATATTCTTCACCATTGACGGAGACCTGAAATGTGGTACATACATTGGAGTTGATTTGTTATTTTCAAAAAAAAATATTCTTCACCATTGACGGAGACCTGAAATGTGGTGCAGACATCAGAGAAGGTGGTGTCATTTTTCGGAGCATAAATGAAGATTGGGTGGAGCCCCGGAATATATCTTTATAGATGACCATGAAGAAAATTAAATTTTTTTATAATGATGAGAAGTTATGAATCTTGAACCAACACTGATTTATGGCTTCCCAGAAAAGATAAAAAGATAAGAACTTATTTGGTTTCTTTTAAAATTTGATCATTGAGAGTTTTAATAGAGGCATTCATGGATCCATATAAATATTTTTGATAAGATAAAATATTACTAAGTGTGATATTGAATAAATATTTTGAAAATTATATTTAAATATAAGGTATTTTAAGATAAGATCGTAGAGAAATCTATAAATTAAAGATATATTTTAATTTGCACTCTAATTTTATATAATGTTACAAATATAAGATAATTGAAAGAAAAAAAAAAATTACTTTTTAGTACGAGGAAAAAATGTAATTTCTTCACTATTTAATATCGAGTTATTTAAAAAAAAAAAATCTACTTCTTATTACTAGGAAGAAATGTAATTTCTTCACTACTTAATATAGAGATGACAAGGAATAATATTATTGTTTTTTTTGTAAGTTAGGCTATTCTATTAATTCAAAAATAGAGAAGTTACATATGTTACAGGCCGGGTTGACAAAAACTAGCCCAGACAAAACTTAAAACAGAAAATTACATTATGCGCAGTAGCACTAGTGTATCTAAGTAGCACAAAATATGCCGTAGCAAAAAAACACTAATGGCAAGCTTGACAAAAAACATGGAAGAGTTGTGTTGATCCGGATTTATACAGGAATGCAACAGAATGGATACACAGAAGGGCAAGCAGCACTGGGGCTCAGGGGGTCAGAGTAGCCAGGGGGTGCGCAGGTAGAGATGCAACAACCCAGCAGGGACTACGCAGCGCAATGCTGAGAACAGGGCTTCGCAACCTTCTGAAGTCAGGGAGATGCCAGAGCTTAGGTAAAGAGGTGAAAGGCAGAGGTAAAATATTGTGGCTTAAAAGGCGTTGAGAGCCCATCTTTTTAAAGGGGCTAGGATGTGTGCGAGGAGGATAGCAATGAGTAGGCCTCGCACGCATTTGCATGCCATGATCGATCACCTGAGCAAGCTCGAGGGAAGGGGAATGACTCCAATACGAGTTAATCATGGTGATCATTATGGTGATAGATGCGAAGGGATGCCCTGGACAAGGTGACACAATTCCCATCGTCTCGTCATCATTCTTGATTTTGTGAGTCTCATGCGAATGGCTAACGGTTTGAGGATCCGCAACAGGTGAGGCTCTGCACATAAGATCTCCGTCCTCCAGGGTGTGTGAGATGTGATTGCCAAGAGTGTCAATTCTGTCACCCGCATCTAAGATCTCCGTCCTCCAGGGTGTGTGAGATGTGATTGCCAAGAGTGTCAATTCTGTCACCCGCATCTGGGGGAAGGAATAATATTATTTTTATTACATGGTGTGTAATTCATTTTACAGCTTACATGTGATTTTTAAAATAAAAATGTAAAATATTTTAATGTCCATATTAACTAACATGATTTTATATCTACTTTAAATAGAGAAAATAAAAGTAATTTAAATTAAAAAATTCTTATATTTTCAATTTTCATAACAAGGAAGATGTGTAATTTATTTTATTTCTAATATGGAGTTGATATATAAGATTTTAAAAATATCAATCACAAAGAAAATCTTAAGATTTTAACATGAAACATATATAGAGACATAAATAATTCTTATTCCATTTATAACCGTTCTCTAATTCAACATATGAGGGATATTTGTAATTATTTTAATACTTAATATGGATTTGATATGGAATTACACCAAAGGTGTCTTTTTTTTGAATTAGTTAGGCATTTTTTTGAAATTAGTCAGGCTAGGCATTTTCTACCTTTTTCATCTCCATTTGACAGGTGTCTGTCTTATATAATCATTTTCTTGCTTTTTGAAATTAGAAAGGGTAAGCATTGTCTACCTTTTTCATCTCCATTTGACATCCGAAGGTGTCCCTTCTTGAAATTAGTGTCTACCTTTTTCATCTCCATTTGACATATGTTTGTCTTATATAATCATTTTCTTCCTTTTTTAAATTAGTGGCTAAGCATTGCCTACCTTTTTCATCTCCATTTGACATCTTATGTCTTATATAATCTTTTTCTTTTTCTTTGAAAGTAATTTTTTCTCTTTTTTAAAGTAAGTGCTCAAAAAGTTTTTAATAATATATTTTTGAAAAATATACAATTTATTACATGATGAGAATGTGTCCCTTTTTTAAATTAGTGAGCCTAGGCATTGTCTCCCTTTTTCATCTCCATTTAACATCTGTCTGTCTTATATAATCATTTTATTCTTCTTTTAAAGTGAGTTTTTCTCTTATTCTTTTAAAGTAAGTGCTCAAATAGTTTTTAATAATATATTTTTGAAAAATAGGCATTTTATTACATGATGAGAAATTTAACAAAATTTTCATTATTTTTAAACCTAAAAAATTTAATTATTTAGATAAGCATGTATATTTTGGAAGGAATGGTTTTCTGAATTTTAATTTAATTATCAATAATTATTAGGTGGATGGTAGGGATTTAACCTCCATGAAATATTCTAGAATTTTCATAGTAATATACACAAATGGATGACTGTGATTTATCTCTAAAGTAGTTATGTCTTTTTTTCCCTTTTAATTAAATTAATTAATTAAAAAAAATGTTATATGAACATGTGTCATGTGAAATGAGTTATGGTTTTGGGGGCATGTAGTATTGATAAGCCATAGTGATGACCCATGATATTATAACAAAGCCTATTTACAAATTAAGAATCTCCACGATAAATTAGGGATAAATCTCTATGGTTAAAAAATTTGTTCCATAGTTTTTTAAATGTAAATATGTTTAACAAATATATTAATTGTTTTTATAACTAATAACAATTTAAATTAAAGTTATAATAAACTTTTCTTAACCCACACTTGAAATATTGAGTTGAAAAATAAATTAATATTTTAATATTTTGAGAGTTAAATTTTAAAATTTAAAATTTAAATATTCATGTACAATGAAATTTAAATTTATGGTTAAATTTTAAATTTTATAATTCAAATATTCATGTACAATGAAATTTAAATTTTAGCCCTAAAAGCATTAATGACAATCTCTAAATTTTACTAATAAAAAATTTAGCCCCTCGACTTTAGTAACATTTATAATAGTTATCCCCGATGGGGAAGTCACATCTGAAGGACAAATGGGGGCAGGAAATGCAGACCGGACAGGCTTGACACCACGCGCCACCCAGCTCCATTAACCTCCCACGCTTGAATATTTACAAGCCCTCAGGATGTGAAGAGTCGTGGAGGGAGACGTGCGCATCTCAAGTGCTTGGGCAAGGGAGGACGAGAGAGAGAGGAATTTAGAGAGAGGAGGAGAGAGGGAGGGATAGAGAGATGGAGTTGGAGGGGGGAGAGGGAGGAATGAAGAAATACATAGACTGAGAAGTGGAGAGAGAGAGGGAGTTACAAGGGAGAGATGGAGAGAGAGTGTGTATGTTTAGGGGTGAGATAAAGAGATAAAGAAGGAGAGACAGAGAGAAGAGGAGAGAGGGAGGGATATAGTAACAGAGAGAGAGAGAGAGAGAGAGAGAGAGAGGAGGAGACTGATGGGGGAGAGAGAGGGGGGTAAGAGAGAAATGGAGAGAGAAGAGGACTTGAGAGATAGGAGGAGACTGATGGGGGACAGAGAGGGGGGTAGGAGAGAAATGGAGAGAGATAAAGGACGAGAGCGAGGATTTCAGAGATAGGAGGACAGTGATGGGGGGGAGAGAGGGGGGTAGGAGAGAAATGGAGAGAGATGAAGGAAGAGAGAGAGGACTTGAGAGATAGGAGGAGAGTGATGGGGGAAGAGAGAGGGGGCTAGGAGAGAAATGGAGAGATAGGAGGAGAGAGGGAGGGAGAGAGGAGGAGAGAGGGATGGATAGAGAGTTGGAGGGGGATAGAGGGAGGGAAGAACAAAGACATAGAGAGTGAGAAGTGAAGAGAGAGAGAGAGAGAGACAAAGGATAGATGGAGAGAGAGTGTATATGTTTGGGGTGAGATAAAGAGATAAAGAAGAATATATGGAGATAAGGCGAGAGGGAGGGATTTAGTAACAAATTTGGAGAGAGAGAGAGAGAGAGAGAGAGAGAGAGGATGTGAGAGAGTGGAGAGAGGGAGGGAAAGAGATATGGCGTTGGAGTGGGAGAGAGAGGGAGGTAAGAAGAAATACATAGAGAGAGAAAAGTGGAGAGAGAGAGGAGTGATAAGGAAGATGGAGAGAGAGGGAGAGAGGACAATAGGAGGAAAGAGAGATAGAAGTGGGGGATACGGAGAGAAGTGGAAGATAAAGATATAGATGGAAGGTGACGAGAGGGAAGAAGAGAGAGATGAAGAGAGGGAGGGAGGGGCATGGAGATTGATAGATATGGTGTGGAAGAGTGTGTGTGTTTGGGGGGCGAGTTGAGATAAAGAGAAAAACAAGGAAAGATGGAGGGAGATATATATTTAGATGGATAGGGGAGAGAGGGAATAATATTTCTTGCACTAGATGCATTGATTTCAGTGTAGATGGTGATTTCTAATCCTATTTTATTGCTTGCACTCGATGTGTTTATTTTAGTGTAGATGGTGATTTCTAATCCTATTTGATTGCTTTCACTAGATGCATTGATTTCAGTGTAGATGGTGATTTCTAATCCTATTTGATTGTTTGCACTAGATGCATTGATTTTAGTGTAGATATTGATTTCTAATGATATTTGGTTGCTTGCACTAGATGCATTGATTTCAATGTAGATGAATTCTATTCCTATTTGATTTTTTGCTGTTGAGATTGCAACAAGATGATGAGCTTAGTGGAAAGAAGTCGCCTTCACTAAGTGGGCCCGCAGGCTATTTTTGGTGCACAGTCTATTTTTAGACCATGTCTATTTTTAGACATGTTGATCATATTCTATGAGTTGCAGGATGCTATTTGTGGATGGTTGGTCAAGTTGGAAAAAAAATAGATGGAATTCTATTTTTAGACATATTGGGCTGAATCTATTTTTAGATTGCTAGTCTAAAAATAGATATGTCAAATATTATTAGCTCTTAATAATATTTGGACTATAAACATTATCTTATTCTCTTGGAGCACTTCAGTTAAGTGCACAGATGTGGCACAGGAGCTGACAGAAGGAATTACGCTATTCCCGAGGGTTAAGTGGAGCTATTGCATGGATACTTCAGTTAGAACTCATGTGACAGAGTTTGGTGGAGTTATTGAGGTAGTTGATGGAGTTGTGTTCAGTTTAACTGAGTTAAACATAGTTGAGCTAGTTGTATCTAGTCTAACTGATTCATACACTAGTGAGAGTGGTGTGAATTAATTATTAATTAATTCACTAATTATTAACTCATTAATCAACTAAAGAATACATCAGTTAACTTCAGTGCATGGACAATTTCAGTGGAGACCAGTGAAGAAGTAGGTGAAAGAGCAGTGTGACTATCAGTTGTGAATATACTGGTGCATGAGTTTGCACCACACATTGATGGAGATGCTAATGAGGATTGCGCAATGCATAATAGGTCAATTCGAGTTCATTCAGAGCCAATATTCAGCACGGATTGCGCAGTAGAGGCAGGCTAACAGGTGGCAGAGATTGGAGCATGTGTTTTGCTAGATCGGACCTAATTAGTGTGTAGCAATTGGAGATTGTACTGATAGCTTGTGAGGAGCTTTGTATAATGATTGTTACATGATCTCTATGACATATAAGCTTTAAGCTTTCCCATGAAATACTGTGTTCATATGTGTGATTTTTTATGGTTTTAATGTGTGCATGCGATTGTTTTTATTTCCGCAATTAATGATCAATGGTAGAAGAGATTCTGTATTGTGCATGAAGTTAAAATAGTGTGTGATCAGGAGAATCTCGGTGAATAACATATCAGTTATTCAAATTTCTACGTGGTATCAGAGCGATATTGATCATTGGAGCAATTACAAAACATTGAAGCGGTTGAGTTTTGAGCTGGTGGAATTCGAATTTGCAGTAGTGTTTTCTTGGTGTCGAAGTTGAGATGTCTTTCAACAGATTTCAATTGGAGTATGCCCTTGAGGGCAGCTCGAATTATGTTGCATGGAAGGACAGGATGGAGGCAGTGCTGGATGACAATGGGTTGAAGGAGTTCATAGATGTAGAAATTCCAAAACCTACTTCTGGCGATGCTGCCGCACTTGACGCATGGAAAAACAAGACAGCAAAGTGTCGAAGAATTATGTTGGAAGGTGTAAAGGATCACATAGTGTCCAACCTTCATGGTAAGGCTTCTCCATTCTTGATGTGGAAAGCGTTGACAGACTTATTCCAAAGCAAGAGCGACCAGAGGAAGTTGGCGCTCAAGGATAAACTCAAGAACATAAAAATGGAGAAAGGCGACAGTATGCCCAAGTACCTCACGAAGTTCATCCAATGCAGGGATGAGCTGGGAAGTGTGGGGGTGACTGTTGATGATGAGGACTTGGTGAGTTTGGCTCTCCTTGGGCTTCCGAAGAGTTGGCATTCCTATCAGGACTCTGTCAATGGTCGGGAGAAATTGCCAGGATGGGAGCGACTTTGGTCGGATCTTTTGCAAGAGGAGATAAGGCGAAGTAACAGATGGATCTTCATCAAAGAACTCGATGAAGAAAATTGTGCTTAGCTCGCTGTAAGCAAGGAAGGGGAAGAGCAAGAAGAATGCTTCTCAATCCGGGCAGAAAGGCAAGAAGCAGTATATGCAAGGTGAAGTGCTTTCACTGTCACCAACATGGACATTACGCCACTAATTGTCCACAGAAGAAGAAAAATAAGCAGGTTGCTGGATCTGCAGCTGGAGAGGCCTTAGCCTCGCAGTTTGAGCTAGATTTTTCGCTGATTGCATGCTTGGTCTCAAGTATGATGGGTTTAGTGTGGTTTCTTGACAGTGGTGTGTCTTTTCATATGACCGGAGACAAATATTTTTTTACTGATCTGGATGAGAAAGATATTGGAGTGCACATTGAGATGGGCGATGATGGTAGACACAGTACAACCAGTATCGGTACCATTTCCTTTGAGAGGGAGTCTGGTAAACCCTTTGTATTGAAGGAAGTGATGCATGTTCCAGGATTGAAGAAGAATCTGATCTCGGTGGCCATGTTAGAAGACAAGGGATATGATGTTGTCTTTAGCGAGCGAAAGGCTTTCCTACGCAGTAAGGAAACTGGTGAGACCCGGAGGATAGGGGTTCGAGTTAAGAACCTTTATCAGTTGCAGGTAGATGGATGCGCAACAATGGCAGGCAAGGTAGAAGGAGTGGTGAGTTGGGATGATGGCAAGCTGTGGCACAGGAGATTGAGCCACCTTCACCATGGTGCTTTGAAGATACTGTAGCAGATTTCTACTGGGCTTCCTAAGGGCACTCCTGCACAGTCAGATCAGTGCAAGGGATGTAGCTTGGGAAAATTTGTGAAAGCCACCTTTCACGAGAAGGATAGTCGCGCCACGACGATCCTTGAGAGAATTCACATAGATGTGTGTGGACCTTTCTAAGTAGCTTCAACAGCAAAGCACAGGTACTATGTGATATTTGTTGATGATTTTTCTCGGAAGTGCTGGATCTTCTTCATGCAGAAGAAGAGTGAGACATACTCAAAGTTTTGTGAGTTCAAGGCACTAGTTGAGAAATAATCGGGGAAGCAGGTGAAGGCTCTTAGGAGTGACAATGGTGGTGAATTCATCTCTGGAAAATTCAAGGACTTTTGCAGCGCAGAAGCAATTCGAAGAGAGCTCATAGCACCTCATAACCCACAACAGAATGGGGTTGCTGAGCAAAATAACAGAATGATTGTGGGTGCTGCACGGGTGATGTTGCATGATCAGGGTCTTCCCATACACTTGTGGGATGAGGCATGCAATACTGCAGTATATGTGCAGAACCGTTGTCCTCACAGGATACTTGGCATGAGTACACTCGAGGAGGCGTTTTTTGGTAAGAAGCCTGATATTTCCCATTTGAGGATTTTTGGTTCACCTGTTTACATTCATGTGACGAAGGATGCCAAGAAGAAGATGGCGCTAACCGCAGAGGTTGGGATATTTGTGGGGTACACTAATATGCCCCACAACTATCGTGTGTATTTTCCAGACATTCGCAAGACTGTTGTACGACGAGATACCAAATTTCATGAGGAGAAAACCATGAAGTGTTCGCTTGAGAGGGAGCCACACTTGCATGCAGATGAGGAGCTATTAGTTCCTAAGGATGAGTCTCAGGATGTGGATCAGCCACAAGATGAGGTTCATGGAGTGGAAGAGACCACTCATGCAGCGCCAACCATCAGAGGGCGGAAGCGCACTACGGAAGCTGAGCGACTGGCTCAAGATGCAGAGAAGGTTGTAGGAGCACCTACAGCACAGCGCAGACAGAGACAACACCCCATCTGCATAGCCTGACATGCTCCAGGACAAGCAGACGGATAGGAGCCATCCTCTTCGAGAAAAGTCAGGAGGATCCCATGGGTAGATGCCATGGTGGAAGAGTACATTCCAATTGTCAACAGCATGGGAGATTGTCCCACGCTGGATGGGAAATCTGTGGTAGGTTCAAGATGGATCTACAAAGAAGCAAGGTACCGACGGGGAGTGTGGAGAAGCACAAGTCAAGATTTGCTGCTCGAGGCTTCTCAAGCGTACTGAGGGGATCGATTATGGAGAAACCTTGCACCTGCCGTGAAGGTATTCTTCCATGCGTACGATCCTGTGCCTTCTCTTGGCCACAGATGGGGTGGCAGATCCACCGTATGGATGTGAAGACCTGTTCCCTCTGTGAGGTTATTGAGGAGAGGGTGTTGAGAGTGTGCTCCCCTTAAGGTTTTGATTTTACTTTCGTCGATTCATGTGTGCAGGCTCAAAAGAGCATTTTATGGGTCGAAACAAGCACCTCGTGCTTGGTACACAAGGATCGACATTTATTTTATAGAGTGAGGTGGATCCGAACCTATACCAGATAGTGGTGGAGGGTAAGTTGCTGATCATTGTACTTTATGTAGATGATTTGATATTGACCGGTGATGAACAGTTGATACTCTCATGCAAGGCTGATCTTGCAAAAGAGTTTGAGATGAAGGACTTGGGCTTCCTTCATTATTTCCTGGGATTGGAAATTTGGTAGCGCAGTGATGGACTGTTTGTTTCTCAAGGCAAGTATGCCCGGGAGATACTGGAGAAGTTCAACATGAATGGCTGCAAGCCTATTGATACTCCTCTTCCTGGTGGTTGGAGGAAGGAGGATGCTACATCGACGGATGTAGTTGATGCCACTGTTTACTGACAGTTGGTGGGGTCGCTCATGTATCTGGTCAATACACGACCCGACATATGCTACGTAGTTAACCAGCTTTCACAAGCTATGGTTAAGCCTACCAAGCTCTTTTGGAAGACAGGGAAGCATGTATTGAGATATCTCAGAGGCACATTGGGATATGGATTATGGTACAGACAGTCGGATGAGGTGAAGCTGTGTGGCTTCACGGATGCAGATTGGGCAAGGAGCCCAATGGACAGAAAGAGAACATCTGGAGGGATTTTCAGTATCGGGTCGACAACAGTTTCTTAGTACAACAGGAAGCAGATTTCCGTGGCATTTAGTTCATCAGAGGCCGAGTATATGGTAGTGAGTTTGGCTGCATGCGTGGCTATATGGATGAGGAAGATCCTGGTCGGGTTGTTCGGTTCACACTTAGATCCTACTGTGATATATTGTGATAATCAGAGTTGCATAAAACTCTCGGTTAATCCAGTATTTCATGATAGATCTAAACACATTGACATCCGGTATCATCATATCAGAGATTGTGTGTAGCGGAAGATCATGTTACTTTCATACATTCCTACGGAGGATCAGGATGTTGATATCTTGACGAAGGTGCTCACCAGGAGCAAATTCGAATACCACAGGGGCAGGATAGGGGTTGCAGATAATCCATATCTTGTTGAGAGGGAGTGTTGAGATTGCAATAAGATGATGAGCTTAGTGGAAAGGAGTCGCCTTCACTAAGTGGGCCCGCAGGGTATTTTTGGCGCAAAGTCTATTTTTAGACTATGTCTATTTTTAGACATATGGATCATGTTCTATGAGTTGCAGGATGCTATTTGTGGATGGTTGGTCAAGTCGGGAAAAATAGATGGACTTCTATTTTTAGACATACTGGGCAGAATCTATTTTAGATTTCCAGTCTAAAAATAGATATGTCGAATATTATTAGCTCTTAATAATATTTGGACTATAAACATTATCTTATTCTCTTGGAGCACTTCAGTTAAGTGCACAGATGTGGCACAGGAGCTGACAGAAGGAATTACGCTATTCCTGAGGGTTAAGTGGAGCTATTGCATGGAGACTTTAGTTAGAACTCATGTGACAGAGTTTGGTGGAGTTATTGAGGTAGTTGGTGGAGTTGTGTTCAGTTTAACTGAGTTAAACATAGTTGAGCTAGTTGTATCTAGTCTAACTGATTGATACACTAGTGAGAGTGGTGTGAATTAATTATTAATTAATTCACTAATTATTAACTCATTAATCAACTAAAGAATATATCAGTTAACTACAGTGCATGGATAGTTTCAGTGGAGACCAGTGAAGAGGTAGGTGAAAGAGCAGTGTGACTATCAGTTGTGACTATACTGTTGCATGATTTGCAACAACCAGTGATTGGAGATGCCAATGAGGATTTCACAGTGCATACCAAGTGAATTCAAGTTCATTCAGAGCCAATATTCAGCAGGGATTGCATAGTAGAGGCAGGCTAACAGGTGGCAGAGATTGGAGCATGTGTTTTTCTAGATCGGGCCTGATTAGTGTGTAGCAATTGGAGAT
Source organism: Pinus albicaulis (assembly GCA_034641835.2). NCBI lineage: Eukaryota > Viridiplantae > Streptophyta > Pinopsida > Pinales > Pinaceae > Pinus > Pinus albicaulis. Next base: position 197,937,924 of record CM076578.1, on the reverse strand, counting down.
TGTACTGAGAGCTTGTGAGGAGCTTTGTATAATTATTGTTACATGATCTCTATGACATATAATATAGAGATAGTTGGGGGTTTTTAGCTTTAAGCTTTCCCATGAAATACTGTGTTCATATGTGTGATTGTTTATGGTTTTAATGTGCGCATGCGATTGTTTTTATTTCTGCAATTAATGATCAATCGTAGAATATATTCTGTATTGTGCATGAAGTTAAAATAGTGTGTGATCAGGAGAATCTCGGTGAATAACATATCAGTTATTAAAATTTATACATTTGCGCTAAATGCATTGATTTTAGTGTAGATGGTAATTTCTAATCCTATTTGATTGCTTCTAGTAGCTGCATTAATTTCAATGTAGATGTTCATTTCTAATTATAATTCAGATTTCTTGCACTAGATTGATTGATTTCAGTGTAGTTGATTTCTAATCCTATTTGATTGTTTGCACTAAATGCATTGATTTCAATGTAGATGTTGATTTCTAATCCTATTTGATTACTTGCACTAAATGCATTGATTTCAATGTAGATGTTGGTTTCTAATCATATTTTCTTACTTGAACTGGATGCATTGATTTGAGTGTAAATGTTGATTTTTAATCCTATTTGATTGCTTGCATTAGATACATTGATTTCAATGTATAAGTTGTTTTATGATCTTATTTTATTGATTTCATTAGATGCATTTATTTCAGTGTAGATGTTGATTTCTAATTTGATGTAAGTGGATGTATGATGGTATATTAATTTTAAAGTGATTGGATTAACAATGTGCATTGATTTCAGTATAAACACAAAAAATTATTGACAATGTACATTGATTTTTGTTTTATAGTAATCCAACCTATTAATATTGGAGAGAAAGAGAGACAAAGTATGATGTTTACTACAACAGCTCGAGCTAAATATTTAGATGGTTTAAGATATGAAAATATGACAAATATAACAATGGTGGCAATAAGAATAGTAGAAGAAAATAGTTTTAGATTGATCGCAATGAAGAGTATTTGTAATTAACAACATTCTTATCATTCGCATTTTCTATCATTCAATACTATTATTGTCAATATTCATTCAAAATTTGTATTTCTTCTTTTTTCATCATTAAAGTTATTAACAATATTTATCGACTCAGCAAACTGAGATAACTAAGAAAATTTAAAATTAAAATGAAGAGGTTAATCTTACACATATTTATCATATTTAAAATGATTATATTGTTGAGATTCAACAAGATGATGAGCTTAGTGAAAAGATTCGCCTTCACTAAGTGGGCTCGCAGGCTATTTTTGGCGCAAGTCTATTTTTAGACTATGTCTATTTTTAGACATGATGATCATATTTTAGAAGTTGCAGGTGTTGAAAATGCAGCAAGATGATGGATATTAGTGAAATGAAGTCGCCTTCACTAAGTGGGCCCGCAGGCGAATTCTGGCGCAAAGTCTATTTTTAGACTATGTCTATTTTTTAGACATTTGGAGCATGGTTCGGGGATTCCAGTTTGAGATTCTTGGAGCATTGGTCATGTTGGTAAAAATAGATGAGACTCTATTTTTTTAGGTCGAAGAGGTTGAAGGCTATTTTTAGACTGCCTCTCCTAAAAATAGGGAAGTCAAATATTATTTACCCTTAATAATATTTGGACTATAAACTTCAGTTTACTCTCTTGGAGCACTTCAGTTCGAGCTACAGAAGTGGCTCATGCATCTGACAGAGGAATCACGTGATTCCCAAGGGTTTGATGGCATCATGCATGGTTGACTTCAGTTAGGACTTCAGTGGCAGAAGTTTGGTGGAGGTAATGAGACAGATAGTGGAGTTGTGTTCTGTTTATTTTAGTTGAACTAGTTGAGATTAGTTTAACTAGCTAATCAATTAGTTATGAGTGGAGTGAATTAAATATTATTTAATTCATTAATTAGTAACTCATTATTCAACTCAAGAACACATCAATTCACTACAGTGCATGATCAGTTCAGTGGAGACCAGTGAAAGAGGTAGATGAAAGGGTGGAGTTAGCTATCAATGGCGACATCAGTTGTGCATGAGATTTGCACCACACTTGGAGGAATTTCCCATGATGATTGCGCTGTCAAGCCAAGGAGATTCAAACCTTGGATCTCTATATAGACAGGCCATGATTGCGCAATAGAGGCAAGGCAATTAGTGGTGAGTTTTGAACCAGTAACCTATTCAAAACCAAGCTAGTTTGCGTGTAACTTTATGAGAAAGTACCGAGTACTTGTGAGGAGTATTGTACTGAGTTTGTTACATGATTTCTCCATTATAATATACACAATAGCTGCGGGGTTTTCAACTATAAGCTTTCCCCATACATACTGTGTTAATGTGTATGATGAATTGATGTGCTATCGCTTGTTTTATTTCCGCATGTTTGATGATCTGAGTGGAAGAGATTATGTGTTGCATATAAATTCGAATTGTATGTGATTAGGATAGTCTTGGTGGATAATTAATCATTATTCAGCAAATTTCTACATGGTATCAGAGCTATTGAAGCAGAGATTGATCATCACAGTGATTACAAACTTATTTCGGTAGACAGAGTTTGCATGCAGGCCAGGTAGCCTCCGGATTCATCTTTCTTCGGAAAGTGAAAGGTCTGGTAAATGCCCCTTGCAGTCAATCTCTGTGCTAGAAATAATTTTTTCTCACAGATCTAGAGCGGTTGAGCTTTGAGGTGGAATTCAAATTTTGCAGCAGTTTTGTTTTCTTGGTGCCGGTGTTGAAAATGTCTTTCAACGGTTTGCGACTTGAATATGCTCTTGAAGGCAGTTCGAATTATGTTGCATGGAAGGATCACATGGAGGCAGTATTAGAAGATAATGGTCTGAAGGAGTTCGTAGATACGGATGTTCAAAAGCCCACTGATCCTGCTGAAGTCGATGCATGGCAAAAGAAGATGGTGAAGTGTCGAAGGATCCTGTTGGAGGGCGTCAAGGATCATATTGTATCCAGCCTACATGGAAAGGCTTCTCCATATTTAATGTGGAAAGCTTTGACGGATCTATTCCAGAGTAAGAGCGACCAAAGGAAGCTGGCGCTCAAAGATAAGCTCAGGAACATCAAGATGGAGAAGGGCGATAGTATCGCCAAATACCTCACGAAGTTCACTCAATGCAGAGATGAACTGGGAAGTGTGGGAGTTACTGTCGATGAAGAGGATATGGTCGACCTGGCTCTCCTTGGTCTTCCGAAGGCTTGGCACTCATATCAAGATAGTGTCAATGGTCGGGAGAAGCTGCCGGGATGGGAGCGCCTTGGGGCGGATCTCATGCAGGAGGAGATAAGGAAGACTACTCGAGATGGATCTTCATCAAAGGGAGCTGATGAAGAAAACTGCGCTTTGGTGGCCAAAGCAAAGAAGGGGAAGGCTAAGAAAACCTCTCATTCTGGTGCTAAGGGCAAGAAGCAGGATATGGCGAAAGTGAAGTGTTTTCACTGCCATGATCACGGACATTATGCTACCAATTGTCCAAAGAAGAAGAAGAACAAGCAAGCGGGAAGATCTGCAGATGGAGAAGCTTTGGCTTCACAATTCGAGCTTGACTTTTCACTGATCGCATGCTTGGTTTCAAGTGTGATGGGATCGGTATGGTTCTTGGACAGCGGTGCGTCATTTCATATGACGGGAGATCGGGAGTTGTTCTCAGATCTGGAGGACAAAGATTTGGGTGTGTACATCGAGATGGGCGATGATGGTAGATACAGTGCGACTGGTATCGGTACCATATCCTTTCAGAGGGAGTCTGGTAAACCCTTTGTATTGAAGGATGTCATGCATGTACCGGGATTGAAGAAGAACTTGATCTCTGTGGCGATGTTGGAGGATAAGGGGTATGATGTGGTCTTCAGCGAAGGAAAAGCCTTCCTGCGCAGTAAGACTACTAGAGAGACCCGGAAGATAGGGGTTCGAACCAAGAACCTTTATCAGTTGCAGGTAGATGGCTGCGTAGCTATGGCATGCAAGGCGGGAGAAGTGGTGAGCCGGGATGATGAGGGCGAACTGTGGCACAGGAGATTGGGCCACCTTCACCATGGAGCTTTGAAGATTCTGTAGCAGATTTCTACTGGGCTTCCTAAGGGAACTCTTGCGCAGTCAGATCAGTGCAAGGGGTGTACTTTAAGGAAGTATGTGAAAGCCACCTTTCATGAGAAGGATAGTCACGCCACGACGATCCTTGAGAGAGTTCGCACAGACGTGTGTGGTCCTTTCTCAGTTGCTTCGACAGCAAAGCACAGGTATTATGTGATCTTTGTTGATGATTTCTCTCGAAAGTGCTGGATCTTCTTCATGCAGAAGAAGAGTGATACATTCGCGAAGTTCTGTGAGTTTAAAGCACTGGTCGAGAAGGAGTCGGGGAAGAAGGTGATTGCTCTACGGAGTGATAACGGTGGTGAATTCATCTCGGCTGAATTCAAGGAGTTCTGCAGCACAGAATGGATTCGAAGAGAGCTCATCGCACCCCATAACCCACAGCAGAACGGGGTGGCTGAGCGGAAGAACAGAACGATCGTGGGTGCTGCACGGGCAATGTTGCATGATCAGGGCCTACCCCTTCACTTGTGGGCTGAGGCATGCAATACAGCAGTGTATGTGCAAAACCATTGTCCTCACAAGGTTCTTGGCATGAGTACACCGAAGGAGGCTTATTCTAGCAAGAGGCCTGATATTTCCCATTTGCGGATCTTTGGTTCTCCTGTCTACATGCATGTGACGAAGGATGCGAGAAGGAAGCTGGATCCAACTGCCGAGGTTGGAATATTTGTGGGGTACACTGATACACGTCACAACTACTGGGTATATTTGTCAGACAGTCGCAAGACTGTTGTGCGACGGGATATAAAATTTCAAGAGGAGAAAGCCATGCAGTGTTCGCTTGAGAGGGAGCTACACTTGCATGCAGATGAGGAGCTGCTAGTTCCTAAGGAGGAGCTTCCGGATGTGGATCAGCCACAAGAGGAAGTTCAAGAGGTGGAAGAAACCACCCATGCAGCGCCAACCATCAGAGGGCGCATGCGCACTACAGAAGCTGAGCGACTGGCTCGGGATGCAGAGAAGGTTTTAGGACCACCTACAGCACAGCGCAGACAGAGACAGTCACCGGATCGGTACACCGGATACATGGCTCTTATGAGTCAATGTGTTGTGACGGAGCCATCCTCTTTTGAGGAAGCTGTGGAGGAACCCGCATGGGTTGATGCCATGATCGAAGAATATGATTCGATCATCAGGAACAGTGCATGGGAGATTGTCCCAAGACCGGTTGGGAAATCAGTGGTGGGTTCGCGATGGATCTGCAAGGTGAAGCAGGCGGCTGACGGGAGTGTGGAGAAGTACAAGGCGAGATTTGTCGCCCGTGGCTTCTCACAGATCGAGGGGATTGACTATGAGGAGAATTTTTCACCTGTCGCAAGGTACTCTTCCATACGGACGATCCTTGCTCTCTCAGCGCAGATGGGGTGGCACATTCATCAGATGGATGTGAAGACTGCGTTCCTCAATTGAGTTATTGAGGAAGAGGTGTACATAGAGCAGCCTGAAGGTTTTGAGATCTTCAGCAGTGAGTCGCATGTGTGCCGACTCAAGAGAGCACTGTATGGGCTGAAGCAAGCACCTCGTGCTTGGTACACTCGGATAGACAGCTACTTCACCGGCTTGGATTCTCCAAGAGTGAGGCGGATCCAAACCTGTACCAGATTGTGGTGGAGGGGAAGCTGTTGATCATCGTACTGTATGTAGATGATTTGATTTTGACTGGCGATGAGCAGTTGATACTTTCATGCAAGGAGGATCTTGCACGAGAGTTTGAGATGAAGGACTTGGGCATCCTTCATTATTTCTTGGGATTGGAGATTTGGAAGCGCAGCACCAGCTTTTGCAAGCTATGGTTAAGCCTACCAAGCTCTTTTGGAAGGCAGGAAAGCATGTATTGCGCTATATCAGAGGCACATCGGGATATGGTCTATGGTACAGACAAGAGGATGGAGCGAAGCTTTCTGGCTTCACTGATGCAGATTGGGCAGGGAGTCCAACGGACCGGAAGAGCACTTCTGAAGGAGTTTTCAGCATTGGGTCGACAGCAGTTTCCTGGTACAGCAGGAAGCAGAGATCCGTGGCACTCAGTTCAGCAGAGGCCGAGTACATGGCAGCAAGCTTGGCTGCATGCGAGGCTATTTGGATGAGGAAGATCCTTGCAGGTTTGTTCAGGTTGCATTTGGAGCCTACAGTGATCTACTGTGATAACCAGAGCTGCATCAAGCTCTCGGCTAATCCAGTATTTCATGATAGGTCCAAACATATCGACATCGGGTACCATCACATCAGAGATTGTGTTCAGCGGAGGATCATGATGCTTTCATATGTTCCCACGGAGGATCAGGATGCCGACATCCTGACGAAGGCGCTCACCAGGAGCAAGTTCGAATTCCACAGAGGCAGGATAGGGATTGCAGATAATCCATATCTTGCTGAGAGGGAGTGTTGAGAATGCAGCAAGATGATGGAGCTTAGTGAAATGAAGTCGCTTTCACTAAGTGGGCCCGCAGGCAAATTCTGGCGCAAAATCTATTTTTAGACTATGTCTATTTTTAGACATATGGAGCATGGTTCGGGGATTCCAGTTTGAGATTCTTGGAGCATTGGTCATGTTGGTAAAAATAGATGAGACTTTATTTTTTAGGTCGAAGAGGTCGAAGTCTATTTTTAGACTGCCTCTCCTAAAAATAGGGAAGTCAAATATTATTTACCCTTAATAATATTTGGACTATAAACTTCAGTTTACTCTCTTGGAGCACTTCAGTTCGAGCCTTGGAAGTGGCTCATGCATCTGACAGAGGAATTACGCTATTCCTAGGGGTTTGGTGAGTTCATGCATGGTTGACTTCAGTTAGGACTTCAGTGGCAGAAGTTTGGTGGAGTTGATGAGACAGTTGGTGGAGTTGTGTTCGGTTTAACTTAGTTGAACTAGTTGAGATTAGTTTAACTAGCTAATTAACTAGTAATGAGTGGAGTGAATTAAATATTATTTAATTCATTAATTAGTAACTCATTATTCAACTCAAGAACACATCAGTTCACTACAGTGCATGGACAGTTCAGTGGAGACCAGTGAAAGAGGTAGATGAAAGGGTGGGGTTAGCTATCAGTGGCGACATCAGTTGTGCATGAGATTTGCACCACACTTGGAGGAATTTCCCATGATGATTGCGCTGTCAAGCCAAGGAGATTCGAACCTTGGATCTCTATATAGACAGGCCTGGATTGCGCAATAGAGGCAAGGCAATTTGCGGTGAGTTTTGAACCAGTAACCTGTTCAAAACTGAGCTAGATTGTGGGTAACTTCATGAGATAGTACTGAGTACTTGTGAGGAGTATTGTACTGAGTTTGTTACTTGATTTATCCATTATAATATACACAATAGCTGCGGGGTTTTCAGCTATAAGCTTTCCCATACATACTGTGTTAATGTGTATGATGATTTGATGTGTTATCGCTTGATTTTATTTCCGCATGTTTGATGATCTGAGTGGAAGAGATTATGTGTTGCATATAAATTCGAATTGTATGTGATCAGGATAGTCTCGGTGGATAATTAATCATTATTCAGCAAATTTCTACAGCAGGATGCTATTTGTGGATGGTTGATCAAGTTGGAAAAATAGATGAAATTCTCTTTTTAGAATATTGGGCAAAGTTTATTTATAGATCGTCAATCTAAAAATAGATGCATGTCGATTATTATTAGCTCTTAATAATAATCAGACAATAAACATCAACTTATTCTCTTGGAGCATTTGCACTAAAGGCAGTGATAGGCACAATGAAATTGCAGTGTGTATGAAATTACCTCTCTATTCCTAAGTGGTTTACCGATTAATGCACGGAGGCGCCTCAATCATAAAGAAAGGTTATGACACAGTTGGAAGAAGTAGTTATGGAGTTGTATTTAGCTTAACTCAGTTAGACTTAGTTGAGCTAGTTGTATCTAGTCTAACTGATTGATACACTAGTGAGAGTGGAGTGAATTAATTAGTTAATTAATTCACAAATAGTAACTCATTAATAAACTGAACAATACATCAGTTAACTACAGTGCATGGCAATTTCAGTGGAGACCAGTGGAGAGATAGGTGAAAGGGCAAGATAGACTATCTGTTGTGACTATAGTGATGCATTGATTGCATCACACACACAATGGAGATGAAAATGAGGATTGCACAGTCAAGGATGGAGTAATTCGAATTCATTTAGAGCTATTCTTCAACAGGGATTGCGCAGTGGAGGCAGGCTAGCAGGTGGCAAAGATCGGTGCATGGATTTGCAAGATTAGGCCTGATTAGTGTATGATGATTGTACTGTACTGAGAGCCTGTGATAAGTTTTGTATGCTTGTATGAGATTGTCATATGATCTCCATGTTACATAATATATAGTTGGGGTTTTCAGCTTCAGGCTTTCCCAGTTAAAAACTGTGTTATGTCCGATTGATAATTTTTTTTTATGCTTCACATGTGTGTGCAATTAATTTTTCCGCAAAAGATTAACAAGTGGAATAGATTCAGTATCTTGCATAAAGTTAAATAGTGTGAGATCAGGTGGATCTTGGAAATATGCATGCTTAGTGCATATAATTTCTACATGGTATCAGAGCGTTGTTGATTGAATATTGCAATTGTGAAATGAGTTTGTGCTGGTGGACAATTCGAATTTGCTACAGAAGATTCTTGGTGCAGAAATCGAGTATACATTGAAATGTCTTTCAACGGGTTGAGAATGGAGTGTGCCCTTGATGGGAGCTCAAATTACATAGCCTGGAAGGACAAGATGGAGGCGGTGTTGGAGGATAATGGGCTGAAGGATTTCATCAATAGCGATGTTCCTAAGCCGGGATCTAGCGATGATGCATTACTTGATGCATGGCAAAAGAAGACTGCAAAGACAAGGAGGATTCTGTTGGAAGGTGTGAAGGACCACATTGTGTCTAGCCTTCACGAGAAATCCACTCCATTCTTAATGTGGAAGGATTTGACAGACTTGTTCCAAAGCAGAAGTGACCAGAGGAAGTTGGCGCTTAAAGACAAGCTCAGAAAAATAAAAATGGAGAAAGGCGATAGTATTCCAAAATACCTCACGAAGTTTGTCCACTACAAGGATAAGTTGGGAAGTGTGGGGTTTACTGTTGATGAAGAAGAATTGGTGAGCTTGGCTCTCCTTGGGCTTCTGAAGAGTTGGCATAGCTACGAAGACTCTGTCAATGGACGGGAGAAACTGCTGGGATGGGAGCGGCTTTGGTCGGATCTTGTGCAGGAGGAGATAAGGCGAGGTACCAAGGATGGATCTTCATCGAAGAATGAAGATGAAGAGAATTGCACTTTGGCTACCAAAGAAAGGAAAGGGAAGGGGAAGAAAAATCCTTCTAAATCCGGTGCGAAAGGCAAGAAGCAGGACTTGTCCAAAGTGAAGTGTTTTCACTGTCACGAGCATGGACATTTTGCCACTATTTGTCCATAGAAGAAGAAGAATAAGCAGGCTGCTGGATCTGCAGCTAGAGAGGCCTTAGCCTCGTAATTTGAGCTAGATTTTTCCTTGATCGCATGCTGGGTTTCAATCTGCATGGGATCAGTGTGGTATCTTTACAGTGGTGCATCTTTCCATATGATGGGAGACAAAGAGTTGTTTAGTGACTTGGAGGAGAAGGACCTCCAGATGCATATAGAGATGGGTGATGATGGTCGGTACAATGCGACTGGCATTGGGACCATTAACTTTGAGAGGGAGTCTGGTAAGCCATTCTTTTTGAAGAATGTCATGCATGTTCTAGGTTTGAAGAAGAACTTGGTCTTAGTTGCAATGCTCGAAGACAGGGGTTATGATGTTGTTTTTAGTGAGGGAAAATCCTTCCTTCGACATAAAAAAACGGGTCAAACCAAGAAGATAGGGGTTCGAATTAAGAATATCTACAAGCTGGAGGTAGATGGCTGCGCTGCAATGGTGGTGGGAAAGGCCCTCACTAGGCCTCTCATCGTGATTTCCTTTTCAAGGGTAATATTGCGCAGTCAGATCAGTGCAAAGGATGTACAATGGGTAAGTTTGTGAAGACCACATTTCATGAGAAGGAGAACCGTGCTTTGGTGATCTTGGAGAGAATTCACACAAACGTGTGTGGACCATTCTCGGTTGCTTCAATAGCGAAACACAGGTATTATGTGATATTTGTTGATGAATTTTCTCGTAGATTCTAGATCTTCTTCATGCAGAAGAAGAGTGAAACGTTCTCAAAGTTTTGTGAGTTCAAGGTATTGGTGGAGAAGGATTCGGGGAAGCAGGTGAAAGCTATAAGGAGCGATAATGGTGGTGAATACATCTTGGGAGAATTCAAAGACTTCTGTAGCAAAGAAGGAATTCGAAGAGAACTCATAGCGCCTCATAACCCAGAATGGGGTCGCGAAGAGAAAGAACATAACGATCGTGGGTGCTACACGAGCGATGTTGGATGACCAGGGCCTATCGATGCACTTGTGGGCGGAAGCATGCAACACTACGGTTTATGTGCAAAACCGTTGTCCTCATAGAGTACTTGGCATGAGTACAACCGAAGAAGCTTTTACTGGTAAGAAGCCTGATATTTCTCATTTGAATATTTTTGGCTCACCTGTTTACATTCATGTGACGAAGGATGCCAGGAAGAAGTTGGAGCCGACTACAGAAGTTGGGATATTTTTGGGGTACACAGAAACACCCCATAACTATCGTGTGTATTTTCCAAATAGTCGGATGACTGTTATGCGATGGGATATAAAATTCAATGAGTTGAAAGCCATGAAGTTGTCGCTTGAGAGGGAGCTACACTTACATGCGGAAGAGGAACTTCTTGTTCCTAAAGATGAGCCTCTGGATGTGGATCAGCCACAGGAGGAGATTCATGGAGTGGAAGAGTCCACTCATGCAGAACCAAACATTAGACAAGGAAGGAAGCGTACCACAGAAGCTGAGAGACTGAAGGTGGATGCGGCACAGAATGTAGGAGTTCCTACATCACAGCGCAGACAGAGACAGTCATCTAACCGATATATTGGATACATGGCTCTTATGAGCAAGTGTATTGTGACAGAGCCATCTTCTTTCGAAGAAGCAGTGCAGTAACCCACATGGGTAGATGCCATTGTGGAGGAGTATGACTCCATTGTCAGAAACAGTGCTTGGGAGATTGTTCCAAGGCCGGTGGGAAAATCAGTTGTAGGATCAGGATGGATCTGCAAGGTAAAGCAAGCTGCTGATGGGAGCGTCTAGAAGTATAAGGCAAGATTTGTTGCCCGGGGCTTCTCAAAGATTGAGGGGATTGACTATGAAGAAATCTTTGCACCTGTCGCACGGTATTATTCCATACAGACCATCCTTGCTCTCTCAGCGCAGATGCGTTGGCACATTCATCAGATGGATGTGAAGACTGCGTTCCTTAATGGGATCATTGAGGAAGAGGTGTACATTGAGCAGCCTGAAGGATTTGAGATCTTCAACAGCGAGTCGCATGTGTGCAGGCTCAAAAGAGCGCTGTATGGGCTGAAACAAGCACCCCATGCTTGGTACACTCAGATCGACAACTATTTCACTAGACTTGGCTTCACCAAGAGTGAGGCGGATGCAAAACTGTACCAGATTGTGGTTGAGGGTAAGCTAATGATCATTGTACTTTATGTTGATGATTTGATACTAACAAGTGATGAGCAGTTGATACACTCACGCAAGGCAGATCTTGCAAAAGAGTTTGAGATGAAGGATTTGGGCCTCCTTCATTAATTCCTTGGATTGGAAATATGGCAGCGAGAAGGTGAACTGTTTGTGTCTCAAGGCAAGTATGCCTGGGAGATACTGGAGAAGTTTCACATGCAAGGCTACAAGCCTATCGACACTCCTCTTCTAGGAAATTGGAAGAAATAGGATGCTACATCGACAGAGGTAGTGGATGCCACTGTTTATCAACATTTGGTGGGTTCGCTCATGTATTTAGTCAATAGAAGACCGGACATATGCTATGTGGTGAACCAAATTTCACAAGCGATGGTTAAGCCTACCAAGCTCTTTTGGAAGGCAGGCAAGCATGTATTGAGAGATCTCAGGTGCACATCTGAGTATGGTTTATGGTACAGACAGACGGATGAGGTGAAGTTGCATGGCTTCACGGATGCAGATTGGGTAGGAAGCCCAACAGACAGAAAGAGCACATCAAGAGGGATTTTCAGTATCAAATCTATGAAAGTTTCTTGGTACAGCAAGAAACAAATATCTGTGGCACTCAGTTCAGCGGAAGAAGAATACATGGAAACAATTTTAGCTGCATGTGAGGCTATCTGGATGAGGAAGATCCTGGTTGGTTTGTTCGGTTCACATTTAGATCCCACAGTGATTCATTGTGATAATCAGAGTTGCATTAAACTCTCGGTTAATCCTGTGTTTCATGATAGATATAAACATATTGATATCCTGTATCATCATATCAGAGATTGTGTGCAACGGAAGATCATGTTGCTTCAGTACATTCCTACGGAGGATCAGGATGTAGATATTCTAACGAAGGCGCTCACAAGGAGAAAATTCGAATACCATAGAGGCATGATCGGGGTGAAGGATAATACATATCTTGTTGAGAGGGAGTGTTGAGATTCAACAAGATGATGAGCTTAGTCAAAAGAGTCGCCTTCACTAAGTGGGCCCGCAGGCTATTTTTGGCGCAAGTCTATTTTTAGACTATCTCTATTTTTAGACATGATGATCATATTTCAAAAGTTGCAGGATGCTATTTGTGGATGGTTGATCAAGTTGGAAAAATAGATGAAATTATATTTTTAGAATATTGGGCAAAGTCTATTTTTAGATCGTCAATCTAAAAATAGATGCATGTCGATTATTATTAGCTCTTAATAATAATCAGACTCTAAACAACAACTTATTCTCTTGGAGCACTTCAGTTCAGTGCACAGATGTGGCACAGCAGCTGACAGAAGGAATTACACTATTCCTAAGGGTTTACTGGAGCTAATGCATGGAGGACTTAGTTAGAACTCAAGTGGCAGAGTTATGACACAGTTGGAAGAAGTAGTTATGGAGTTGTATTTAGTTTAACTCAGTTAGACTCAGTTGAGCTAGTTGTATCTAGTCTAACTGATTGATACACTAGTGAGAGGGGAGTGAATTAATTAGTTAATTAATTCACAAATAATAACTCATTAATCAACTGAACAATACAACAGTTAACTACAGTGCATGGCAGTTTCAGTGGAGACCAGTGGAGAGATAGGTGAAAGGGCAAGATAGACTATCTGTTGTGACTATAGTGATGCATTGATTGCATCACACACATAGTGGAGATGCCAATGAGGATTGCGCAGTCAAGGATGGAGTAATTCGAATTCATTCAGAGCTATTCTTCAGCAGAGATTGCGCAGTGGAGGCAGGCTAGCAGGTGGCAAAGATCGGTGCATGGATTTGCAAGATTGGGCCTGATTAGTGTATGACGATTGTACTGTACTGAGAGCTTGTGATAAGCTTTGTATGCTTGTATGAGATTTTCATATGATCTCCATGTTACATAATATATAGTTGGGGTTTTCAGCTTCAGGCTTTCCCGGTTAAAAACTGTGTTATGTGCGATTGATAATTTTTGTTTATGCTTCACATGTGTGTGTAATTAATTTTTCCGCAAAAGATTAACAAGTGGAATAGATTTAGTATCTTGCATAAAGTTAAAAAGTGTGAGATCAGGTGGATCTTGGACATATGCATGCTTAGTGCATATAATTTCTACACACACACACACACACACACACACATATATATATATACACACATATTATTGTTAAAAAAAATCATTCCTTCGATAGGTTTTCCTTGGTTTCACATGACTGAAACCAACCTAGATCCATCTTAACTATGGATCTATCAAGTGCCAAGAGGGATCAAATCTCTCTACCGTGCAAACCTTTCCTCAAGTTTTTCACTAAAAAAAGAGGTTAGCACCTCAAGACATTTGATCCCTCTCAGCACTTGATAGATCATGAGTTAAGATGGATCTAGGTTGGTTTTATTAAAATATAATGAATTATCTTCATCTTGAAACTAGGAAAGGTAGAAGGGTTTTACATGGGCTGATTCATTATGTGCAGTCTAATACTTATTTATATATCATACATAAAAACTAAATATATTCATTTTTAGGATGTGATTATGGAGATTCACATTGAAAATCCATGATACCTATTATGTAGTGCTTCCCAATACAGGGAACAATAACCTTAAATTAAATTTGATTTAAACAAGCCATTTTCGGCATGGATTTTTACACTATTCTTGATGGTAGAATATTAATAAATATGATAATATTTACATTAAATTATATATTTTTAAATATTTGCTTTATGTGCTTAGGGGATTTTTAGGTAGAATGATATAAAATGTTTAATTGAAAATTAAATGGATTTAATTTTTATTTTTTTCAACCAACTTACAACTAGATCATAACCTAACCATTTTTTTTATACAATGAAAAATTTCTAAATTTTTGGGCGAGTTCGTATCGAAACTCTGGCTTTGGGGATTCTTAAGATAACTCTCACACAAAATTGTTTTAACTAATTATGATAAAGTCCTACCTTAATTCATGTTCAACCTAATACGTTATTGGGTATTTTCTTTTAGGAATGGTCATCCTTGACATAAATACTTCTTAACTACGATTAACTTACATAGTCACTCGTTATTGTGGGACCCGCACGAGCTGTGCCAAGGAAACTGTAAGTACTTCTGGAAAGATGAGAAAGAAAGATATAAATAAATTATTTTAACGTCCACAAGGCTAAAGATAACCTATGGGATAAATTGCTTCTCCATATGGTTCTTGTATTGGCCCCTTTTCTTGTGAAGCCTCACAATAAACACTCCTAGCTTCACGAAAAACCACTCGTTGAATAGATTACCCCAAGATCTAGTTGAAATAATATCTACATAACTTTCTGTTACACAAAATTTTGTCACCATCCCTACAATCCCTCGCCCCGCATATTGGAGGGTCTTTCTCGTGACCTATGAGCAGTGTCATACTCTACAAACACCTTCTTTGCATCCTTCTGCATAAGGACATCATTTATCCTATTGAAAATTTCCTCAGAAATCCCACAAAAACCTATGTTTTGGCATTGGCATGGGTAGCCAGTTCACCCCTCGCGCCAGTGTTAAGGATGTACACTAGAGGTTGCGCCAGCTGGTGCTCTGTCTCTTTGTTGTGCCCACGCCAGCCTTTTTGGGAATTTTTTTTAACAAATTAGAGGTGGAAGTTTCCTTTAACCACCTCAGGGATGAGTCACAGTAAGTGGTTAAACTCGATAAGCCACAGATCTCTTCCTTTAGGTAGTGGTTTTGGGAACATTCTTTGAAGATGGGACTCCCCTCCATGATTATAGGGATCCTAACCTCTCCCTCTTCCTCTATATAAGTAGGCATTCTCCCTTTACAGAAGCTAGCTGAACATATAGCCAAGAAGCTAAACTTGGAGAAGAGATACTATAGCTGAGTAATCACTATAGAGAAGGTAGAACCAAGGAGAACTCTGTAGAGAGAGCCCCGTCCGAATTCCCAACGAGCTTTTGTGAGACGCGCTCCACTGGAACCCGGTTGGAGGAGACCGCAACGTCAAAGCTTAGTTGTACTCTTCCTTCTTTTCATTAATATACTCGACTATGGTATTGGTTCCATCATTGTATTATGTTTATTTAATGCATTTCATTTACTCTTCTTCGACTGACTGATAGTTATGGATGCGAAATAGTATGTTGTATGTCGTCTTTGTTTCTTGTGTATGTACAGGTATCCGAGCGTGAGAACGGGCAGATCGTGATCTATCAAACCAGGAGCGAGAGACAGCAACTATTTCGATGACAACAACAATGCAGGATATACGGTAAGTTATCTATCGAATCTCCATCCATTCGTTAACTAGGAATTGATGTCATAGGGTGTCTTGTTTGTGGCTAGACCCACTCTAGGGCTAGTGGGATCACCTTTGTCTGCAGAGGGGATTTACCTCACCAACAAATTGGCAAATCTGTTGGGGATCAGTGCGAGTTGGTATTTCGTCCATTAGGTCTTCTTCTCGGTCTTTGCTTGCTTAGCTTGCCTTGTCTGGTTGTTTTGCTGAGTCTTAGACCCCTATTCAACCTAGAGGATCATATATGACCTCTGTTTTTCCAAAATTTTCATTTTTATAGGGTTGGCTTGATTGGCGTGGTTTCCAGTCTAACAGTCGCGCCCACTGGCGCTTGTTGCCAGTTCATCACCCACGCCATCCCCTGTATGGTGCAGATTACAGCCAGACAGTCACGCCATTTCCTGTAGGTGTTAGGGTTTCCCCTGTTTTGGATTTTTTTGTCAGTATTGGTGCCTCTGGGTATTTTCTTGACTTGATTTGAGTGCTTTGAGATTTTTTGTGACTGCGAATGGCCTCCTTCCTTCAGTCGTTTGTCCATTTCTGTCAGCATCATGGCCTTAGGGTTTTCTAGTGCTTTGGTGTGCTGAGCCTCCTGTAGGAGCTTCAGTCTTTTGTTTCACATCCACCTTCATTATTTGCTTGATTACATTCAGCTCCATGGATCCGTTTTGAGTGATTACATTTGGTGGAATGAGTCTTGCCTCTTTCATTCAGTTTTGCTTCTTGTCACTCCAAGCATAGATCACATTGCTTGTATGGGTCTATTTCGACATCTTTCTTCGGTTTGAGAGATGGTGACATTGGTTTGAGTTGTTGTTTTGATTGATTTTGGGTTGGTTGAATTGTTTCATTTCAACTCTCGCATTCACATTCTCGAACTAGTGTGAAGGTTTATTTTTCATGTCATTTAGTGCACTGTTTGCTCTATTACATTGAAAAATTGAAAAAATATATTTTGTGCTTGCATTCTTGTTTGCATTGTGGAATTGGAAAATATTTCACATAACTAGCATTGGGCATTATAGGGGAGATTTCTCATTTTCATTAGCTTGCATCAGATTTTGTACTGGATGCTTCTGTGTGTTCCTATTATTTTCTATCGCTTGAAAACTCTGAACTTTCTTGTAGATAGCTTTTCATTGAACGAAATGGTATTTTATGGCATATAGCTTGCATTCAGGTATTTGTGAGATCCAACATTCGGTAGAACCTTGGAATTGAAACATAAATACAAGATCAACTTAAATTTTTTTCAATTAACCTAATGCAACATTGAAACTTAACAAAACATTTAGTGGTCTAAGTTAGAGACGTGTTCCGACGTCTTTAAACCTAGCAGCTGTCGCTCTCCATCTGGCTTCAGATAGCACTAGTATGGACTCATGCTCCCCATACCGTCGAGTATATAAAGGGAGACCCCTCTAGGTTGCAATCCTTTTATCCATAGGAAGCTAAGTTTGCCGCCTTGTAACTATGATACACTGAACACAACATTCGGGGAGACTACCTACACGTACGTCAAGTCCTTGGTTGATTTTTATTTCATTTTATAACCAAGGTGTATATGGCAGTTCACGGGAACCTGGTACACCCTTTTACCTAGACTACCTGAGCAGTCATTTTTGATCTTTACTAACTCCATAAATTTGAAAAGATCATCGAGCACTTGTCCTTTCGCACTCGCTTAAAATTGAAAGAGACTAAAGTCATCTTTGACTGTTTCTTGACCCTTAAAACATGAAACAACAAATGTTTGGTTTCAATGTGGTAAAATAAACTACCTACGATTACACGCCCATTAAAGTTTGATTACTTGGCCTGTCTTTGTTTGCCTTGGTTTTGATCCAAGAGTCTTATTTTTCGATCTTTTTCCCTTTTCTGGTGTGCTACAGTTAATGGCG
The DNA here is from genome assembly GCA_034641835.2 of Pinus albicaulis. Lineage (NCBI taxonomy): Eukaryota > Viridiplantae > Streptophyta > Pinopsida > Pinales > Pinaceae > Pinus > Pinus albicaulis. Next base: position 197,920,015 of record CM076578.1, on the reverse strand, counting down.
GAACCATCGGTTTCGTCTACTGACAGTCCTTTCTTGGACGATTCATCTGAGACTTCTCAGACCTCTAGGTATGCTGAGCTTCAGCAGCCTATCATCCGATCAGAGTACCCCTTTGGAGCACCAGTTAAGTTCCATTAGCCTCTTTCAAACTCTTGTTTTGGGGTTGGGGTTGTTAGGTCTCTGTAATTTATTAGCAAGATTGGGAGAGTCCAATCATAGAGTTAACATCATTTCAACCAACTTTGGGATTCTAGGATCTAGCCCTCCTGAACCCGGAGAGGGATCTCTCAAATATGCACAAAGATGGATATTGTCTTTGAAAAGCTTAAGGTAATGATATTAGGCTAGTTATGAAGGCCAAGGGTTTTGTTTTGTTTTGGATGGTTGAGCATGAAATGTTACTTGAGGGGAAAGTCCTAAGTGTAAAAAGTTTCAAAAGTGAGAAGTTACAAGCAAATAGAATAGTTTTGGCAGATAGATAGATATAACGCTGGTTTTTAGTCCATTGGGCTATGGAGTCATATCTGGGCTTTAATTGAGCAACAACATCAAGAGTGATCCAAGGGGCAAGTCATCTATACCACAAGATTGTTGAGTTTAAAATGATGGAATGGAACAATAAAGTGTTAGAGGGATGGAAACTGATGATAATTTCTCAGAGGATTTATAGTCAGTCCAAACAAGAAAAGCCTCTTAAGTAATTGTTTAAAACCAACCAAGGACAGGGCTAACCATAGACTTCTTGGGCAAGTTCTTATTAAATCAGCTTAATTGACAAACAATCCAGTGATCCATATAATCACCTTCATAAAGTATGAAAACATATAAGAGAAACGAAGTGTAACTTAAGATCAGATAAAGTACTTTTAAACCTAGTCTGCTTTCAGTCAACACCAAGGGAAACTTTCAGAATCTGCCTTTGGAGAAAAAGATCTAGGAATCAGGGCAAACCATATCTTCTCTAGTCTAACTTTAATAGCAAATAATGGAAATAGCATTCGAGAACAATGTTTGAGCAAACAAAAGGACGAGGGAACGCCAACATTCCTAACTGTTTAAACTGTATTGAATCATTCTTAAATAAACAAATTTGAAGAAAAAATCAAGATAAAGATTTCTCAGCTAGAGAAGGTTACTGATATACAGTAGGTCCTAACCCTGTTTATACTGTTCTTTACAGCAGAATATGAACAATATGGCATACGTAGAAGGAAAAACAATTAACAAAGAAAGAGGCACTTCACCAGTAATATAGACCAGGATCCCAAGAAACATCTTGTTATTGATGTCAAACCAGTTACAGTCTTCAAGTCCAATGTTTCAGCTCAGCAATCATCTTCACTATTCATCCTAACTACTCTATCACAAACAGAGCTTCAAGGGCCAGTGAACACTATGTACAAATATAAGTCTCCAGCTCAAGTGTATTTCAAAGTTCTGCAACCAACAATTTCTCATCTTCTTCTGAGGTATTTATAGAAGAATGAGGAGGTGATCTGAGAAAAGATCTCTCAGGATAATTAATATAGGTTCAAGACTTCTCGGCCTTTTGAGGGGCTCGAGGGAGAAATTTACAGGTGGATCACTGTATTAACTTTTTTACAATAAATATCAAAGCTCAGTGGGAACTTTATTTGACTTTGAGGCTCTGTACGCTGTGTGGAGTAACCCCGTAGATATTTTCTGCATTGATTATCTTGCAGAAGTAACTCCCTGGCTGCTCTGAGGAAAAATCCGATCTTTTTCAATAACTTCGGCCTCTGTTTGAAAGGTTTGAGGAAACAGGTGGCTTTTATGGTAGCTGAGGAATTTATTCGCCTTATTTGAAGCGGTGGAAGCCCTCCTGTCAGTGAAACACTTATGATGTTCTTTAAACTGTGTTTTGAGTCGGGGATTAGGCTTTTGATAACCATCTTAGCCGTAATCCCCATAATATTGTCTTCAATCTTCATTCTGCTGTGCTCAATCTTCAAAAAACTGATACTCTTTAACTGTTCTCTCGAATAAAACAGTGTCTTGTCGATGTGCAGGGCCGCGCAGGGCTCTTTAGGTTATCAATGCTCATGAAACATTGATAAATCATTTGATACAGAGCCCGTGAATGGTTCTTTTAGATAGCTCGAAGGCACAGGAAACGTCTTTCCCAACCCTCGGCTTTCCTTCATTCTATAATGGAGAACCATTAAAACACCTGCAAAACACAAAAACAGTAAAGAAATCCTGCGGGAATAGGTTTAAACTACTTCGGGTGGCGGGGGAGGAGCGTAGCCGTCGGATAAAAATATCTAACGGTGTAGATCAGTGCAGAATAGGTAAAGGAGAGCGGGGAGAAGAAATAACGCGGGGTGGTTTTGGACTGTCCGATCTGGACACGTGGACGGTCCAGATCTAATCGGAGGAGCGCAATCGGGGGGGGGAGCGAGTAAATGGAGCGATTGAATCACACGACGTGATTATGCGTGGACCGTTGATCTAAAACTCAGATCAACGGTGGGAATTGAATTGGGGTAATCGCAATCGGAGGTGGCAGGTAGGTGCATGCGATTGCGTAGTCGGGGAAAGTTGCGATGCGATGATCGGGCGATAGGAGCGATTAAGCGATAGCCGTTGATCTGGGGGAGGAATGAACGACTGCAATGGAATCGGAGAGGCAGTAGAGAAAGATGATGGGAGAGGAGCGGGATGAAACCGAACCGTTGGATCTGGCGAGACAGACGGCTCAGATTGGATCGAGGGATCGCAATCGCAATACGCAGAAGGAGGGTGCGATTGAAAGTTCCGATTGCGATTAGAGCGGGTGTGCGATGGCCGTCAGATCGGCTGGGAGATGGATGGCTGCGATTAAATTGGGAGGTGACACGATCGGGGATCGGAAGGCAAGACTTGCGATTGCGATCGGGAGGGGAAATGCGATTGAGCGCTGGCCGTCAGATCGCGGGAAGGATGAACGGTCGGGATGTAATCGGGGATCGCAATCGGAGGTCGGAGAAGAAGGCTTGTGATCAATCAGGGGTTAAAACATGAGTGTTGCGATTGCGATCGGGCGAGGGGCTGCGATTAGCGCTCCACCGTTGGATCGGGACCATAGATCGATGGTGTAAAACATATCGCGGGACTTAACGTTATAAAAAATCGCATCGGGGTTTTTTGATATTTACAAAGGAAAATTCACCCGCTCGACCTTCCGATTGAAATTAGCGCTCGGGACTTAAGCGCTTGGTCCCAGCGCACGGGCATGTGGGGGAAGTGGTTTAGGACTTAGCCCAAAGGGGCTTAAGTCCATGGTCATAATACTTGTATTTTTATGAAAAATTTCAAGGTTTTTAAATGGATTTGGGGGTTTCGGCACAGCTCAAAAAGAAGTTTCGAACCATGTCAGGAGGATTTTCATGAATGGAGGGAGAAAATTTTGAAAAGTAGGGAAATAATATGGAGAAAAGGGGGAGTAAATGAAGGTTAGTTATGAGTGGGAGAAAGGGGAAAAATGATGGTTTCTTCAGCAGTTTCTTACAGGAAATCAGCAGAATTAATAGGAACAGTAATGAGGATTTTGGACAGAGGCATGAGGCCTACAAGGAGTCTTCGAGAGCCAACAAATTTTTAGTGATAAAATTTGTTCCTTGGAGGCTCCAAAAGTTTTAGCCACCTTTTGGTATAACAAAATATTATAGGTGGCTAACAGGGGTCAGGGAACATTTCCCCCCTCTCACATTGGGATCACCATTTTTTGCTCCTATTATAACTCCCAGCGCCCGTAGTCTTTTGCAAGATCTCATGGTGGATTCAGACATGGACTCGTCTAGTCCTAATGGTAGTGAGGGTATTCTAGTTTCTGATGAAGAATACCAACTTTTCCCAGAAGACATCCATCAAGAGCCTGCTCAATCTTCATCGTTAGTGTCTCTTCTAGCTAGATATAGGTCTTTGGGTCAGATTATAGCCGGTATTTCCTCCATGGCAACACTAACCCCGTCGAGGGGGCTAGTTCTCCCATCATTATAGATGTTGCTGATGACACCTCTCTCATCGACGCCTTTTGTTACGTCTGTCCCCACTAGGCCTACTTTCTGTGTGGCTGCATTGGCGCCGATTGTCACCGCTCAGTCGTCAGGAGTCTCGACTTCGGTAGAGACTTTGATTTCCATGGCAATCCATGATGGCCTTTCTTTTGAGGAGTATTGGCTGGTTGTTTAGCAGCAGAGCTCCCAGACTTATCACTCCCCTTAGGATCCTTATCAGTCGTATTTCTCTCATTATGGAGCGGATGGTACCCTGATTTATTCACTTCCATTTCAATATGTCGAGCACGACAAACCTATCTATTTGCCTGCTCCTGAGGCTTATCAATTCATTAATGGTTTTATACCTACCTTGCCTGTGCAACCTTCTAACCAATGAGGACAACCCTTCAAGGGACAAACTTCGGTTCAGCAAGGGTATGTTTTTGGCCCACAAGGACAACCCTTTTAGGGACAAACTTCGGCCCATCAAGGGTATGTGTACGACCCACAAGGACAACCCCTATAGGGAAAACCATCGGTCCAGCAGGGATTACTTTACGGCCCGCAAGGGTAGCCTTACAATCCTCAAGGTCAACCTTTACAACCTCAGCCTGTGGTCCAACCAGGGCAACCTCAAGGACTAGCTGGGCAACCAATATATCAACCAGGGCCTTCATACGGTCCTGGGGGGAAATCCATCCATCTCAACCTTTGGTGCAACCTCAACAACCATATCTTTCAATTGGTCCAAATGTTGCGCAAGAAAGGCCATCTTATGGTCCTAATCCAGGTCAACCTGGTTATCAGGCACAACCTAGCCCACCCCAACCATCAGGCCAACTTGCTCTGTAGGCACAACCTGGTGGCCCTCATCAGTCAGGTCAACCTGCTCAGCCGGGACAACCTGCACAGCCTATTAACCCTGCTCAATCACCACTCTACTCTATGCCGCAGCCGAATCAACTTGTGCGCCCGACCTATTCAGCTCAGCAGGGCCCTACTTATCAGCAACCCGTTCAACCTCAAGGTGGGTATTACCCTCAAGGTCAATATAGACCAGTATACAACGCACATCAAGGTTCTGCTTATTACCCTTAACCGCCAGGCCATACTTATACTCCACCGAAAAATCCTTACGCTGCTTAATCGGGACCCTCGTATACTCAGAATCAGTATCCTGGTTTTCAACCCCTGTATTTTTGGTCCTCAACCGCCATATCAACCGAATTATCCAGCTTATACCCCTTATGGTCAGAATCCTCCTTGACAGAACCAATGGGGGTAGAGTTATACTCAACTAGGATGGAGTATGGGTACAGGTCCTTATCAGTGACCCACTATGCCTTTTAACCCTCAATTACCTTTTCTCGCCATGTTGGAGTTGCCGGATGTGTCCAAATTGACAAATGATCCCATTCTTCATAATGCTTATTGGCCTCCAGTTCCAATGAAGGTTCCTGGTGATTTTCCCCAGTTTGAGGGCAAGATTGGAGAAGACCCCCAAGCACACGTCATGACATACCATTTATGGTGTTCTTCCAATTCTTGGGTGGATGACTCTGTTCAACTCCATCTTTTCTATTGCACTCTCATCGAGGCTGCTGCTAAGTGGTACATCGAACTGCCTCGTGGTATCTTTCAATATTTCAACACTCTTTCTATGGCATTCCTTACTCATTTCCAGTTGCCGGTTCGTTATGAAGCTGGGACGCATCTCCTAACATCCTTGAAAAAGGACTGGGCTACCAATATCTTGGACCACATTCATGAATGGAGACGACGTTGTCACCTGATCAAGTTTGAAATTCCTGATCAGCTTCTTACTCATTGGTTCACTACCTCTTTTTTCAATCAGATTGCGAAATACATCGCCATGGGGGCATGTGTAACCGAGGAACAAGCCATTGCTCGTGCCCAGTACCTTGATTTAGTATACTCTCAATCAGGGATTTTTTATGACATCTTGACTGAGGCTCCACGACCTAGGACCTTTAAAGCACCGGCTACCCCGTCAATCGATGATTTTATTGGTTCCATGTCTCAGACTTCATGGAAGTCTTCCAATGGGAAGCAGAAATAAAATTCTTCCAATAATTCTACTCCTCAGGGTACCTCGGATTTTGGTAAAACCTCAGAGGTTAATGACATTCAGGCCAATCCTATAGACAAGACTTCTAAGGGGAGAAAGAAGGGAAAAGGAAAGGCCAAAGCTAATGCCCTAAAATTGGAATCGTCTAAACCTCATGCTGATGATGGTTCACAGCGAAAGCTGAAGTATCCCTATCTGATTTGTGATGAGGACCACTACACTAAAGATTGTCCTAGACGATCTGAGGTTATTCAACTGCTCAAAGGTGCTAAGGGGACTCCGGCGGTCCTTAAAGAACCTTTCCCATCTCAGAAAACCTAGATGGTTGAGAAACCTCCGCCATCTGCATCGTTTGGCTCTCAAGTATTCATGATGAACGGTTCTACACCCGTTTCCATCGCCACTCGGTCGAAGGATTATGCTGGATCATGTCAGGCAGCCGGGAAAGAGGTCATCGACGGTCCTCCTCCCCCACCTGTTTCTGGTCCTCTTGAGATTGAAAGGCCCAGTGCTAAACTCGTTGTACGACCACCTTCTAAAGGTGTTCTCCGGAAATCTTCTTATAATCCTAACGCCCGTGCTACTTAGCATTACAGTATTGTTGAGGATTTATCACAGGCGCCATCCATGATGTTCGCATTGGAAGTACTCCAGAGTTGTCCATCTCAATGGAAGGCGTTATTATCTGTGATCGGTGGGATTGATCCTGCTGATTCTAGCCTTCTCTCTTTCGACTTAGAGAATTAAATCCCTCGACTACCGCACCAGATTGCGCTTGTCATACAAGTCGGCATTAATGGTATCAATATCCATAGAGCCGTTGTGGATAAAGGTGCATCTACATGTGTCATTTCATCTGCTTACTGGAAGGCTATTGGATCTCCAGCTCTCACTTCATCACCCAATGCCCTAGAGGCATTTGATGGAAGGGAATCGAAACCCCTGGGTGTTCTCACTAGCTTGCCAATCACGTTGCAAGGAAAGACGGTCAACGTTGAAGTAGAAGTCGTTGACATTAAACTCAATTACAATCTTCTACTCAGTCGCAGTTGGATTCACGCTATGCTGTGCGTTTTGTCCACTCTCTTTTGACTTCTAAAGTTTCCACATGAGGGAAAAATCATTACGGTCGATCAATTGTCATTCTTTACCTCGTCTTCCAAGAACAACGTACCATACGTGGATCAGATTCCTTCTCCCCCTGACAGTGTAGGGCCCGGTCTTTTCAAAGACCCCGCTCTAATGGGTATCTTTCCATTTCCACCACCAAATACCGTTCAAGTTAATATGGTCTCTCGATCGGATGACCCATGGATCGTCCCTTTACCTAAATAGGTTGATTCATTTGGGGATTCAATGCCGCTTAGTCCGATTGAAATCAACTATTGTGAGCTTATAGCTGCATATGGTTCTCCCCCTTCTGAAGGTGCTCCTTTGAGCATGGCTCTCGATGTTTATTCTCAATCCCCCTGGCTTGGCAATGTGGATTCGCGTGATCCATTGAAAGAAGTGTTTCCATACGATGAGGCTATAATGGAAACCATGTCTCTCGAAGATTTTCCATGGAGCGATGGGCATCATCGTTCCTCATTCATGCCTTGCCTCGGGGCAATGTATAACTGTCTTGAGCATTTTGCATCTCAAGATCCTTCTCCACCACTTCAAATGCCTATCCTCACTCATGTAGTATTCGCTGAAGGTAACTTGGGTAACATTACTTAGACGATGCCTATCGATATTTCCGTGAAACTGGGAATTGTCGAGAACATCCACGTGGGAGTCACTTGCTCTTCCGATGAAGTCCAAGTGTATACTAGCCTCTTTCGCGAATTCTGTGATGTTTTCGCCTAGTCTTATGAAGAGATGCCTGGAATCGACCCCAATATTGTGGTGCACTAGATTCCCACCTACCCAGGTGTGAAGCTTTTTCGCTAGCGTCTGTGTCCAATGCATCCTCGGAAAGCCGCCACCATAAAAGCTAAAGTTGAAAAATTTCTTAAAGCAGTTTTCATTTATCTGATTCCTTTGACAGAATGGGTTTCTAACATTGTTCCTGTGGATAAGAAGCAGGGAGAAATTCGTGTTTGTGTTGATTATCATGATATTAATCGGGCCTGTCCTAAGGATAACTATCCCACCCCTTTCATCGATCAAATCATTGACGATTGTGCAGGGAGTGAAATTTTTTCCCTTATGGATGGTTTTTCTGGCTATAATCAGATCAAAATTCTCCCAATCGATCAACACAAGACCTCTTTTATCTGTCCTTGGGGAACGTTCGCATATAAGAAACTCCCTTTCGGCTTGAAGAACGCTGGGGCTACATTCCAGCGTGCGATTTATTATGCCTTTCACGTTATTCGTCATATTTTTCAACCATACCTGGATGACCTTCCGGCTCATTCAGCTGCGTGAAAAGACCACCCAGACCATCTCTGCCAGATCTTTCTTCGTTTTAGACGCTACAATATTCGGCTCAATCCGCATAAATGCATCTTCTGCATAGACTCTGGTAGACTTTTAGGGTTTATCGTATCTAAAGACGGAATTCGTCATGACCTGCTTAAGGTTGAGGCTATTATTAATCTCCCCTCTCTATCCTCGTTACACCAGCTCCAGAGTCTCTAAGGGAAAACAATTTTTTTACGTTGTTTTATCCCGAACTACGCCGAAGTAGCCAAAGGATTCACACGACTTTTAAAGCAGGACATCCCTTTCTGTTGGGATAAGATTTCTCAGTAATATTTTGATAGGCTTAAGACGTTGCTTGTCAACGCTCCTCTATTACGTCCTTCGAATTACCATCATGATTTCACCCTCTATCTAGCTGCCGCCTTCAGTACTGTCGCCATGGTTTTGGTTCAAGATGATGATGACGGTAATGAGCATGTTGTTTACTACTTGTCTCAGAACCTTCTCGACCCTGAAACACGTTACACACATGTCAAGAAGTTAGCGTTAGCTGCGGTCCAAGCCGTCCAACGTTTTCGTCATTATATCCTTTCACGCACAGTGCCCGTGATTTCTGATTGTAATCCCATGACCTATATTCTGTCTCGACAGTTGCTGGGGGGAAAATACTCGAAGTGGATCGTTATCCTCCAAGAGTTTGATTTGGAGTTTACTACTGCCAAATCCAAGAAATCACTTGTTTTCACTGATTTGATTTGTTCTCTCCCCGCCAACTCTGCTCCTTCTCATTCCGAGGATCACATTCCAGACGAAACTCTTTTCTTGATTAGCACCCTCGATCTGTGGTACGGTGATATCATCGTGTATCTCCAAACATCTAATTTCAGGTCCGAGTTAACAAAAGATGCTCGACGCTGCATTCAACATCAGTCACAACCTTATCGCATTGTTGGAGATACCCTTTATTGTGTTGGAGTCGATTCTGTACTCCACCGATGTCTGACCCTTGAGTAAGCTAATAAATTTTTAAATGACTACCATAGTGGTGCTTGTGGTGGTCACATGTCTGGTTATGCCACCGCACAAAATATCCTTCATGCTGGCTATTTTTAAAGACTGCATCGTTGAAGTACGCAAATGTCATGCGTGCCAGATATGTCAACGCAAGATGCATGCGCCAGTTGTTCCTTTACACCTTGTCATTACCGTGGGTCCTTTTGCCAAATGGGGCATCGATTTTATGACGTGTAACCCTCGTTCGGTCAAGGGGCATGCCTATATTATCGTCGTCATCGATTATTTCACAAAATGGGCTGAAGCAATGCCTACACTGGCTGCGGATGGTAAGACAACAACACAATTCATATTCAATCATGTTATTACTTGGTTTGGTGTCCCTCAAGCCATCGTTACTGATCATGGTTCTCATTTTCGAGACTATATAATGGCAGAACTGATGTCTAAGTTGGGTTTGCATCACGACATCTCAACTCCTTATTACCCTCAAGCTAATGGCCAAGTTGAAGACGTCAACAAAGTTCTTGTTACCATGCTTCAACGAACCATCAGGATCCATAAATCAAATTGGCATCTCATGTTGTTTTCAGCTCTTTGGGCTTACCGAACGTTGATTAAGAGTGCGATCGGATTTACCCCGTTCTTGTTGGTATATGGTTTGGAAGCCACTCTTCCGATTGAATGTGAAATCCCTTCACTCAAACTAGCTATGGAATTACTGTCTAATACTTCGCCTAAGGAAGAACGTCTCCTATACTTAGAGATATTGGATGAGAATCGTCACTTAGCTGCCTTGGTCATCGAAGCACAGAAGAAGTGATTCAAAGCTCATTTTGACCAAACAGTTTGCCCTCATTCTTTTATTGAAGGCGATCTCGTTCTCTTGTACGACCAAGCTCATGACAAGCTGGGGGCAGGAAAATTCCAACCCATGTGGCATGGGCCCTACATCGTCAAACGTGTGTTACAAAATGGGGCTTATGAGCTTATTGATTATGAAGGGTATCCTTTAGCACAACCCAAGAATGGGTTGTACCTCAAAAATTATTATGCTTGAGTCTTTCATGCATGATATGTGTACATAGGTGATTTTTTCATTTTTGTGCATGTTTTGGTTTGATGTGCTTTGTGAGATTTTTTCTACTTATTGGGTCTTGTTTGTTATGCAGATGTCTATTTCCCCTTATGTCGGTTTCGCGGATGGTGCTTCCCGAAGTACCAAGAACTTGTCTTCGACAACCTGGGTAATTTATGATCCTGTTGGTGAGTTGATTAAATTACAAGGTATTTGTCTAGGAGCAGCCAAAAACAATGTCGCTGAATATAGTGCTGTTTTGGAACTATTAACCGAGGTAGTTAACCTCGGCATACGCACATTGCTTGTGAATTTGGATTCGCAACTTGTTGTTCTTCAACTTAACGGTCATTATTCAGTTAGAAACCCATGCATTTTGAGATTGTATTTTTGTATTCGTTTACTTGAAATACATTTTGATTTCATTACATATCAACATATACCAAGACGAAGGAATACATTAACAGATGTGATAGCTAACATTGTTCTAGATAGACATTTGCACAATTTATAAAAACATCATCATATGTAAATAGACCCATGTAGAAAATAGATGTCTATATATATATATATATATATATATATATATATATATCAATTGTTTGCAATGTGTGCATCATAAAACCCAAAAAATAATATATGTATGTTTCAGTTACATCATGAGACAACATGTCTCTCAAAATATGCAGAAATAAAAGGCCTAAGTGCCTAATCAGCGTGGTGCTCATGATAGCACGTCACTGCCCGTACCAACCACCTCAGCAAGCGGTGGATACGACTCGGCACCCCTATAATGTGCCTCTGATAGGCCCGAGGCACATCATCCAAGCGAGCATAGTCTGAGACCCCACGGGTGATCCCCTCTAGGTTCTGTACTAGCTCCTCTTCGCCACCCTCACCATGAGGATCGAAATCGCGAGGAATTCGCCTCGCTATCGACAACATGCTTGCAGGATGCTATGGGCCGACATCTGCATACATATAAGAATAACTATCAGAACATGCATATATACCAAAGAATCATAAACTCATGAAAGTAAAAAATGAGTCTCACATAGCTCTTTGTCCTAATCCTCTCCCTCTGGGAGCGGGAGGTCGGGATCACCGGTGAAGTCTATGCCAACATAGGGCCAGTCCTCCACAACAATCAGTTGTCATCAGAGCCAATAAAAAAAATCTAACCTCTAGGAAATCTGTTGGCCACCCCCTGCTCTAGGCATCAGTGTGGCCCATTGGGCCATCCGTGGCTCTGTGGGTGGCAGCATTGGGACAATAAACTCCTGACGCTGGAATATGGGTAATCGTTCCAAGAAAAACAATACCAGAATTGATCCATACCCAAACTGATTTAGTTTGGTATTCTTCCACTCAGTGAGTTGTCGTTTGATGTTGACAGTCATAGCCTTGGCCCAGTTGAAGATAGTCGGGTTCATGCACTCTGAGGCAAGAAGTAGTTGTGTCTTCGTGGCCTCATGCGGTGCCTACGATCCCGCAGCCCGCATGATAGTGTGCAGCACTACTCTTAATGCTAGATCAGGGATGGTTTGGATGTCCACTTTGCCACTCCCTGTTCCTTTTCGTGCCCCTTGGCACACCTTGTAAATTACCATTCCCATGCTTTCCCCGGAAGGACGGGTATCGGTCAAGATAGGGACTGCACCTCGACGCGACAATCCAATGATGAAATACACATCCGAGACTTCGAGTTCAAGCTCTTGATCCAGAAGTAAAAACTTTTCTTGATATTCGTCCCAAATTCTTATCAAATATTGAAGTAATTAGGGCTGAGCCCGGAGACAGGGTGTTAGGAAGAACTTCTTGAGCCCATAATTTCTGAGGGTGTTCATGCATTGTTCATTTTCCATGGCCTGTTCATCCTCCTCAATGTGTTCGCTCTCTTTCCACTCAATTACTATATTTTTTTGCTTGGTACCTGTATGCATTGTCCATATGAACATTGCAAGTCCCCTTGGGCATTAAAATTTGTAATCAAACGGTTTCATTTTCTTGAAATTAAGGCGGATTTTTGGTTGTGCGGTTGGCGCGACTGTTTTGCTAACAGTTGCACCACCTGGCACGACCTCTGTGTAAAAAAGGTCTGATTGGCGTGGGTCCGTGCCCGAAACCCACGCCAACTGCGATGCCTTAGTTTTTACAAATCCTCCCCTAAGGGATTAAAAATTACAATTAAAGGTAATGAAATATATCTCAAAAGATAGCAAATGGTGTCGAATCTTACCTGAAACTAACGGAATCCAGATTGGTTCACTGGATTGTTCACAATCGTCACCAGAAGATCGCAAGGAAAACGAGTCACTATTGCTCTGCAAAGAGGTAAAAGTGAAAAGTAAATAGTTTTTACCACTTATGGTCTTTTATAACTTTTAAAAATCTTAAAATAGGTTTTAAAACATATTTGTCGATATATTTTCATATTATTTTCGAGGAATATATTTTACACACATCTTTTTGTGCAGCGACAGGTTTTCACATGGTTATGATGAAGAAACGAGTTGTATTTTATACTTTTTCAGACTCAGTAAAAACATGAAAAATTCAATACTGGAGTCACCTTTTAGCTCTTTTCTGACTCTCTAAAACTGAAAATATCGCCGAGTCGCTTGTCATTTTGAACTCATTAAATTGGCTGCGAAACGATATCTACCCAGTATATGTTTACCCCTTTTTCGGGCTGGGATAGATTATTTACGAAAAAGAAATACCTTAGCCGATCGCGACTAAGAGGTTCTTTTAGATATTGTTTTCTACCTTTTCGGATCTGAGAGACTATTTACGAAAATGGACCACTAGAGTTTTCGTTTCCGCCTTCTTTTCAAACTCTCTAAACATGGAAATATGCCGAGTTCTCCCTTTGTCAGACTCGTTAAAACCCGATGACATCGGACTCCGTCGTCATGACGTTACTTGAGTTCCTCCTTCCTAGGGCTCGTAAAATGTACTAGGTTGGATTTGTCCGAAGGACAAACTTACATCGCAAGAATATGCTATCCCCTTCAAGATTTTAAAAAAAAAATAACTGGGGTACTCGCCAGAAATGGTGGGGGAAAATGGAACCATATTATAGTCATGTTGGCGGTATGTCGTTCTTGAACATGGCACTTGTCAGCATTCGTGTCGGGTTGGGGATATCTCATCTCGTTATTTGTTTTCCTCCATGGGTTTGGGTAATATTTTTTGACCTCTCATTTTCTCTTTGCCACGTCACCATGACCTCAGATCCCTTGATGTCAAATACTGCCAAATCCAGTGTCATGCCGCCGATATGTTTGAGAGAAGTTTTCCTTTGAAGTTTTCAACCTCCCTTTGATTCTCTGTTGGTCTTGATTCACAAACATAACGTTCCTCTGTCTCGTGTCGATGATGTGGGAAACATTATGGCCCACCTTTGATCAAGATCACTTCCTGTTGAATCCAGCTTATTATCCAGGAAGTTGATCTAGAGACTCCCTTCAGGTACCTTGGAGCCTGCATGCCTCAATGGCAGGTTCTTCGCATTCGATGTATGGTCCACATCATTGGCCTTCGATTGATTGAATCTATGGGTGTTCAATGTCAGATAAATTTTCACATTCCATGGATTGTACCTTTTGTACCTTGAGGGCCATTGTCATTATTGGTGGTTTCTCTCACGTCGGTTAACAACTTTCATCATTGGTTGGTAATCAGACGATTTTCTTTCATGTTCGACTTCAGCTCAAATATTTGCATGCTCGAATTTGTACTTTGTTCGATTCGAGATGGAGCACAAGACCCTGGGTTTTGTCTAATAAAATCCAGGCTGTGGGTTCTTTTGTGGTTTACTATGACTTATTATATGACTCTTCTGATTGGATGGCTGCGACCATACCTGAGTTTCTTTTGTTGATCCCTACTACTGGATGGCTGTGTCCATACCTAAGATCTCATTGTTTATGTACTCTATTATGGATGGCTGTGCCCATGCCACATGTCATGTATCAGATGTATCAGTTGTACTTGTACTTGTAGGTCTTCCGACAATAGTGTTTGGGTCAAACGCGTTCTCATAAAGCATTTCACCCCTCCCTCTCTCTCAGACCTCATGCTTTAGGGGGCATCTATTACACAACATTTTGTCACCATCCCTACAATCCCTCACCCCACATATTGGAGGGTCTTTCCCGTGACCTATGAGCAGTGTCATACTCTGCAAACACCTTCTTTGCATCCTTCTGCATAAGGACATCATTTCTCCTGTTGAACATTTCCTTAGAAAGCCCACAAAAACCTATGTTTTGGCATTGGCACGGGTAGCCAGTTCACCCCTCGTGCCAGTGTGGAGGATGTACACTAGAGGCCGTGCCATCTGGCACTCTGTCTCTTTTTTGTGCCTGCACCAGCCTTTTTGGGAATTTTTTTTAACAAATTAGAGGCAGAAGTTTCCTTTAACCACCTCAGGGATGAGTCACAGCAAGTGGTTAAACTTGATAAGCCACGGATCTCTTCCTTTAGGTAGTGGTTTTTGGAACATTCTTTGAAGATAGGACTCCCCTCCATGATTATTGGGATCCTAACCTCTCCCTCTTCCTCTATATAAACATGCCTTCTCCCTTTACAAAAGCTAGCTGAACATATAGCCAAGAATCTGAACTTGGAGAAGAGATACTATAGCTGATTAATCACTATAGAGAAGGTAGAACCAAGGAGAACTCTGTAGAGAGAGCCCCGTCCGAATTCCTGATGAGCTTTTGTGAGACGTGCTCCGCTGGAACCCTGTTGGAGGAGACCGCAACGTCGAAGCTTGGTTGTACTCTTCCTTCCTTTCATTAATATACTCGACTATGGTATTGGTTCCATCATTGTATTATGTTTATTTAATGCATTTGATTTAGTCTTCTTCGACTGACTGATAGTTACGGATGCGAAATAGTATTTTTTATATCGTCTTTGTTTCTTGTGTATGTACAGGTATCCGAGCGGATCGTGATCTGTAAAACCAAGAGTGAGAGACAACAACTCTTTTGATGACAACAACAACGCAGGATATACGGTAGGTTATCTATCTAAGCTCGTCCATTCGTTAACTAAGAATTGATGTCATAGCGTTCTTGTTTGTGGCTAGACCCACTCTAGGGCTAGTGGGATCACCTCTGTCCGTAGAGGGGATTTACCTCACCAACACTTTCCCTTTTGGCTTTGAAGGCCTTGCATTGTAAAATGAAATTTTTTATGTTTCCACCTTTTTGGAAGAGCAAAAAATACATACTCTTTCCTCCCACAGTTCTTTTGGCCTTTTCTAGCAGCCGATTTCACAACAGATTTTATGAGAATTAGTCCTTAGTTGGGCTATAATAATTTTGGCTCTCCCAGAAATATTGACCCCTATGTACACATTTTTTGATGATTATGAGTGGGATTAAACTCTTCAATATAATATTTTTTCTTTCTCCCTAGCTCCTTACCCCAACCTAAGTTGTGATTTTAAGTTGTTTTAAATATATTTTTAATTATAAATAAATTTAATTTAAAATCATGTTCTATTATTTAGTCAAATTGTAAATTTATGTTTTTTAAAGTGTTTTTTTTTTTTAAATATGTATAAATAAATTCAACTCACTTATAACATTAAAATTATGTGATTGGAAAAAATGATTTAGTCGGGAAAGATGGTTTGAGAAACATCTGTCAGACAGGCATGAGCACAAGTGTGAGACTGCTGCAAGCCTGAACACATTTCCTCCCCTCCATCCTCCACCCTTTATGTTGTTATATTTCCATTTCTGCAACATTTTTGTAGGCATGTTCTATTCCTTAGGTGTATCTTTGCATCTTTAGGGGAAATTTCTAGTATTTTAGAAACTATTAATAATAAAAATAATTAAATGCATGCATGTAGGAAAAAAATATGAGCGGGCATGTTTTAACATTTTAATGTGAGATCCTCAAATGTAAATAGAATATTTCAATGTCAACTACATATATATTATACCAACCTAGATCCATCTTAACTCCAGATCTCCCAAGCGATGAGAGGGATAAAATCTCCTTTTACTCTAAAATATGTTTGCATATCAAGAGATTTGATCCCTCTCGTTGCTTGGTAGATATAAAGTTAAGATGGATCCAAGCTAGTTATCTATTATCTACTACTTTTTTATTTCATCAAAATTGGTTCTTAAATTTTAAGATGTAAAATGATTTTCATATTAACATTATTTCATAGAGTGGCCTCCTCCTCAATACCTCAATGATTCAACCAATACATGGCTTCTTTATGCCAACCTTGCTTTAGTCACACATAATTTGGCTAGAGTTTAAAGAAACATTAAGAAACCTCTTGTCTTCCATGTTGATTAGCTTGTTTTTGGATGTCAAGTACCTAGTCACATTCATGATTTCAATGGAGGAATGCCTTGTTTCTATGAGGAGGATACGATAGGGTGTATTTCCTTTAATTTTAAGATTATAAGTTATAAAACACTTTTGGATTTGCTCTATATTTTTCCACCATTCTTTAGAGATGTTGTAGCCCCAAAATTCATAACCACATAAGATAAAAAGAGTGACAAGAGCCTCAAAGACAAGTTTTCTCATATCCCAAAACTAAATGTTTACTAATTTACAACTTCTTTCCACTCCAGAATAAGCTTCGACCCTTAAGTTTGTGATGAAGATTGACTATGAAATATTCATATGAAAGTCACTTCCTCCAAGTTATTATTTTCATACATGAAATTAGTGTAAGTGTCTTTAATTTGATTAGCATAGCCTTTGTTTTTTCAATGTCAATATTCATACCCATACTAGATCAAAATTTTTGAGAATTATTATTTTCTTTGAAGATCAGAGGGACTTCTTGTCATAAGAACAATATCATTAGCATAAATAAGAATGCCAATTATTAATCTAGTTAGAGACATGTTGATGCATCCTACTTCTTCCTAAAAAATCTCAAACTTGTTGATATATATGCCAAAAAATATAGGGGAGAGAGCACAACCTTGCTTGATTCCTACATTACAATAATTTATTTTTACCAACCCTATGTGTTCCTAAACTTGGCAATAACATTCTTAAACAACATTATATGAGTAGCTCTCAACTCAAATGAAACTTTTAGCTCTTCTAATATGTTCCAAAGTTTAGTTCTAAACACTTTTTCAAATCATTTACTAAAGTCAATGAAGCACCACACAAAACTAATTTTATTATTATGACACTCCTCAATAATAATATTTAAGTGTAACAATATGATTTGCACTTGAATAATAGTTACCAAATTTGATTTAGTCTTCCACTATTTTTCCATGACTTTGAAGTGGTATAACAATATTATTTTTCTAAAATCATTCCATATAACTTAACTTAAAAATAATTATTATTTAATAACAAAAATAATAAAAAATAAAAACATTTTATTTTTTTATCTAAAAAAATCACTATATTTTAATTTAATAATGTACCTAAGTCAATTTCAACACATTCATCATATGTTGTTTTAAAAACTTTTGAATAATCAACTCACTTGTAAAAATAATACTTTAAATTAAGTGAATATATAAAATTTCAATTACTTAAATATTTATTTTTATTTTCATTTTTTTGTTTGTTAGGTAATGTGAGTATTCAGATGGACCTAGAGTATGCCCTAAAAATGTTTTTTCTTGGCTAAGAGCTCGTCTTCCTCTGATGTAAGGAAACCAGTTAATGATCCAATACCCAAAGACATCTAACAAGAGTGAACGCCTTCCCCCTTACATAATATTAGCAGGTAATTCCATGTGGCATGGTTTCCCTTGAATAAAAATAACGAGTCAACTTTCATTTGCAGTGATGGTTATCCTCATTATTGGCTTGAAAATTGAGTTATGATAGTTTTTCCCACTTTTTGGAAAAACAAATGTGAGTGACTAACACACCTATTCCATGGATTGAGTAACCGTAACCCAGGGGCATCTAAGATGTCAAAATCACCTAAAGATTGCACCTCACTAAGGCCACACCAACCATTACCATCACTAAATTTTTGCGCACAAAATTTAGAACCAATTTCCTTTTCACCAAGAAATATCTTAGCAAAACACCCTGCCACTTTCTATTCTATACCCATAAATATATATATATATATGTATTTGAATTCCTATCTATTAATTAATCAATATTTACGATTACTTTATATATTGTAATTTTTAATATTAATATGCAAACTAATATCTACTATAAACTTTATTATCCATTCTTCTTAGTTTTTGAAGACATTTCAAAATGATATTATGTAGCAGTTAAATGATATCCATATACTATTTAACACGGTAGGTACTTTATAAACTTGTTCATTCGGAGAATTAACATAAATACTATTAAAATGAAAATATAGTAATTTATATTTATTATTTTTATATTAAATATTTTATTATAATTTCTTATGTTAATTTTTTTAATCTTATTTTTTCTATTTTTGTACTACAATTAAATTTGTTATTATTTTTCTTAACCAATTACAATAATTAGTTTGCAACACAATTTAGTGGCTTCACTATAATATCTTGATATTTAATTTTTACTAATACTGATTGTAATTAAGGATATTATTAATTCTTATATAGGCATGTAAATGTAAATGGACAAAAGACCCGAAATAATTGTAATTATAATTTAATATCAACTGATGAAGAGGTGAAGCCTTGATATGGACCATGAGAAGTCATAAGGAGGAGGGTAGCCAACAAATGGTATTTGGAAAATTAATCTTGGGAATGAATTATTGGATGTGCAAAAGGATCATGAGATTTGAGGTTGTCAATATTTTTCCAAGAAAATATTAATGGGAATGAGTGGAAGTAGTGGGGCTATACCCCATTTATATTACCAAAGATATGGGAAACGTACCACTAAAAGACTTTCGAGGTTTGAAAAAAAGTGCTTGATTTAACCAAAGGATAGTTGTGAAAAAAAATATGTCAAAGACACTAATCCATGAAAGAGAATAAAAGACAAAGAATTGTGTGTAGGAAGCACTTGTGCACATCAAGGAGAATGAACATTCTAAGGAAAGGAGCATTCATGAAGGAATGCATCGGTTGAAGCAAAGAGACAAGCAAGGAGAGAACATAGAGGGATAGAGAGAGTCCTTGAGAAATTAAGAGAAGAACATCACTCATGGGAGTGCAAGAACTGGAGGTAGAGAAAAAGATGGTAAGACAAACAAAGAATTGGTGAGTTTGATTAGAGAAGAAGAATAGCCTTCATGAGTCTTCCCCATATTACTGAGTTAAACTTCCCGCATGGCTTCACGGTCTAGCTTGAGGATGACCAACTACAAGAAATATTGTAGTGCAGCTGAGGCTATGGTGGGGTGGAATGTGGCTCACCCTTCAACAATTGATGGAAGCTTTAGTCATAAGATAAGTGCACCTGTGGCAATAAAACTTGTAATGTAAGAAATTTTGAATGAAATAGAGATTATGTTGTTAAATTCTATGCCTATGATCTTGTCTGTTGATCGATATCATGGCTTATGTGTTGCTTGTTTATGATATAAGATGGTAATTTTTTTTTAATGATCGTGATGGTTGTGTAACATTCACATCCCTAATTAAATATCCTTAGGTGCTCTTATTTTTTGTTAGATATATAGACTTGGTAATTCTTAAATTTCCTGTTAGCCATGAGGGTTAGATCAATTGGTCAAGTTCCCATTACTAAAGCACCTTCCCCATGGAAGGTCATGAGTTCAATTCTCCTCAACACCCTTAGGGTTAGTCTCAAACTACTTTGGCTAGGGGGTGTGGTCCCTTTGGGTGGATATACCCTAATTTTCCATCGAAACAATAAAAATAAATAAATAAAATAAACTCAAATAAAATCCTAGCTTATTACAAACCTAAATAAAGTAAGAAGTATAGTTGAAAAGAAAAGGGAAGTTAAACCCTTTAGTCTCTTTAAAAATCATGATGGTTGGTTGGTTGTAAAGAAATCTCGGTGAGTTTTAATTAATAAATTTGGTCTTCCTTAAATATACCAGATAAGCTATATATCTATTGTGGGGTTAGAAGTTCCTATAAGTGATTTGGACCCATATGTAAGAGGAACAACTTGGACAACAAGGTGAGGACTCAAATCAAAGTTATCCTCACCTAACATCTAAAGAAAATGGTTGTAGAGTTCACTAAGGAACTCTTGAGCTACTTGGAAGTCTATTAAAGGACTTGATATGGAATTCTATGGTTTTTTAGTGATTGCGATGGCCTTGCTAAGCCAACTAAGGGAATTGAATACATCATTGACATGAAGAGATTCTTCAAGGTAAAATAGACCTTAATTTTCTTTTCATTAAGGTCCACAATAATGAACAACATTGTGATTCTCAAAATGTTAACGTAATGAGCCTTCTTGTCAAAAGAGGAAAAAAATGGATGACCTTGAGTGGAGTGCAATATGTTTCATGATATGGTATTAAACCTATGTAAGTACTTTCATTCTATGGTCTCCAATCACTAAATATCTATCAAATCGACCTAGGCATATCCGAAAGAAGAGAATATTGTACAAAATTTCGAGGCAATGGAAATGGAGCAACAAACCTCTATCAATTCCATGGTAAAACTTGAGGAAGCTAACAATTAACATGTGTTTATCTAGGTTTTGTGTGTTTTTTTAAGTTTGTTTGAATTTTAAGTGTTTTCAGTAAGCAATATAGCTACATTAATAGTTCAAATTTAATAGTGAGAAATAGATGCAAACTCAGTTTTGTTATTACATGTTTATAGATAGCTCTTATATAGTTTATTTATTAAATTTTTCCATGAGAAATATATTTATACTCAATCTGGGGAATCTACCTATTTTAGTCTTGGAGGGAATACTCAAATAACAAGGCTTGAAGATGTTTGAAGAAATACTCATCATGAGCTCAATATGTCACATGCAAGAATTAAACCCAAGTAGGGAGGATAATAACACTTCTCTCAAACACCCAATGTAAACCCAATTTACAAGCTTGCCAATTGTTGGGTGCGTGTTATATTCTTTCCACGACTAGCTTCAAGCCTATTTTAGGTGGGCGAACCTTCCTATGGTTTTGTGCATGGATTTGCACATGGTTTTGGGCACGATGGTTTTCTTCCCATAATATTTTGTAGATCAGGTTAAGGGAACTACAATTATGTTCTAATCTAGGGTTAATGGATTGGGGTTTATGAATGCTTCAGCATGTATATATATGTGTTGTAACATTGAAATGGAAATAATGAAAAATCAAGCTGGTAGTCTCAGTTTTGGGATCTAGGGGAAAATCTCTATGTATATCTATTTTATTTTTTATGTTATCATTATTGTTTTATTTTCTATTTTAAGAGTTTGTTTGCAGATATTTTTTGTACAGGGTTAAAACCTACATTTTGTATCAAATTTTTTTCGGCTTCAAGGGGGTGCCTTTTCTGCTTAAGCATTTTTCTCGTGCTTGTGGTAGACCCTGTTCAATGGGAGATTTGCGGGATTATGAAAGAAGATGGCGAGCGGTGGAAAGATAGAGATCGATAAATTTAATGGTTAGAGTTTGAGTTGTGGAAGCTCGAGATGGAGGATCTGCTGGTGGATAAAGATCACTGGATCGCGGTAGACCTATGTACTAAACCAATTACAATGTCAGATGAAGACTGGGTGAAGTTGGATTAGAAAGCAAAGAGCACAATACGATTATGTATCTAAGATTTGGTATTTTTGAATGCATCTAGGTAAGCTATGATGAAGGATTTGTGGGATAAGTTAGGGACTTTGTACCAATCTAAGTCTCTGATGAATAAATTTTTCCTGCAAAAAAAATTGTATAACCTAAGGATGAAGGATAGAGACTCGGTGAAAAAGAATTTGAATGCCTTCAATACTATGGTAAGTCAACTGTTATATGTTGATATTAAAATCTCAGATGAAGATAAGTGCATTAGTTTTTAGTGTTCTCTATCAGATTAATGGGACAATTTGGTTGTTGCAATAGGTAGCAATACAACTACCTTGAATTTTGATGAAATTGTCTCAGACTTGCTATCGGAGGAAATGAGACGGAAAAAAATATGGAGGGCTAGAATGGATGTGCCTTGTCTCTACGAGGATGGTCCTAGAACAGAAACATAAAATAATTTCTCAAGTGGGAGATCTAAATGTAGAGGGAGATCTAAATCTCTAGAAAACCTGTAAAGGTGTGCTGGAAATGTGGAAAGGAAGGGCACTTAAAAAAGGGTTGTAGATCTAGAGCTCCTAAGGAAGGAAAGGTATATGATGATGCCCCTTCTATAGATATGAAAACCACCTCATATGAAGGTGGTGATGTGTATTTTGATTCTACTTCAAATACACATGTACATCATGAGGCATGGTTGATTGACTCAGGTGCATCCTTTCACTTCACTCTCCATAGGAAGTGGTTCTGCGAATATGAGAAATATAATCGTGGTGATGTCTTCCTAGGGGACGAAAGGAAGGCCAGAATTGTTAAACACAGAAAATTGAAGTTGAAGCTGCAAGGTGGAAGGATTAGAACACTTCTTAG
Organism: Pinus albicaulis; assembly: GCA_034641835.2. Lineage (NCBI taxonomy): Eukaryota > Viridiplantae > Streptophyta > Pinopsida > Pinales > Pinaceae > Pinus > Pinus albicaulis. The sequence goes on along the minus strand of CM076578.1, from coordinate 197,896,895 downwards.
TGTTTTTTATATTCCTACATTGGCTAGAAATCCGATTTCTATAAGCAATATGGATGATGCAGGTGTAAGAACAATGTTTAAGAAAGATACCTGTAATATGGTTCAAGGAGAAAAGGTATTGAAGCGAGGAGCTCAGATTGGAACTTTGTACAAGCTTCTTGGTAGCACTGTTATGGATGGGTGCAACAGTTTTTTGGTTCCTGAAAGTGGAGCAGAAAGCCTAGCGGTCTCTGGAGAAAAGGCCATGCTATGGCATCAAAGGCTTGGACGTATTGGAGAGAAGGACCTTTAGATATTGCATGATAATGGTATGGTATAAGTTATGTCTAATTTCTCTCTGGATTTCGATTTTTGTGAAAATTGTGTATATGGGAAGCAGAATCGTGTGAGTTTCCCTTCTATTACTAAGAGGGCCAACAAGATATTAGAGCTTGTGCATAGTGATGTGTTTGGACCTATGATAGTTCCATCACTAGGTAAGTCTGTGTACTATGTTTCAATTATAGATGACTTCTCAAGGAATACATGGATATATTTCTTGAGGAATAAATCTAAAGTCTTTGACAGGTTTAAAGAATTTAAGGCTCTATTGGAAAACCAGACAGAGAAGAAGGTAAAGGTGTTGAGGAAAGACAATGGTGGAGAGTTCTGCAAGAAGGAATTTGAAGAGTTCTATAAGAAGTGTGGTATAGCACGAAAAAAGAACACTCCATACACACCTCAGAAAAATGAAGTTGCAGAAAGAATGAACATGACACTGATGGAAAAGGCAAGAACCATGCTCAGTGGTACCGGGTTAGGACATGAATTCTAGGTAGAGGTAATAGAGACTGCATGCTACCTAGTTAACAAATCACCTTCATCAACGTTGGAGGATAAGACTCCCCATGAGGTATGGACTGGTGAGAAACCATCTCTTTCACATCTAAGGGTATTTGGTTGTGATGCATATGTACATGTTCTAAAGGAGAAAATAACCAAGTCAGATAGTAAATATGAAAGGTGCATCTTTATTGGGTATAAGGATGGTTTAAAAGGTTATAAGATTTGGAACCAAGAAACAAAGAAGGTTGTGCACAACCGAGATGTGGTGTTTAGAGAGGCGAAAGATGTCGTTAAAAATGAAGTCCTACTAAAGGAATCTCAGAAGATAGAGTTTGAGCTAAAGGAGGAAGAATCAGGCTCTACAACAGAACAAGGCTCAAAAGAGGAAGAGCCACAAACTCTATTTGTGATAAGATCAGTTCGAGAAAGAAGACAATTATAAGTATAGTCCATCTGCTTTCTGTTCAAATTTTTATTTATCTATCATTGATGATGATCCTAGAACTGTCAGGGAGGTGATGGATTTAGAGGATGGAAAACTCTAGAAGGTGGCCATGGTTGATGAAATTGCATCCTTGTATAAAAATGAGGCATGGGATATGTTATCCATTATAACAATTTGGTTGGTCTTAAGTTAATTAGGTTGAATCACTTAGGGTTGAATAGGGTCTTTTGATTTTTAATTTTCAGAAATGTACATATGTTTGGGTCTTAAAGGTCATCATTAAGGTGATAGGTGTCAATGTCAAGTAAAAATTCCAAAAATATCTCATGCATAAGTGAAATTTGTCATTTCATGTAAATTTAAAACTTCTACCAACTTCCACGAAGAATTCAGTGTAAACTAGTCAGAATTCGCTACGAAACTGCCTAATCCTCTATTTTTTCCAGAATTATGAAATTTCAGTCTTTTTGGGGCAATCAACGCATGTAAGAAGGTAGCTGAATCATCAAATGAGTTCAAGAAATGTCATTGGGACATTTGTTTAAGGAGTACAACCCAACAATCCACTTCACATGGCTGACATGGCTTAAATCACATCATTTTTTCCACCTCACAAATGGACATATCATCATAAAATTAGGTGCATGAAGACCTTAAATCTAGTGTACCAGTTTTCTACCTCAACATGTCAGTCTGGTTCAATAAAAATGATACAAGCTGAATTGAAGAAAAAGGGTCTTAAAATGATTATGCAAGATATTGATGTTAAACATGGTAAGGCATACATTATTGGTCATATTTTGTCTTAAGATACCATAGCAAGGCATATACAAGTCTGCAAATATTTTTTTGGGGTAAGTAAGGAAAAAATTGTAAAAATCTATGAAACTAGGAATTTTCGTAGCGAGCTCCAAGCTTGAGGTTGAGTTTTCGCTACGAACTCGCTGTAGGATTACTTAAGGAAAAAATCCCTTAAAAATATGATAGCAGGGGTAAATGGGGGAATTTATTTACCTCATTAGCCCCAAGGAAGAGCATCCAACATTCAGAAAGGTCAAAGGTTATGCAAAAGGTGGATTTTGGAGTTTGCTACGAAAGTGCACTGCGAAATTTCTTGTACATGACTGTTTTAGCAGTCAACTTCAAGTTCAATTTTTGACCAAATGAAAATTAATTTTGGAAATATGAAGAAGGTTTTTCTTTAGCACAAGACCAGATAAAAAATCCTCTCTTAGGTTTTTCAAATCTATTAGGGTTTGGAAATTATGCACTCATCTTTGAGGCCTAGTTTTCATCATTTTCACTAGCCATATTTGTGTAAAAATTTTAAAATTCGACTGGGAAGAGGTCCAGTTCAGCATCCACGTGGCTTGATGATAAATCAGTAGTCCAGTTTACTCAAAAAATTATTTGGTTTCATTTGATAAGAGTTATTAAAGGGATTTGTTGAGTTATTTAATGAAAGAAAAGTCCTTTTTGTATTCAAGCTCTACCAAACAGAAAATATCCCTAGCAAGTCTCCAAGTGATGTAATTCCTATTTGAAATAGGTCTCTTAGGTGGTAATTAGAAGCTAGATCATGTGGAAAACCATTTTTATGAGACATCACTCTATAAATGAGGGAGTTTTAGAATTAGAGTGGGGTGATGGATGTAAATGACCATGCTACTACGTAATTTTCTTTCACTCATTTAATACACAGTTGCAGAAGTGTTTGTTCAGACCTGAAATTCATATTGGGATTTTATGTGTTTGTGTCCATTTATCTTTTGAATATTGATTAAGATTGCTTATACATGATTACTTGGAATTCATACAATATTATGCTCCAACTTCCTTTATGTATTATGTTAGTTGTCAGAGTTATTGTAAAATCTCATGTGCCTTAGTTTCCATGAATGAAGCTCATTTGTAATTGAATTTCCTTGCTGACTCCATGCCCAATGGTAGCCCTCAATCATATTCCACCTGCAAAAATCATCTAAAAACATATAAGATTTAGCCATATTCATTATAAGCTTGTTTCTTGAATATCTTACCTTTTTCTTGAGAGAGCCCTCTCTGGTTGGAAGGGCTAACTTCCAATCCCAAGTGGTTTGAAATAGTTACATCAAATTGACTATTGAACAACCCAATTAGTTCCAGTTTGGTGATAACATTTTGGTGCGTATTCCGGGAGTTTGAAATTTGTATTATCCTGGGTGTTTCTTTTTAAAGTATTTGAACCCTTGAGGGTAGCAGGAGACCAAACATTTGAATGCTATACTTCTACCTTGGTGACTCCATACTTGAAGAATTAAAAAATTCATGGCTTCATGGTGACTCCATTGCTTGAAGATCAATAGCTTGATGAAGTTCCAAGATGAGTTCTATTGCAAGAAATAATGCTAGGTATGCCCCTATGAATCGGTCTCACATTCTTGGTTTTCCAAATCCTATGCCTAGAGTTGATTATTTGACTTATCTTCCTATATTTAAAGATGAAAAGAAAGATAATGTGACTCTTCACTTGGTTATATTCCATATGCATGTACATAAGTTTCAAGTTAAGTTTCCTGAGGATTGTCTCATGAAATTTTTTACGGCCACCCTAGAGAATGAAGTTAGAACATGGTATGAAGGGTTGTAGCTGGGAAGATTGTTCTCTCTTAAATATTTCCATAGAAAGTTCTACAAACATTATGAGAAATCCCATTCTTCTTTATCACTATTACAAGATTGTTGTGATTTTTGTGAGGTGTTTATTCCACATCTTAAAACTCTTGGTGATAATGGAGAGTGCTTAGATGAGGATATGTTAGAGGCACTTTATGAATTCTCTTCTCAGGTAAATTTTCATGATAATCAAGAAGGTTTTCAACAAGTAGATGTCTCTTCTTTAGTTGAAGATGAAATAGATCAGAAATTTGACAGACAAGTCATATTACATGAAATTTGTGAGGATTTGCAACCTTTCAATCTATATGCAGTCATAGGTATGAGCCAAATCATTCAAATTATTTTTTAGGCAATTCATTTTCTGAGATTTTATGTGAAGAAGAAACTCCTCAAGATCAAATTGTTGAAAATACATGCATGGAAATTTTGAATAGTGAAGTAACATGTGATGAAAGTTCACTTTTAGGTAAACCCGAGCTACATGAAGAGCTGAATAAACAGGTTTTACCTATTCTATTTGGGGATCATAAAAATGACATGGATGATATGCATAAAGTTGTTTGTATAGGATATGTTAGTGTTTAGAATCAAGATGACGGTCCTCAAGAAAAACTACCAAATATTATATATGAGTTGTTTGATAAGAAAAAGAGTAATTTTGATACACATAATATGGATGTCATGTTTGAAGATGTTCAAGGATGCATGGATGGTTTCTTTGATTTACATGAAACGGAAGAAAAATTTATTATTTCCTTTCTATTTGATGATGTTCTTGGAATTAAAACATAGGACAAAAGAAGCCATCAGTTATGAATGAATTCAACTCTCATGTTTTTACTCATTAAGAAAAGGTGATTTTTCATGGTTTCCAAGATCCAATGGTAAGTATGTTGCAGTCATTAGTCAAGAAAATTTTGTATTTCTTATGGAGTATGGATTCAATTTTCATTCGAAGTTGTCAATAGATGATTCAATTCTGATGTTTCTCAAGCACAATCAAGAAGCCCAAGCATTAGATCAGCTCTTTGGCTGGCTTTACTAGAAATTTCATATTTCTTGAATTGAAAGTTTGGCTTTTAGCTGTTAGAGCAGGGTCATTGGTACATAAATAACCTTGTTGGGCAAGCATCTCTTTCAAAATTTAGTTTGAAGATTTTAGTTGTAAGTTTTGGTTTTTACGGTGTTTTTCTTCAAGAGCATGTTAAGGGACGAATGCAGGCTAAAGCATATGACAAGTGGTTGGGAACTACCCAATGCATAAGGCACTAGAGTTGTTGGTTCTTTACTTCACCACAGGGTCGCAACATCCCAATTGGAGCCACATTTATCCATGATAACAATTTGGTTGGTCTTAAGTTAATTAGGTTGAGTCACTTAGGGTTGAATAGGGTCTTTTGAATTTTGAATTTTAAAAAGTTTACATATGTGGGGGTCTTAAAGGTCATCATTAAGGTCTTTGGCACTTCTACCAACTTCCACATCGAATTCAGTAAACTGGTTAGAATTTGCTACGAAACTTCCTAATCCTCTGTTTTTTCCAGCATTATGAAATTTTGGTCTTTTTGGGGCAGTCAACGCATGTAAGGAGGTAGTTGAATCATCAAATGAGTTCAGGAAATGTCATTGAGACATCTGTTTAAGGAGTACAACTCAACAATCCACTTCACATGGCTGACATGGTTGACATCACATCATTTTTTCCACCTCAAAAATGCACATCTCATCATCAAATTCGGTGTATGAAGACCTTAAATCCAATGTATCAGTTTTCCACCTCAACATGTCAGTTTGGATTGATAAAAATGATACAATTTGAATTGAAGAAAAAGGGTCTTAAAATGATTATGCAAGATATTGATGTTAAACATGGTAAGCCATACATTATTGGTCATATTTTTTCTTAAGATACCATAGAAAGGCATATATAGGGTTGCAAATATGTTTCTGGGGTAAGGAAGGAAAAAATTGTAAAAATATTTAAAACTAGGAATTTTCGTAGCGAGCTCCAGGCTTGAGGTTGAGTTTTCACTATGAACTCATTGTAGGATTACTTATGGAAAAACTCCCAAACAAATATCATAGGAGGGGTAAATGGGGGCATGTATTTACCTCATTAGCGCCAAGGAAGACCCTCTAACAGTTAGAAAGTTCAAAGGTTATGAAAAAGGTGTATTTTAGAGTTTGATACGAAAGTGCGCTATGAAATTTTCTGTACATGACTATTTTAGTAGCCAACTTCAAGTTCAATTTATAACCAAATGGAAAATAATTTAGGAAATATGAAGGAGGTTTTTCTTCATCACAAGCCCATCTATAAAAACCACTCTCAGTTTTTTCAAATCGATGAGGGTTTGGAAATTATGCACTCATATTTGAGGCCTATGTTTCAGAATTTTCACTAGCCAGATTTTAGTAAAAAATTTAAAATTCAACTTGGAAGAGGTCCAACTCAGCATCCATGTGGCATGATGACACATCAATAGTCCAATACACTCAAAAAATTAGTTGGTTGCATTTTATAAGGGCTATTAAATGGATTTGTTGAGCTATTTAATGAAAGAAGAGTCCTTTTTGTTTTCAAACTCTGCCAAACAGAAAATATCCCTAGGAAGTCTCCAAGTGATGGAATCCCATTTGAAATAGGTCTCTTGGGTAGGAATTCAAAGCTATATCCTGTGGAAAACCATTTTTATGAGACCACAATCTATAAATTAGGAAGTTTTAGAATTAGAGGGGGTTGATGGATGTAAATGACCAGGCCACTATGTAATTTTCTTTCACTCAGTTAATACACAGTTGCATAAGTGTTTATTCATACCTGAGATTCATATTGAGGTTGTATGTGGTTGTTTCCATTTATCTTTTGAATATTGATTCATATTGCTTATATATGATTACTTTGAATTCATAAAATCTTATGCTCTAACTTCCTTTATGTATTATGTTAGCTGTTAGAGTTATTGTAAAAGCTCATGTGCTTCAGTTTCCATGAATGATACTCATTTGTAATTGAATTTCCATGCTGTCTCCATGCCCAATGGTATCCCTCAATCATCTTCCACTTGCAAAAATCATTTAAAAAAGTATAAGAGTTAGCCATATTCATTATAAGCTTGTTTCTTGAATATCTTACCTTTTTCATGAGAGAGCCCTCTCTAGTTGGAAGGGCTAACTTCCAACCCCAAGTGGTTTGAAATAGTTACATCAAATTCACTGCTGAAAAACCCAATTAGTTCATGTTTGGTGATAACAGGATCTAGTGAAGTTTCTGGTTGGAAGGAAGCCCATTGGGAGAAAATGGGTGTTTAAGAAGAAGATGAATGCAGAAGGAAAAGTGGAGAAATACAAAGCTTGGTTGGTAGCAAAAGGTTATTCCAAAGTGTCTTGAATTAATTTTGGTGATATTTTCTCTCCCGTTTCGAAGGTAACTTCTATTAGATTACTTTTATATGTTGATATAGCATTTGATTTTGAGGTAGAAAAAATTGGATGTGAAGACAAAATTTCTGCATGGGGATCTGGAAGAGGAAATCTACATGAAGCAACTTGAAGGCTTTGCGATGAAGGGAAAGAAAGAACTGGTATGCATGTTAAAAATGTATCTTTATGGGTTAAAACAATCACGAAGGATGTGGTATCAAACATTCGATACATATATACAGGGACTTGGATTCTCCAAAAGCAAAGAGGATGACTGTGTGTATTTTAAATTAATTGGTGACCATGTTATTTATTTGGTATTGTATGTGGATGATATTTTTCTAGTTGGAAATGAAAGAAATTATCCAGGATTTGAAGACCCAATTTTTATCCAAATTCAACATGAAGGATATTGGTGCTGCAAACTATTTTTTGGGCATGGAAAATAAACAATATCGGGTAAAAAGGAAGCTTTGGTTAAACTAGAGGAAGTATGTCGAGAAAATATTGCAAAGGTTCAATATGAAAGATAGTAAACCGGTGAAGGTTCATATTCCTGTAGGTGTGAAGTTATCTGCTGAAGAGTGTCCCAAGACACAAGAAGAATAAAAGGACATGTCCTGTGTTCCATACGAAAGTGCAATGAGTACCCTAATGTATGGAATGGTATGTACTAGAGAAGACATTGCACATGCAGTGGGAGTATTGAGCAGGTTTATGTCAAAACCAAGGAAGCAACATTGGACAAAAGTGAAACAGGTTTTCAAATATTTGAGTGGCACTAGTCATTATGGTCTGTGCTACCAAGGAAGTCCAAGACTGGAAAGAGTTTTGGACATTCATGTCTTTGTTGATGCAGATTTGGCTCGAGATCTAGATCAAAGAGGATCTACAAGTGGTTATGTGTTTAGTCTGTTAGAATCATGTATTTTTACAGTATCACCAAGTGACTGCCTATTCCTTATATTTTTTCATGCTGAAAATAATATTCCATGAATATCATTTATTTTCAGAAAGGAAAGGAGATTATGGGTGACAAATAAGTCCATCTACCATTTGATTCAGTTAAAATAGGAAAAATTTTCTAATTAAGTGTGATGGTAAGCCAAATCTCACTACCTTCATTATTTTTCATTTACCCTCTCCATTAACTTTCATTTCACCTTTTTCTGGCACTCCCCATGCTCTGAAATCCCATTTTAAATGCTAATCCCATCATTCTAACCTTTTCCCTAACTAAAACCCCATTCCCATTCCTAAAAATCCCTTCCCCTTTAATCATTCCCCTTTTTTCATTAAAAACAATGTAAAACCCACTTTTACATTGTTTTTAAATAAATTTCAATCTGTCGGGTCCCACTTTACAAATCCGCCCCCCACCTTTTCATTTTATTTATTCCTCCGCTTTAAATACCAACCCTTGGCCCCACTACTACATTACTCCTCGCTAAACATATTAAAACCCATGTTTATATTTAACCCTGGCCCTGCTTTATATTTAAACACTTTGCTGTGTTTAAATATCGACCCCACTTACCCGACATACCCACAATTTATCCAACACCTGACCACCGTCTGATCTCTGCCACCTGATCCGACAACCCTCGCTCCATTTCGCTCCCCCAACCTCCCGATATTTAAATGTCGCGGAAGGTTACGAAATAGGCGGTTTGGAAACCCCTCCCATATACCATGTGTCATCCCCATGCTGCATCGCATACCCTCCAACTAAAACCACAAACCATTTCTGCACCGTGTGATTAACCGCAAACCACCTTCCATTAGACCGCTCGGTCCCACCTCTTACCATCCATCCGAAACTCTGACAGCCGTCCGATTTTCCCCATCTGATCCAACGACCTACACACATTTTTTCACATTCCCCGCCTATCTGCCTCCTGCCAAGACTTGCAGGGTATGGATTCGAATGTTTTTCTGCAACAGAGGATTATGAACAGAAGAATAGATAAAAGTAGGAAAGGAGCAGTAAGGGTAAGGATAAAAATGGATAAAATACATAGTTAAAGGATAGAGCTAAGAGAAAGGGAAGATAAAAACAATGAGGTAAAAGAAGTAAAAAAATAAGTCAAGGGTAAAGGTGAAAAAAGATAAAAGACACAATTAAATAATAGAGTTTAGGAAAAGGCAGATAAAGAGTTAAAGGAAGAAATTACAAGTGACAGCAAAGGTAGTAAAGATATATACAGATAAGGACAGTTTAAAGTTTAAAGACAAATCAGAGAAAAAATCAATGAGAAAGACAAGGCCAGATGTCAAGGCCAGACAACATTTGCCTCTTCACCACCATGTTGGTCACCCCCAACTTAATTTTGATTTAATGAAAGATACCATAGTTAATATTACAGTCAGAGATATTTTAGCATCAGTTCAGAAGTTATTATAAAAGTTAATTTTACAGGCAGTTGGTCAAAGATATTTTAAAGTTAGCTCAGGAGTTGACTTGAAAGTTATTATTATAGTAGGTTTGTCAGAGATATTTTTGGCTTGGGCCTTGCATGGTCACAATTGTCAAAATTTCATTTACTCTTTAGTAAATGTAGTCTGTCACCCTAGATTAGGGAAACCACCTCTGTTGCAGTTAAATACTGCATGTATTTTCATTATCAGTGTTGGTTGGTTGGTTGGACCTTGTTTAGACTTTGAGTTGCAAAGATTATTGTATTGGAGCACTGTAACTGTTCTTGAGTTGGACATCAATGATACAAGCATGTTCATAGGATCCCTGAGCTATGTTAATGGTGATGTTATCCCTTTTTGTTAATTTTTTTCCTTTGTTTTTTCCATACTGTAGATCAATCTCCCTGATAGTAGAACATAAATTTTAGATTAATATATGCTGCATGAGCACCTTAATTTTGTTTGTTACTGTTATCTCAATGTTTTCCTCTGCAAGTATAAATAAAGAATTCTTAACTTCTGTTTAGTATTACTGAACTGTTATCTTAAGGTTTTCTTTTGAAGTTTAACTAAAGAATTATTGATTGCTCTTTAGTTTTGTTGAAACTGTTATCTTAAGGTTTTTCTTGTGAAGTTGAGTTAAAGAATTCTTAATAGATCTTTATCCCCACTGAAATGTTATCTTAAATGTTTTCCTCTAAAAAAACCTGAATGCAGAATTCAGAGACTGTCTGCTTTGCATTTATGTTGAAGTATAGTTAAATAATTCTTAACTTCTCTTTAGCTTTACTGAACTCACTATCATCTCATATTCACACTGCCACTATGATCCATTTTGCATAGTTAGCTTTCCCTGTGAAAACCTTTGAAAAGTTGATGTACAATTTAACCCTTTTATGCTTCCATGGCCCAATGGATTAAACTTCCCAGATCCTATCTATCCAACTAGAAAACAAGCAACACCAATCATTATAACTAGCCTAAAATCAGAAAATATAATCATAAAGCTAAATGAATTAATCATAAATACAGAGAGAGCCCACTCTATGATCCAGGTGGATATTGTTGGCCACCCGCCTATTCCACTTGGGGCCCCACCATTGTCTCTTTCATTTTTTTTAGTTTCGGCACAACTTATTATTTTTAGCATTTTTTCGGGTCCTAAACTTCTGGAGCCGTTTTGAGGCCCTAAACGATTTTTTTTGAGAAAATCAAGAGTAACATGAACCGATGTTGCTCACATCCAAAGTTGTAGTCCTCGGATAGATCTTTCTAACAAGGTATGGTTCGTGTCAAACGAATATTGTATGCCAAAGTTACGTCCCCGGGAAATTGAAACACCAATTTACCCAAACAGGGCCCATAGTTTTGGCACTTCATCTCCCAGGGTTATGGTTTTGGATGTTTAGGGTTTTCCATTGTTTCTAAATAATAAATAGGGCCTTGAGCCTCATTGTAACTCAGTTTAGAGGCATTTAACCATCACATCTCTTCTCATAGATAAGCTACCAACGCCCTAGCTAGTTTATTTCCATTCTATCTGTAAGAAAATTTCAGTTCTTTGATATTAATGAAATGAAGTGTTATTTCCATTGCATCTTTGTATTTATGGTTACATGTGTATTTTGTTGCATTCCTACATAAATCTGGATCAGTGGTATCATAGTGGTCTGCTTTTTCTCGATTGTTCTTTGGATGTCCCCAATGAGGTCGGGATATAAGGAGTTAGGGCTTGAACTGGTTGAACCTTTGCAAGGTCAGCCTCGCAAACCCCGATGGCCACCCATGGGGGACGAAAAGAAAGATGAGGGAGCAGGAGATCCTATAAAAATATTGCTCGAGGAGGCCCTCAAAAAAAAAAGGAATACGATGATGGATAACTTTGCCCAGATCCTTCAATGACTACCCACCGACAGCGCATCTGCATCCAACAGCCACTCTGGAGGCACGAATCCCTTCAAGGTACAAGTAAACTTTGAAATTCCTGTATTTGAGGGTCAAATAGATGCAGATGTCATATGTTAGGGTCCCGTGATTTAGCAGATTGGTAGACCAAATGCACAGGGTAACATGAAACCAGTCTTTGGAGTCCTAGGACCTAGCCTTCCTGGACTCAGAGAGGGCTCTCTCTATTGTATGCAAGGGATGTGAACTTTTTTGCTTTTAGGGTTTGATTTTAGGCTAGTTTTTAAGTGTAGGGTTTGTTGTTTGTTGATTGGGTAAGATAATCAAGTAGGATAGGTGGAATGAGAGGCCATCAAATCATTGGGCTATGGAGTCTATGAAAGTCATGTATATCTCAATAAAGAGTCAGAGTGCATCACAGGGAAAATCTAGTGTGGTCAATGGATATTTAAGGTTATGTGTAAAGTGAAATGGACATTAATTTGGTGAATCAAGGTACGAAAAAGGGCAGTGAAGTATCCTTTGTTATATACCCATAAACAAGAAGGTCTCACATACTGATAAGAAAAAGATAATAATCATGAGATAGGGAAAACCATTAACTCAATGACTATACTTAAACAAATAAATATGCAAGATGAACAATTCAGTGAAACAAAGAAAGCAAGAAGACTTATCTAACTTTAGTGATTTCACCTTCAAGATTTGAAAACATATAAGATGACAAATAACTTTAATCAATGAATAGGGAACACCTAAACATCAATGATCAAGCTATAAGGAACTTTAAGGAAACTTCTCAAGCATAAAAAAAGGACATGATCAAAACATGGCCTCTTTGGCTAAACTTATCCCAAATGCTTACATCAAGAGAAGTTCACAGCAGAGTTTGTGATAACGTAAACTGACATGGCTAACCATAAAACATATTGAAAACTAATTTCTTAAACCATTAATGAAACAAATAAGCTTATATGGGTCTAAGGAGTAGCTAAGAATTCCTTAAACTAACCCAGCAGAGGAAAACATAAAGACAATAGTAAGCAGAAGACTCTAAGTTGCCTCAAACAGAACAACAGCCTATACTTTTACAACTCTACTACTGACATAGAAGGATGAACAAAGGCAGTGTAATAAAGCATGAACAAATTAAAGACACATCACCATTCAATAAACTGGCAATCACAGCAAAAGCAAGCCTCAATCATCATCGTCAGCTCGTATGCAAAACCACAACTTAAATTATAACTGTCACAAAAATAGCATGTTATAAAAAAAACTCATCAAAAGCCAACGTTTAAAATGAAGCCCTCATGCTCTATTTAACCCAGGAAAGGAGGGAAAAAACCATAGATAAGGTTGGAAAATGTCAAAATCACTCATAAATTTCATTAATGCCCAAGAGACCATGCAAGGCCCAAGGCCCAAAATATCCCATGGAATAAATGCCAAAATAACTTCTAGCACCTAATTCTAGAGTGATTTTCCTTAAAAAACATTAAAATATTATTTTACAATAAATGAATGTGTTTTGTTGACTTTTGGCCAAAAACACACTACATAGTCCATTTGTGTAGCGCCGCCTCAGGCCGAAAATAGGTACTTGTGAAACCAAGTTTTGGACCTCTTCCTGATGTCAGATTTTGCTCCGTGATGGCTCGTTGGAAAGCATGATGAGTCTACTTTCTAGAAATTATTATAGTTTCCTAATCCAACTCTTGTAGCCTTTTCAAAATGCCAAAATACCAACACTACTATTAGTGCAGCGCCAGGCCTAAAATAGAGGCAGAATGGTGAAAATTTAGATGTTTTTTGACCTTTTGAGGGGTCAAAACTGCTCCAATTTCTCCTAAACTTGGTGAGCATAATGTGCTAGCCATGAGAAGTCCAAAAATTGCAATTCCCCCACTAAGGATGCTCCAGGTATTAGCGTAGCACCAATGGCATTGCTCTAATAGGCCTTCAAAATCATAAAAAACAAAAAGTTGCCCAAATTCCTTCAAAATTGGTGGAAGCCTCCTTCAAGGGGTTTGAGATACCTGTAGAGAAGCTTGGGAAAAAAATCCAAGGCTTTCTTGACCTTTTTCCCTTTTTAGGGTTTGGATTTCAATGAGGGATTTCTGCGGGCTTCAAGTGTTTTAACATTCATAGATGACCCGTTGGGTACCCATTTTCTTGTTTCCATCTGATAGAAATGAATGACATTCTTTGCCCTTTCTAACTCAACTTCTAAGTCTTTGAGTTTTGAATTTTTGTCTTGGAGGAGGGGGTTGGAAATCCTTAATTCACTTTCTTCATCACTATTTACCTTGGTCTTCATTTGCTTCATTTTCTTTTTCTGCCTTCTCATCGTTCTGCTCATCACCATGGTCACTGTGGGGGTCACTGTCTTTAATGTTTTTATGATTGTCATGACTGCCATGAATGTTTTCTCTTTTTTACTCATGCTCCCCTCACCATCTTCTGCACTTTGGTCACTTGTTTCACCTGTATCCATGTTTCCTTACTTCATCATCTTTGGTCTCCAGGTAATCTGCCTCATCATGGTCCTATTGGTCCTCAACATTATCACTATATTCATCTTTGCTGTGGACTGATTTACTGTCACCTTTACCCTTATTTTCTTTTGATTCCTCATTGCCTCTTAGCTCCTTTGCAGGTCTTGGAAGCAAATTTAGAAGGTAACCTTAAGCCTTAGAGAAATTTTTTGTTTGTTTAAGGGTTTCTGCATTAGCGCAACGTCGGAAGTTGTGCCCATGGATTAGAGCAGTGCCAAGCAGTTGTGCTTGAGGATTAGCGTAGCGCCAGGTGCATGCAGGCCTATCGGTCATGTCCTGTGCATGTCGGTTGGGTCTGAGCGTAGCGCCCAGGATTTGCGCAGCGCCACCCCGGATTAGCGCAACACCATGTTAATATGCATGGGAGAAATGTCGATTAGCACAGTGCCAGCTCAGATTAGTGCAACGCCACTTATTTGCATAACACCAAGGAGAAAATGCCCAGAAACAGTCGGAAAACTTTGATTTTTCTCCTGAGGGTTTCTTCTCTTATGCCAAGTGATAAGTGTTTTTGAAATGATAACTGGAGGGAATTTATACCCTTTGAGAAAACAAATTAAACTTATAAACCTACTTTTGCTAATTTTGTTTCCTGTTTTTGTGTCACCTTGTATTTTTTACTGATATCCCTTTTACCCTTTGCATGAGGTGACTAAAAACACAGAAATGATACTTTCCTCTCAAGAATTCCTCTTTTCTGACTTTTAGGTAGCTGATATGATGAGTTTGGGCTCTCTTTGGGCTATTGATGCCTCTAGGACTTGTTTTGCCGATGCCTGTTGGAATTGTATGGTTTACTGTGTTTTAGCCTTTCTCATATCTTCAATCTCCGCTTTTTTTTTGGAGACTAATAAAAGCATGTTTTATCCCTCTTTGAGATCCCTAAGTGTAGGTGATCTTAAAACAGGTTCTCTTCCCTTCTCACTATTTTTCCATAGGTATAATAAATCTGTCTTGCACAGTGACCCCAGTATTTTTAATCATGTTTGTCCTCATCTCCCTTTGGCCACTTCTGATGTGTTGCAGGTGCCACGAGACATTTTTTGGTCCCCTTAGTCATTTTTTGGATTTTGACACCTCATTTACTGACAGTAAACTCATGCTCAACATGATTTCTTATTTGGACACTTGACCTTATGATTTCTTTCCCTTTAACCATTTTGAGGGCAAATGACAGTAACTGAAGGTTTGATTTCTCTCATATTGATACCCTTTGTATTCCTTCTCCCTTTGGTGCAGTGAAGCATTGTTACCTTGAAAAACCCTAAAAGCAACCTTCAAAGGCTTTTTGAAAAATCTCTTGTTGTCATGATGGAGGCCCATCATCCTCATTTCACCTATTTTTCCTACCTTCCCAAACTATAGGTTTTAGGGATGTTAGAGACAAATAATTAGTGTTGTCTTCTAAGTTCTCTATAGCCCTTTCAAGTTCATTCATTTCTTGTTCATTTCACCTCACCCTTTTCTCCTTTTCATTTATAATTTCTATAAATCTTCAATGTGAGCTTGGTTTTGTTGTTGTTCCTTTTTCCTTGTGGTCTTTACACTGTCTTCTTTCTTGGAAACACTGTTTTGCCAATAAGCCCCAAAACCCTGATTCTCTTTGTACATAGGTCTGCTGCCTCTTCCTTTGCTTTGGCTGTCCTTAGTGATGAATTTGCCTCTTACCTTACCTCTTTTTTTTTCTGATATCCATCTCAATCATTCCTACATAAATGTTTAAGATGGGCAGCTGTCTTTTGCAGAAGTTGTGCTTTGACCAAGGAGGCCTTCCTTGAAATATTTTCTGATTCATTTGGACAACCATGTGCTATCCTTCTTCCTCTTTGATTGCAGCCTCTTGGTACAGGAAAAACAAATATTTAGAACACCAAAACAATCCTATGTCCTGTGAAACCCTAGGTGACCTAGTGGTAGGCTTTTTGGACTTGGCCTTTGGCTGAAAACTTGACTTAGGGTTTTTAGGTGTAAAAATTTTTTTTTAACAAACTTTATGCATTTCAGACCCAAAAATACTGATTTTTATTTATCTAAAGAGCATAGAAGGTAGCTTGAAACCACCAATGCTTGAGGCACTTGGTGAATAGGGGAAAAGATTAGGCTACTTGGTAATCAAAAGTGGAAGCAGAAGGGTTAGGCAAGTCAAAACAGAGAGGTAAGGTCAAAGGTGGCATAACATAGTGAAAATGAGTGGCATGAGCCCATGATTGGTCTTCTGGGGAGTGATAAGTTGGCCATGACTTGATAGAGTAGTAAAATAGTGAAACGTTTATCCTAAGGATGATGAAGGCAGTGATATTTCTAGAACTCACAATATTTATGAATTTTGTTTCTAGAAATCTAGGATAAGCATTTAGTCATCTATGAAAAGCAAAAATTACTGATGACTAACAATGGCTCCACTTGGGGAAGGAAACTCCTTTTAAGGTGGTGTCCAGAACTTTCAGATCTCTGGTTTTATGAAGACTAGTGCCTCATCAATTGGTCAGAATTTTATCTCTTCTCATTTGCTGATGCTTCTTTGAATTTGTGATCTCAATAAATCTGAAAAACATGATTAGCTTAGCTTCATCTCTACCTACCAAACCGAGTTTCCTAACAATTTTTTCTTCATTAGGTGCACTTGAACTGGAAAACCCTTGACATTTTTTTCTTTTGAAAGCAAAAAAACTATCTACTTATAGTCTTATCACTTCCAAGAGTTCAAATTATGCTAGTGAACTCTTTTATTCTCTACCTAGACTATTTGGCTGTCAAGATTAAGCTGTATGACAGACTTCCTTCTCTAAGCTATTGACATGAAATTGAAAGCATGGTTTAAATTAGGATTAGGCAATCTGACTTACCATGAGTTGTGGTGTTAGTGTCAGTCTTGTCATACTGCCATCAATGATCAAACTTACTCTTTTGAATTTGCATATTAGGAGTCCCATACCATAAATTTTCATCATTCCATTAGGTCACGGATTCATTGATGGTAGTGGTATTTCATCAGTTTTCCCTCTTGTGAAACTTGCTGATTCCCCTCTCTATGGTCTTCAGTCATGGTTCAATTTCACTCCTAATCCATATTATCAGGTCATAGGGTTGGTCTCATTAGGTTCTAGGTTCTCATGATGGTCAAATTAATGAGTTAAGTGTCGATAAATATCAGCAAGATCATGAGGAGGTCAAATAAACTCTAAGTCACAGCATCTGGGAAAATCAAAGAAATGTTCTATAAATTTTGATGTAATTTTCACCTCAAAACCATGTTTTGAGGTGAAAACATGGTACTTTTCTTTTATTATCATCTTTTATGTAATTTTATGTCTTCATATGTCATAAGTTGCACTTCAGAAGATGCTATCTCCATAGAGCCAACACCCTGCTTTTCAAAGGTGTTTTCCATAGCATTTTTAGTGTAAGATCATGTTCTAAGTATGTCCATCAGAAAGAGCCCAGGAAGCGCTTTCCAACGGTATATTACACTCTCCAAGCTGACTCCCGGATTTAAAAATATGCCTAAGTGAATAAAAGCCCCCAAAAGGCCTAACCTTACCCCTTTTTCTCATTTGGTCCCCTAAACTTTATAATTTCTATCTTTTCCTTTATATTTTCGTTGCCAAACCTCTGATGCGATTGATCGCATCAAAAATTTCATGGCCGCTCATTGTAATACTTCTGATTGAATATTTCCGATCTGATCGCATCACCCCTCCATATGATCCAATCACATCGCATAACTCCTGATTGACCTTTCCCGATCACAAAATCACTGATGCGATTGACCCCACCCGATCGCATCCTAACCGTCGATCTTCCCAGCAATCCAACGGCCCATATGAAATCGCATCACTCGATCGCATCGCACCTTCACAGTGTCCCCACGCCCATAATTCTCTTGACGCGATTGACTTCCTACGCGCTCCTGCGATTACATCTCCGTCGTCGATTCGCCCATCCGATCGGATGGCTCACAAGCCGTCACACTAATCACAATTGGCCATTTCCGCAGTCCAAGCTCCCGCTCCGTCCACCCTTCGATTTGCGATTGTGATTCCCCTTTGGGCCCCACCATAAGGCCTTCCGCCCTTTTCCCAAACAAATGTGATTTTTCCTTTGTAAATGCGAAAAATTAAATTTTAAAATATTTGTTAAGTTTTTCGTCGCATTGCATATTTCATTTTTTTGCTTTATCTTACATCCGTTCCCAAATGCCGATTTGCAATGGCGATTTCCCCTTTTTCCTATACACTATCACATCGCAAGTATTTAAATGCGTTACTCTGTTATGTGTTAACCCCATCCCCCTTCCGATTGCGATTGCGATTTACTCCTCGGTCCCACCAAAAACCTTTTCCGCCCATTCAAAATAAAAGGGCCTTTTCCCTTTGTAAAGCCCAAATTCATTTTATTTTGTTTTATAAGGACTTCACCCCAATCGCATCGCAAGTTATCAATGCTTTATGCCTATGCCTCTCCCATTGTGATCTTCGATTGGCGATTGCCATTGCCCCTTTCCACTATATACTATCGCATCGTTCCCCATCGCATTTTTTAAATCGCATCGCAAGTTTTGTCACGTCATTTCAATCCCGCTCCCCTTTCCATCCCGATTGCGATTATCCCATGCATCTTCCCCCACAGCCAATCGCATCGCAGTTCTCAATCGCTCCATTATATGTTGCATCCTATCCCTTCCTCCGATTGCGATTTGCGATCGCATATGGGCCCACTTCCCTTTCCTTTCGCTCTTTTTCATTCAAAGGGAGACTTTTCTTAATTAAAGGCATATTTCAGTTTTATTGGTTCTAAAGGGTTTTTATCGGTATAAAGGCATTTTCAAAACAAAAAAAGGAAACAGTCAAAGGCCAAGAGCTAAGTATTGAACATAGACTTCTACAACAGTGATAAAATAGGGATCTGTTCATCAGATTTCCTATTTTCATTTATTCAGTGTAACAGTAAATCTTCAAAGCTAGTCAAAATGTATTGTTGCCCCTTCCTTTCAGGGGCAGATCGTCGGTCTTTATCCTATGATCGGATTTCAGTTCCTGAGCTGGTGAAACAACTCCCTTTTTCTGTGGAATTTCTGCCCTCAATTTTAGTCTATTTAATGTAATTTTCAATCATTTGTAAGAAGTGAGTAGGGAATATAGTGTGGAATTTTGGAAAACATTTGAGGACGCTCTGCGCTCCATTGTAACAGTTTGACAGGGAATTAATAAGAAATGCAGCTCTGATTTGTGGGATCCCTGTGGTATGAATTTTAGCATTTGTTCTTTCCTTTGTGTTCATCTATAAATTTTTATGTTTACCATTAATTCATTCACATTTTCTGTTTGAATGCTTTCAGGATAGATAGGTAAAATCCATTATTAATGCTCTGCCTTGGGAAATCATTCAATATTCTATGTTTTCTTCAGTTTGAAAAGGATCCATCTCCTATGCCCTTTTCAGCTCCTCACCAGTCTTACCATCCCATCATTATTTAAACTTAATTGCTAAAATTTCTGCCTACCTTGCCCCATGAAATACCCTGTATCTCTGATTTAACTCCCCAGATTTAAACAGTCCCATATGTTCCATACAACCCTGAAAATCTTATAAAAACATTTCCCATTATTATACCTAGCCTAAGATCAGTTTTGTAATTACACTTCATTGAATATCTTTTCACGGAGAGAGCCCTCTCCTGATCTTGTAGGGCTAGCTACAAGGCTGAGCGTGGTTTGAGGTTACCCTGATTTGCCTTCCTTCAGCCTAAGGTTCAAATTAGGTGATAACATTTCTGGTGACCATACTGGGGAGCTGTTTAACATAAAATATTGATCACCCCAGTAAAATCTTCAATATAAACCCTTGGAATCTGGATGATGATGTTCAAAGTTTACTAGGCTGAAATAAAACATTGTAAAATAGAAATTTGACCACACTGGCTTCAAGAACATACACAAGGGCCAACCCTGAACCAAATCCTCCCCCTGTGTTTGAAAATCATAATCTCATTCCAAGAATAGTTAGAACACAAGATGGATCACTAAGTCCTAGACCTATCTTCAGATCCCATACTTGGCCCAGTGAGTGGTTGTTTGTAGAATGCCTCTCTTTTGATGAATGTTTTGAGCTTTATTTTTTCAGAAGTAAGTCTGAAACTGCACTTGATGACACAGTTTTAGATCCAAAATTTCTTGTAGATCTTGAAGTTGAAAGGGAAAATACCTCAATTAATGATTATATTTTGAATTCCCCTCATACATCTATCACTGTAAGCAATATCCCTGAGCCTTCAGAGTTATCAGAAACAACATCTCCTCCCCTTAATTCATCAACATTCCCATCAGTCAATTCTCAGCTTTCAACTCCTCCATCAACACCTCCCTTAAATCCTAGTAGCACAAACACTGTTGTCAATCCACCTCGAGTCATGGCTGCCCGGTATGCACCCCTGGTTTTACCTCAGAACCTGAATGATATGCCTGCGATTATCAAAGTAAAATTCCTATCTTTGATGCCACTCAAAGCATCACAGCCTAGCAGCATGTTGATAAGATGAATTACTTTTTCGATCTTCATGAGGTAGAGGCAGAGAATGTAACCACAAGGTTGTTTGTCCAAAGCTTTGGAGGTGAAGTTAGAAAGTGGTTCAGAGCCTTACCAACAGGCTCTATCCATACCTTGCAGGAGTTACATACACAGTTCTTAGATCGATGGGAGGTAAAGAAAAACCCACTCCAAATTTTGTCTGAATATGAAAATATTAAAAGAAATGTGGGTGAAACTGTACAGGATTATTGTGTAAGATTTAATGATGTATATAATGCTATTCCGGCCAATCTTAAAACCCCTATGGGATTATATTTTCTCAAGTTTCCAGATGGTTTCGATGTTGATATGGCATATCAGCTACGAGAAAGAGATCCTACCACACTTGAAGACATGCAGAAGATAGTTGTGAGCGTTGAAGAAAATATGCTGGCCAAAAGAGCGCGGACAAGGGATGAAAAAAGAGTGACTGTAAAAGAAGAAGCATCTCCTTCAGATAGTAAGATGGATACTTTGATCCAGATAATGGAGAAGATGGTTGATTGATTGACCATTTTAGATAGGCCTGAAGCACAATTCAGGAATCTGAATTTCAGAAGACATCAGCAGCCACAATTCAGAATTAAACAAAGAGAATAGAGAATGCAGGACCAAGCAACACCACAACAATAGATCAGGACCCCTTTGCAACAAAATTATGTTCAGGGAATAGAGACAGATGATGATGATGATCCTATAGTTGAAGCCAACCAATTTTTCACTGCTGATGGTGCGCCCATCTTTCTTACAGAAGATGAGGAATATATAGAGATTACAGACATTTGAAAAGATGAAAACTTCATATTGGCTAATGATGCAGTGTTAGAGGAAGAGTCTGATGATTACCAAAGAGGATACATGAACGATTTATCGGCACAAAAGAAGCAGTATTCTTTGAGGAGCAGATATGTGCCAATCAATCCTATTCAGAAAAGAAAAGAGCTGCAACCGAAATATGATCCTTCAAATAATAAGAGGAAAGGGAAAGAGCTTGCTGATCCTTCTCCCAGCAAGGCATCCTCAGCAATTAACATCGAAAATGAAAAGAACCAGCATAGCGCAACAAAGGAGCAACCAGAGAAGAAAGATCCTCCCATCAAAGAGGTAGAAAAATTTCCCTCTTTTAATTTAGAAAATGAAATTTCTAAGATGAAGGTGTCCATGCCCTTGAATGAGTTGGTGAAAAATAGCACTTATAAACATCAAGTGTCTAGAATTTTTCAAATAGACTCTGTTTTAGATATGGTGAATGTTGAATATGATTATCCTGAACTCATTTTTGGTCCAGCCATAGAAGATCAGTCAGAAGAAAGTGAAGTCCCTCCCTTCTACTTGAGTCCTAGATTGCATGAGTTCATTTTACATAATGCTATGTTGGACTCTGGAGCCTCGCAAAATTTGACGCCCAAAGCCATTATGGAGAAGTTGGGACTTGATATTACCCGCAAATACCATGATTTGTATTCCTTTGACTCTGGTAGGGTCCATTGTATCAGTCTTATCAAAGACTTGGTAGTATCTTTAGATCAAATCCCAGCCAAGAATTTTTTGATGGATGTAATTGTTGTCGATGTTCCACCACGGTTTGGAATGCTTCTATCCAGGTCTTGGGGTGCAAAACTTAAAGGAAACATGCAGCTTGACTTCTCTTATGCCACCATTCCCGTGTTTGGTCAGTTGATAAAACTATATAGGGAAAAGAAAATGAAATACATGATCACTAGCAAAGAGAAGCCAGTTAATCATCCCATTAACGTAGTTCACACAGATTTAGAGTCCTTTGTATTATATTCAGATTGAATGATGAAAATGTTCAGTTGGTAGAAGTAGATGAGATACCTGAAGTTTTAGAAAATTTTAGGGAAATCCTCAAACATGAAAAAGATAAAGCAGCAAGCATTTCTGAGCTTATTTCCTGCCAGCAGCAAAAAGACAGTGAATAGAATAAATATGCAGAAATTAGTCAAGGTAAAGTGGAGAAAGAAGAAAAATTTCAGCATCTAGAAGAAGAAGAAGAAGGCCTTTGGAGCATGGACTTTGATGAAGCTGTTGGCAAGGACGGTGCTGGTATAGGAATATGGATTCGGAGCCTTGTTTTCTAGCCTGAAAAAGTTCCTAGTAATTTTAGAGTATGTGCTTACAAATTAGCTTTTGACCGCTCTAACAATGAAGTAGAGTATGAAGTTTTGATTGCAGGTTTGAAAATTTTGAAGAAGCTAAATGCAAAGAGGATTTCTGTCTATGGAGATTCAGAGCTGATAATTAAACAGGTAAAGGGAGAGTATCAAGCAAAGCATCTGCGATTGAGGGCCTATAGAAATGTAGTCCTAGACATCTTGAGGACATTTTCTGAGTACACTTTAACAACAATACCCCGAATGCATAATCTTATTGCAGATTCTCTTGCCACTACTGCAAGCAATTTGAAGATTCCAATGAATTCCAACGACAAGTTTGAAATTTATGTCAAACATAGGCCTGCTGTTCCGGATAATCTAAGGTGTTTGCAAGTGTTTTGGGATGACAATGAAATCAATTCTTTTTTGTAGAGTGAAGGGAAATTCAAGGATACTCCCATAGAAGGTGATTATGAGGTTGATGATCAAGAAATCGAAGCAAATCAAATGGACATATTGCAGTTGAAAGATAATGTAATTTCTATAGGTCTCATACCTTTAGAGGAGCTTTTTGATTAGGATGATGTTACAAAGAAGCCAAGCTTCGTGCCTACTGATAAAGGAGTTGAAGATGTGAATCTTGGAATCGCTGACAAGCCTAAGCTTGTGAAGTTATCAAAGGCATTGTCCCCTGAGGTAAAGGAACAATATGTTAAATTAATTTCTGAATTTTCTGATGTGTTTGCATGGGATTATTCAGATTTGAAGGTGTATGACAAAAATGTAATTCAGCATATTATTCCCATCAAGCCCGATCAAAAGCCATTTAGATAGAAGCTGAGAAGAATTAACCCAAATCTGCTTCCATCCATTGAAAAAAAGGTAAACAGATTGTATAAAGCTGGTATCATAGTCCCAATTAGATTTTCTGACTAGATTTAAAATTTGGTCCCGATACATAAGAAGACAGGAGAGATAAGGTTGTGCATAGATTTCTGGAATCTAAATAAAGCATCCTTAAAGGATAACTATCCACTTCCGAAGATGGACCATATTCTGCAGAGAGTAGTTGGAGGATCAAGGATGTCACTACTCGATGGCTACTCAGGCTATAATCAGATCTTGGTGCATGAAAAAGACCAAGATAAGATTGCTTTCACAACACCCTGGGGAACTTTCCAGTATGCCAAAATGTCATTTGGACTGAAGAACACTGGAGCCACTTTCCAGCGGGAAATGGACATTGCTTTTGCCAATGAAAAGGATGTTTTTCTTGTTGTTTATTTGGATGATCTGATAGTGTTTTCTGGTTCTAATGATGAACACTTGCACCATTTAAGGGTTGTTTTTCAGAGATGCAGAAAGTTTGGGATTTCTTTCAATCCAAAGAAAAGCCTGTTTGCTATGGATGAAGGCAAGCTGCTGGGGCATATCATCTCTAAAGATGGTATCCGCATCGATCCTTCAAGAGTGGAGGCAATTCAACACATAGACCTTCCACATAACAAAAAGGAGATTCAAGCATTTAATGGTAAGATGAACTTCTTGTGCAGATTTATACCCAATTTGGCCGAACATTTAAGAGAAATGAATAGTATGTTGAAGAAGGATAACAATTTAAAATGGAGTGAGGATGCTATCAAGTCATTTAATCTAGTAAAGTTTGCTTTGTCCAATGCCCAGTCTTGATTAGTCCTGATTATACTCAATATTTCATTATATTTTCATTTGCATCAGAGCATACTATGGCTGCAGTTTTGATGCAAAAGAGAGATCAGATTGAAAAGCCAATTGCATTTTTCAGTAGGACTATCCGAGATGCTACCTTGCGGTATAATATCATTGAGAAACAAGCATTGGCCCTTATAAAGGCATTGAAGGATTTTAGAGTATACATTCTGCATTCACATACTATAGCATATGTTCCTAATGCAGTAGTGAAAGATGTCTTGATGCAGACTGATCCGGAAGGTTGTAGAGGTAAGTGGATAGTAGCAATGTTGGAATATGATTTGGATATCAAACCCACAAAGTTGATCAAAGGACAAGGCTTGGAAAAGCTAATGGCCCAATCAAACTTGCATGCCCTGGATATAAACCTTATAACAACAATGTCAGAGATGAAGATGAAGGTTTGCTTGTTCCAGTTTCAGAAATTTTTCTACAATCCCCATGGTATTCAGATATTGTTTATGTTCTTTAGCATCTTTCGCCACCTCCAGGGATGTCTAAAAGCAAAGGTAGATCACTGAAACTTAAGTCTGCTAAGTTTTGTATTTTAAACAACGCTCTTTATTGGAAAGATCCAGGAGGTGTTCTGCTTAATTTTTTGGTTGAAGATGAGGCTCAACAGGTAATGCATGACTTTCACAAAGGTGATTGTGGTGGTCATTTGTTTTGGAAAACTACAACTAACAAAATGTTGAGAGCAGGATATTATTGGCCCACTTTGTTTTTAGATTTGTATAAAACAGTAATGAACTGCCATGAGTGCCAAGTTTCCCAAGGGAAAAGGAAATTGCTTCCTCTTCCTTTGAAACCAGTTTCAGTAAATGCTCCCTTTCAGCAATGGGGACTTGATTTCATAGGGGGAATCCATCCCGCATCATCAGCACAGCATAGATGGATCTTGACGGGTACCGATTACTTCACAAAATGGATCGAGGACGTTCCAGCAAGGCAGGCTACTGATACGATAGTCATTCAATTTTTAGAGTCAAATATCTTATCTCATTTTCGTTGCCCTCACAAAATCATAACAGATAACGCAACAAAGTTCAAATCTAATAAAATGGTGGATTTCTGTGACAAATACAATATTGTCCTGGGCCATTCAATAGCGTAATACCCACAAGGCAACGACCTAGCAGAATCATCAAATAAGTCTCTGATAAACATAATCAAGAAAATGTTGGAAACAAATAAGAGGAGTTGGCATCGGAAGCTCATCAACGCACTATGGGTAGATAGAGTCAGCAGTAAGAAATCCATAGGTATGCCACTGTTTGAATTGGTTTATGGTACTGAGGCCGTCTTTCCTACATCACTTACAATTTCGGTCATGAGACTATTGCAAGAGGTTGGCAATGAAGAAGATGAAAATCAGCGAAGGATCAATCAAATGATCCACCTTTAGCAAACAAGAGAGGAAGTTTCTCAGAATGCTATTCAGTTGTAGGAGAAGATAAAGAGAATCTATGACCGTAAGACCAAAGCAGAAAAGTTTCAGTTGGACGATGTGGTTTTGAGATGGGATGCATGGAATGAGGACAAAGGGAAGCATGGTAAGTTCGACAACCTATGGAAAGAACCACACAAGATTTCAGCATATAGGGGACAAAATGTTTTCTTTTTCTCAGAAATGGATGGCCAAGATTTCCCTAGAGGAGTAGTGAATGGTAGGCTTTTGAAGCACTACCACTATTGAAGATAATCGATTAGAAACTATGTCATAATCATTGTATATACCATGTTATTTTTGGTCAGATTTCAAGTACACATCCATTGAAGTTTGGGGCCCGAGGCAAAGGCTATAAGACTTGAATGATATGTGTAAAGTTTTCTTTCAATTTAGTTTTTAGTCTTAGTCTTGAGTCAGAGTCAGTCTGCATTGTGTCAGTATTTTGACCATATTTTCCCAATGGATAAGGCTACTTGGTCTACGGTGTTCTTGGCACCTCCAAGGAGCTACCATCCCCATTGGAGCCAATGTTAGTGTCAGTCTTGTCATACTGCCATCAGTGATCAAACTTACTCTTTT
This sequence comes from Pinus albicaulis, assembly GCA_034641835.2. Classification (NCBI taxonomy): domain Eukaryota; kingdom Viridiplantae; phylum Streptophyta; class Pinopsida; order Pinales; family Pinaceae; genus Pinus; species Pinus albicaulis. The sequence continues at coordinate 197,870,219 of CM076578.1, read as the reverse complement.
GCATTTGCATATTAGGAGTCCCATACCATAAATTTTCATCATTCCATTAGGTCATGGATTCATTGATGGTAGTGTTATTTCATCAGTTTTCCCTCATGTGAAACTTGATGATTTTCCTCTCTATGGTCTTCATTCATGGTTCACTTTCACTCCCAATCCATATTATCAGGTCATAAGGTTGGTCTCATTAGGTTCTAGGGTATCATCATGGTCAAATTAATGAGTTAAGTGTCAATAATTATCAGCAAGATCATGAGGAGGTCAAATAAACTCTAAGTCACAGCATTTGGGAAAATCAAAGAAATGTTCTATCGAGCTTGATGTAATTTTCACCTCAAAACATCGTTTTGAGGTGAAAACATGGTAATTTTCTTTTATTATCATCTTTTATGTAATTTTATGTCTTCATATGTAATAAGTTGCACTTCAGAAGCTGCTATCTCCACAGAGCCAACACCTTGCTTTTCAAATGTGTTTTCCACAGAATTTTCAGTGTAAGATCATGTTCTAAGTATGTCCATCAGAAAGAGCCCGGGAAGAGATTTTTAACGGTATATTACACTCTCCAAACTGACTCCTGGATTGAAAAATATGCCTAAGTGAATAAAAGCCCCCAAAAGGCCTAACCTTACCCCTTTTTCTCATTTGGTCCCCTAAACTTTATAATTTCTATCTTTTCCTTTATATTTTCGTTGCCAAACCTCTGATGCGATTGATCGCATCAAAAAGTTCATGGCTGCTCATTGTAATACTTCTGATTGAATATATCCGATCTGATCGCATCACCCCTCCATATGATCCAATCACATCGCATAACTCCTGATTGACCTTTCCCGATCACAAAATCACCGATGCGATTGACGCCGCCCGATCGCATCCTGACCGTCGATCTTCCTAGCGATCCAATGGCCCATATGCGATCGCATCACTCGATCGCATCACACCTTCGCAGTGTCCCCGCGCCCATAATTTTCCCGACGCGATTGACTTCCTATGCGCTCCTGCGATTACATCTCTGTCGTCGATTCGCCCATCCGATCGGACGGCTCACAAGCCGTCGCACCAATCGAAATCGACCATTTCCACAGTCCAAACTCCCACTTCGTCCACCCTCTGATTTGCGATTGTGATTCCCCTTTGGGCCCCACCATAAGGCCTTCCGCCCTTTTCCCAAACAAATGCGGGTTTTCCTTTGTAAATGCGAAAAATCAAATTTTAAAATATTTGTTAAGTTTTTCGTCGCATCACATATTTCATTTTTTTGCTTTATCTTACATCCGTTCTCAAACGCCAATTTGCGATTGCGATTTCCCTTTTTTCCTATACACTATCGCATCGCAAGTCTTTAAATGCATTACTCCGCTATGTGTTAACCCCATCCCCCTTCCGATTGCGATTGTGATTTACTCCCCGGTCCCACCAAAAACCTTTTCTGCCCATTCAAAATAAAAGGGCATTTTCCCTTTGTAAAGCCCAAATTCATTTTATTTCATTTTATAAGGACTTCACCCCATCGCACTTCTCCCCAATCGCATTGCAAGTTATCAATGATTTATGCCTATGCCTTTCCCGCTGCGATCTCCGATTGGCAATTTCCATTGCCCCTTTCCACTATATACTATCACATCGTTCCCCATCGCATTTTTTAAATCGCATCGCAAGTTTTGTCACGTCATTTAAATCCCTCTCCCCTTTCCATCCTGATTGCGATTATCCCATGCGTCTTCCCCCACAGCCAATCACATCGTAGTTCTCAATCTCTCCATTATATGTTGCATCCTCTCCCTTCCTCCGATTACGATTTGCGATCGCATATGGGCCCACTTCCCTTTCCTTTCGCTCTTTTTCATTCAAAGGGAGACTTTTCTTCATTAAAGTTATATTTCAGTTTTATTGGTTCTAAAGGGTTTTTCTCGGTATAAAGGCATTTTCAAAACAAAAAAGGAAACAGTCAAAGGCCGAGAGCTAAGTATGGAACAGAGACTTCTACAGCAACAATAAAATAAGGATCTATTCACTAGATTTCCTATTTTTGTTTATTCAGTGTAACAGTAAATCTTCAAAGCTGGTCAAAATGTATTGTTTCTCCTTCCTTTCAGGGGCAGATCGTTGGTATTTCTCCTATGATCAGATTTCAGTTCCTGAGCTGGTGAAACAACTCCCTTTTTCTGTGGAATTTCTCCCCTCAATTTTGGTATATTTAATTTAATTTTCAATCATTTGTAAGAAGTGAGTAGGGAATATAGTGTGGAATTTTGGATAACATTTGAGGATGCTCTGCGCTCCATTGTAACAGTTTGACAGGGAATTAATAAGAAATGCAGCTCTGATTTGTGGGATCCATGTGGTATGAATTTTAGCATTTGTTCTTTTCTTTGTGTTCATCTGTAAATTTTTATGTTTACCATTCATTCATTCACATTTTCTGTTTGAATTCTTTCAAGATAGATAGGTAGAATCCATTATTAATGCTCTGCCTTGGGAAATCATTCAATATTCTATGTTTTCTTCAGTTTGAAAAGGATCCATCTCCTATGCCCTTTTGAGCTCCTAACTAGTCTCACCATCCCATCATTATTTAAACTTAATTGCTAAAATTATTGCCTACCTTGCCCCATGAAATACCCTGTATCTCTGATTTAATTCCCCAGATTTAAACTGTCCCATCTGTTCCATACAACCCTGAAAATATTATAAAAACATTTCCCATTATTATACCTAGCCTAAGATCGGTTTTGTAATTACACTTCATTGAATATATTTTCACGGAGAGAGCCCTCTCCTGACCTTGTAGGGCTAGCTACAAGGCTGAGCGTGGTTTGAGGTTACCCTGATTTGCCTTCCTTCAACCTAATGTTCAAATTAGGTGATAACATGTGGCATTAGGACAAGCTGCACACAAACATTATTTTGTACAAACAAAAATAGAAAAACAAGGGTTGTGATTTATCATTTCGTATGCATCCCCATATTTCTCTTTGGTTTCGTTTTGAGCATGAGGAACCAATATCTTTCATTCCTAATCTATTATTTTTGACAAGTCAAGTTTGAAAGATTTGACAAGCTCTCTTTCACTAACTTATTAGCAATAAATTGAAAACATGTTCAGTCATGATTAGGCTAGATGACTGAACAAGACTTTTTGGCACGAGTAGTGCCATTTAGGCTTGCACACTTTCAGTACTACTATTTTTTGGGTATGGGGTTGTACCTCTTTTCAAATCTGCCCTCTTTTTCCTTTTTTTTTTAATGTTTTAATGTTTTTTTTTCTTATGCAATATTATATAAAATGAATGAAAGTTTGAAATTAGGACTCTTGACAGAAATAGTGTTTGAGCATCCTGCCATTGACAGGACCTCTGAAAAATTCTTCTTCATTCAGTCCTTGTAAAAAGAAAGCGCTATGACCTCTAACTGACTGAATGAGATAATAACCTTTTCACAAATTCTCATATTTACCATGTTTACCTTTGTCTTCCCTCCTAGAATACCATTTTAGCACTGTGTCTCCAATGTGGAAATTGTTGGCTTTAGTTCTTCTGTCAAAGATTTTCTTTATGTTTTCTTGCACTGCTTGAGTCTTGTTATAAAATTCTTCCCTTGTCTACTACAAATGAATGGTTTGGTTCAGCCTCTTTTGCATATCATTTTCTTCTGATTACACTTCTTGGAGAAGCCTTATCACCGGAACTCCCAAGGATGTCGGGAAAATCGCATCCATGCCATATACTAGTTGAAAGGGAGACATACCAATGGATTTCTTGGTGGTTAGTCTATCAGCCCATAGTGCATGTACTAGCTTTCCATGCCATGATTTTTTATTCTCTTCCAGAAGCTTCTTGATGATATTAACCAAGATTTTGTTTGAGGTCTCAGCTAATCCATTACCTTGAGGGTAATAAGCTATGGAATGTCCTAATGTGATGTGATATTTATAACAAAAGTAAAACATTCTTTTGGATGTAAAGGCAACAACATTATCTGTGATGATCTTCTTGGGGCAACCAAATCTAGACAGGATGTTTGTTTCAAGAAATTTGATAATGAACGAGTCGGTGGCATCCCTAGAGGGATGGCTTCTATCCACTTGGTAAAGTAATCATTAGCAGTGAGGATTCACCTATGTTGGGTAGATGAGTTGGGGTGAATCTCTCCAATGAAGTCTAAACCCCATTGTTGAAAAGGAGCTTCAATAGTAATGGGATTCAAAGGCAAAGGTAAGAGTTTTATCTTGCCATAAAAAATTTGGCACTTATGGCAAGTCATGACCAGTTTGTGGGTGTCGGGAAAAAGGGTGGGCCAATAGTAGCCAACTCTAAGGATTTTGTTGGCTGTGGTTTTCTAATAAATGTGGCCTCCACATTCTCCCTCATGCAACTCATGCATGATTTTACCTGCATCATTCTCAAGCAAAAATTTAAGCAAAATGCCTACAAAATTATTCCAATATAACACTCCATCTAAAATGGAGAATTTTAAAGCTTTTTGTTTCAAGAATCTATCTTTTGTCTTTGATAATGTAGGAGGAGCATCAAGATAGAAAATCACATATATAATATCAGCATACCAAGATGAATTCAGAAATGCTTCTTCAACATGGGGAGCTGTGCATTCTTCTTGTTCTTCTAAAACATCAACCATATTGATATCTAATGCTTTGAAATTTGACTCAGCCATAAGTTTTGCAAGTCCTTGTCCTTTAACTAGTTTAGAGGGTTTGATTTCTAATTCATATTCTAAGATAATAGCAATCTACTTTCCCCTTTTACCATCAGGGTCCTGATTTAAAATGTCTTTGACAATTGTGTGTGGAACAAAAGCAATGATATGAGAATATAAGATATAAAATCTAAAGTCTTTTAATGCCTTGATCAAGGAAAATGATTGTTTCTCCATGATGTTTTACTTTAGAGGATCAACTCTAAGGGATTTTCTGAAGAAGGATATGGGTTGTTATTTCTCCATCATGTTCTTTTGCAATAACACTGCATCAACAGTATGTTCAGATGCAAATGAGAAAATGTAGAAGTCTTTGGTAAAATCAAGACTGATTAGAACCAATGTTTGGGTGAGTGCTAGTTTAACTAGTTCAAAATATTGTTTAGCTTAAAAGGTCCATTTGACCCCTATCTCCCTTTTTAGCATGTTTGTAATATTCCTCAAAAGTTCAGCAAGGTTGGGGATGAACCTTCTTAAGAAGTTGATCTTCCCAATGAAGGATTGCAACTCCTTGATGTTTATAGGATGGCTAATTTGTAATATGCCTTCAATCCTTTTGGGGTCTATCTTGATTCCCTCTTTAGAGATGATGTGGCCTAGGAGATTTCCTTCCCGGAGACCAAACAATGTTTTCTTTGGATTCAAGGATAGGCCATACTTCCTACACTTTTCAATAACTTTCCTCAAGTGAATTAAGTGCTCTTCATCAGTCTTAGGGTAAATAGTGATGTCATCAAGGTAAATGACTATGAAGTAGCCTATGTCTTCTGAAAAAGCTATGTCCATGGCCCTTTGAAAAGTGGCCCCCGCATTCATCAACTGAAATGGCATTTTAACATACATGAATGTACCCCAAGGAGTGGTGAAGACAGTTTTGTGTTGATCACTTGGGAATACTAGCACTTGGTTGTAACTGGAAAAACCATCAAGTAGTGGGATTATCTTAGACCCAACCACCCTTTGAAGTATGTGATCCATTTTTGGCAAGGGGTAGTTATCTTTTAGGGAGGGTTTGTTCAGATTTCTAAATTCAATGCAAAGCCTAATCTCTCCGGTCTTTTTCCTAACTGACACAAGGTTGGAAACCCACTCTAAGTATCTAATGGGAACTATGATCCCGACATCATACATCTTTTTAATCTCTTTCTCAACTAAAGGTAGTAAGATAGGGTTTATTCTCCTCAACTTTTGTTTGAAAGGTTTTTTATTTTCCTTAAGAGGAATTTTGTGTTGAATAATGCTTGTGTCATATGATTTCAAATCCTCATATCCTCATGCAAACACATCTTTAAACTCTTGAAAAAGTTTAATATATATCTGTTTTATGTGAGGAGGAAGAGTTTTGGAGAGTTTGATCATTTTGGGTTCCTTTAGGCTGCCTATGTTAAATTCCTCTACCTCATTCTCGGTGGATTCTACCTTAGGTTTTTTAGCCACGTCATTAAAGTCGAACAACTATTTTAATGGTGCTAGTCCCCTTGGTAAGGTGTCATCTTTACATTGTAATACCTCAAGGTCCCTTTGGTCTAGATCCTCAAACATTTCTTCCTCACAAGGATGTGTAATCAGATTTATGTTAGCAGTAGAGGACAACTCTATTTTATGGGCATGTTCTTCAGCAAAAACACCTTCATCATGCTCTAGGCTTGGTCTTATTCTTGTAAATTCATTCCTAGATTGCAAAAAGTCATCAATTTGTTCATCACCCTCAAACAATTTCCAATGGTTTATGTTTTCTAACACTGTGGGCCGGTTTTTGATTTTGACAGTGTATTTTTTAGTTGCATGGGGTATTTGGCAATTGTTGGCAGCAAAGGCAAGCTCATTGGCAAGGTAGTTTTGGGCTCTAGGGATGAAAATGAGATGATATTTCTCAAAGGTTTTGAGAAGATCTAGGGTAGCATTTCTGTACTCTCTCAATCTTGGGTTCTTTGCTGAATACTCACCTTTGATTTGTTTAATGACTAGCTTTGAATCTCCTTGGGTATATATTTTATTAGCTCCTAAGTCTTTGAGCAAATGCAAACCAAGGAGGAGAGCCTCATATTCTGCAATGTTATTAGTGCACTGAAAATCTAATTTGTATGAATAGTCTTCATTTGTGTTATGTATCCAGACATCAGCTCCTGAACCTGATTTTCTACAAGAGCCATCAAAGCTCATGTTCCAAAGTGTGTCTAGTTCATGTTCGCCATCATGTTGTTGTCTAGGGCTGTTAGAGTTTTGAATGATATTTTCTTCATTGGAGGATAGATTGGACTGTACTGGTGGGCTTGGATCTTTGTCATTTTCATTCACTTGTTCATCAATGTCATTTTCATTATACAAGATGAATGAGTCTAAGTCTAAATGAATGGAATATAGGGGAGTGTTATTTGGCCTCTCTTGATTTCTAACCATATATTTCATGTGTGACCCTCGATATAGTCTCCTGGTTTGGTTGAAAACAGGTATGGTAGCATATGACATATCAAGTTGGAGGTTCCCCTGAAGCTTGGCTCTCCAAGATCTGGATAAAAGCATGCCATACTTAGGGGGAATGTCAGCAACAACTATGTCCATAAATAGGTTTTTAGCAGGTATTTATGCCAGATTGACACAAATATCCTTGATTAGGCCCAAACACTTGACTCTACTTGAATCGAATTAGTACAAATATTCATAAGGTTTATTTATTTCTAGGCCTAATATCTCCATCAAAACTTTAGGCATGAGGTTGTGAGAGGCACCGAAGTTTAGCATGGCATTATGCAATATTTTTTCATGTATATTCAGGCTGACATAGAAAGGGGGAATGGCTCCCTCTTGGTATTTTCCTTCTACTTCGGGACTAAACAACAACTCTGGTTTATCATCTGTCAAGTTTAAAGTATCAGTATCATTTCCCATGTTTAAGACTTTCATAACTTGGGACCTATACACTTGTTGAGTAACCAGTTTAGTGAGAGGCATGGTTATCTTGATTTTGGAAATATCTCTCTCAAAGCTGAAAGGTATTTATGTTTTGGACATATTTACATCAACTTTATCAGCCATGAATCTTTCTACATTTTTAATTTGCTGATTTTGATTTGGAGCTTTAGACAAAATAGTTTTCTCAGGGCCACTAGTGGAGGTACTAGGGCAGCTTGGGTCATTTTTTTGCTAGCTGATTTTCCCTTTGTTTGGATCAATTTTCTTATCCATAGTGTTGAAATTCTCTGTTGTCTTCTTAGGAGTGTTTTCAGGTGCTTTCTTAGAAGTGTCTATTTGGTTTTTCTTGGGGGGATCTTGGTTATTTTTGCTCCTAAAGCCATATTGCCTATGGAATTCCATTATGACATTTTCAAATCCCAAGCGGTATTCTTCTGAATCCCCATAGTTAGTTTCGGTTTGATCTGGGGAAAATAAATCTTGTTCTTCTTTTGTGAGAAAAACGTCATCTTCATTATTAGATCCAATTACATTTACATGGTCTTCTTCTGGTTCCATAATTTCTCCTTCTTCTTCATCTACACAGTTTTGCTGAAAGGGAGGTCTGATTTGTTGGTAATTTTCCCTTTGTTTGATTTGAGGAGTGTCTGTTTTGAAGTTTTGAGCTCTATTTTTGTTTTGGGGATTGGCTTGCTTTTCCATAGGAGGTGTCCTTTCATTCAAGTTTATTCTTTCTATCATTCTCTCCATTTTTCTCATTAGGCTGTCCATTTTGGCATCAGATGAGGAGGTTGAGGGCATGGTTTCATATTTGTAGGTTACTCTCTTTTTTGATCTCATCCTCGCTCTCTTTTCAATCAAGTTGACCTCTACACTAAGAGCTGCCTTTTGCATCTCTTCTGAAGTTATGGGGTCTCTCTCTCTCAATTGGAATGCCATGTCTAGATCAAAGCCTTCAAGAAATTTCACTAGTGCTAAGCCTTGTGGGGGTTTCATATGAGGTGGGAGGGAATTGTAGACACTATTAAGCCTGGTGCAATAATCTTGTACTCTTTCCCCTACATTCCTCTTAAGATTGTTATATTCAGAAATGATTTGGAGGGGGTTCTTCTTGATTTCCCAATTGTTTATGAAAGTTTGATAGAGGGAGGGGAGATCATGTATGGTGTGCGGAGTTAATGCTTTGAACCAATTTTTGGCCTCTCCTCGTAATATTTGTGCAAAGATCCTCATTTTAATGGTTTCTTCTTTTTATTTCCATGTAATAACATGCATCATTTATCCTATCTACATGCCGTTGGGAAGTGATGGATTTAGCTCCTGTGAAATGAGGGATCTTAGATTGGTAATCATTTGGAAAAGGCACTAGAATTTGACGTAAAGCCAAGGGGGCATACAAGTTGCCATGATGGGAGCTAATGGAGGATTTACAAGAGGAGGGTTTGTGAAAGGAGGTGTATGATGAAGTGGAGTGGTTTGGACAGTGGTGGTGTGGATGGGTGTGGTGGAAGTATTTGGACCAACAAACTGATTCTGAGCATATTTGGTATGGAAAGAACTAAAGTGATGGAGAAGCTGAAAGTCAGGTGGAGTGGAAGGAGAGGCTTCTCTACTAGAAATCTGCTACAAATATATGGGCTCAAGGTCGGTCTGGTCAAAATCAGTTTGTGACTTGGTTCTGAAATGGTTCTTTGTATGGTGCAATTCAAACTGAGAATCTTGCAATGCTGTAAGATGTTCAGGGACAAAGCTTTCTCTATGAATGGTCCTAACAGTAGTTAAGTTTCTAGATTTAGAGGTTTGCCACAAAATATTTTATGGGTCATCAACTATGGTGGGAGGGTTTGGGTCTGGATGAGATCTGGTACTGATCCTTTGTGAATCTAGATTTAAAACTCAAATTTTAGAGAGCCTGGAAGTTTAGGACTGTTTTCGGAAGGCTGACCTCTCTTAGTGCTTGGTAAACTCACATAGTATGGAACTAGGCTTATAAACTTCTCAGGGCTGATTTGATACAACCCCAGGGAGTCTAAAAGAGAAATAGTGAAGTAATAAAACTACTGGAGGCTAGTGGAGTCACCAGGTGGATATTTTCAGCTGTTTTAAGGATGTATGTTTATGGTCCACCACCAATAACTGATAAAGAACTAATCTAGGGATGTTTTTCTGGGGTTTTCTGAGTTCTTTATGTAGCCCTAAGGTTTGTATGAGTGTCTTATAACTGTGTCATCATTTTTCTAGGATGGTGAAACAAGCAGAGTCTACTCTTGTCTATCAGTTGATTTTCTAAGCTTAACTGAGAGTTTAAATGAGTCTATAAGAGTTTTTTAGGCTACTATGTACACAGAGGTCCCACCGTGATCACCATAATGTTAAGGTCCCATGATTTAGAAGATTGGTAGACCAAATGCACAGGGTAACATGAAACCAGTCTTTGGAGTCCTAGGACCTAGCCTTCCTGGACTCAGAGAGGGCTCTCTCTATTGTATGCAAAGGATGTGAAATTTTTGCTTTTAGGGTTTGATTTTAGGCTAGTTTTTAAGTGTAGGGTTTGTTGTTTATTTGTTGGGTAAGATAATCAAGTAGGATAGGTGGAATGAGAGGCCATCAAATCATTGGGCTATGGAGTCTATGAAAGTCATGGATATCTCAATAAAGAGTCAGAGTGAATCAAAGGGAAAATCTAGTGTGGTAAATGGATATTTAAGGTTATATGTGAAGTGAAATGGACATTAAGTTGGTGAATCAAGGTAGGGAAAAGGGAAGTGAAGTATCCTTTGTCATATGCCCATAAACAAGAAGGTCTCAAATACTGATAAGAAAAAGATAATAATCATGAGATAGGGCAAACCATTAATTCAATGACAATACTTAATCAAATAAATATCCAAGATGAACAATTCAATGAAACAAAGAAAGCAAGAAGACTTATCTAACTTTAGTGATTTCACCTTCAAGATTTGAAAACATATAAGATGACAAATAACTTTAATCAATGAAGAGGGAATGCCTAAACATCAATGATCAAGCTACAAAGAACATTAAGGCAACTTCTCCAGCATAGACAAAGGACATGATCAAAACATGGCCTCTTTGGCTAAACCTAGCAAGTAACACATCAAAGAGAGGTTTCACAAACAGAGTTTAGATAGCATCAAGTAAGCATGGATAACCATAAACATATTTGAAAACTACTTTCTTAAACCATTAATGAAACAAGCAAGCTCAGGTGGATCTAAGGAGCAGCTAAGAATTCCTTAAACATAACCCAGCAGAGGAAAACATAAAGACAATAGTAAACAAGAAGGACTAAGGTGCCTCAAACAACATTTCTTAGCCTATAATTTTTTGCTCTACTGCAACATAGAAGGATGAACACAATGATAAGCAAGAAAACATGAAAAAATTAAAGACACATCACCATTAACCAAGCTCAGGGATCCTGCAAGCAAGCCTTCATCATCATCAATCAAAGCAAACCATCCACAAGCTCCACAACACCAAATTGCTCTTCAACCACAAAAAACCATGTATTTCTCTCAAAAATCATGAAAAAACAACATTTACAATGAAGCCCTCATGCTCTATTTAACACAGCAAAGGAGGGAAAAAACCCTAGATAGGGTTCAAAAATGTCAAAATCACTCATAAATGCCCAAGAGACCATGCAAGGCCCAAGGCACAAAATATCCCATGGAATAAATGCCAAAATAACTTCTAGCACCTAATTATAGAGTGATTTGCCTTAAAAAACACTAAAATATGATTTTACAATAAATGAGTGTGTTTTGTTGACTTTTGGCCAAAAACACACTACACAGTCCATTTGCGCAACACCACCTCAGGTAGAAAATAAGTACTTTTACAACCAAGTTTTGGACCTCTTCCCGATGTCGGATTTTGCTCTGTGATGGCTCGTTGGAAAGCTTGATGAGTATAATTTCTAGAAAGTCTTATATTTTTTTGATACAGCTCCTGTAGCCTGTTAAAAATTCCAAAATACCAACACTACTATTAGCACAGTTCCAGGCCTGAAATAGAGGCAGAATGGTGAAAATTTAGGTGTTTTTTGACCTTTTGAGGGGTCAAAACTGCTCCAATTTCTCTGAAACTTGGTGAGAATAATGTGCTAGCCATTAGAAGTCCAAAAATTTCAAGTTCCCCCCCCTAAGGATGCTCCAGGGATTAGCATAGCGCCAATGGCGCTGCGCTAATAGGCCTTCACAATCACAAAAAAACAAAAAGTTGCCCAAATTCCTTCAAAATTGGTGGAAGCCTCCTTCAAGGGGTTTGAGAGACCTGTAGAGAAGCTTGGGCCAAAAATACAAGGCTTTCTTGACCTTTTTCCTTTTTTAGGGTTTGGATTTCAATGAGGGTTTCTCCGGGCTTCGAGTGTTTTATCATTCATAGATGGCATGTTGGGCACTCATTTGCTTATTTCCATCTGATAGAAATGAATTACATTCTTTGCCCTTTCTAACTCAGCTTCTAAGTCTTTGAGTTGTGCATTTTTGTCTTGGAGGAGGGGATTGGAAATCCTTACTTCACTTTCTTCATCACTGTTTACCTTGGTCTTCATTTGCTTCATTTTATTTTTCTGCCTTTTCATCATTCTTGTCATCACCATGGTCACTGTGGGGGTCACTGTCTTTAATTTTTTTATTATTGTCATGACTATTTTCATGACTGTCATGAATTTTTTCTCTTTTTTACTCATGCTCCCCTCACCATCTTCTGCACTTTGGTCACTTGTTTCACTTGTATCCATGTTGCCTTGCTTCATCATCTTTTGTCTCGAGGTAATCTGCCTCATCATGGTCCTATTAGTCCTCAACCTTATCACTATATTCATATTTGTTGTGGACTGATTTACTATCACCTTTACCCTTATTTTCTTTTGATTCCTCATTGCCTCTTAGCTCCTTTGTAGGCCTTGGAAGCAAATTTAGAAGGTAACCTTAAGCCTTAGAGAAAATTTTTGTTTGTTTGAGGGTTTCTGCATTAGCACAGCACCGAAAGTTGTGTCCACGGATTAGCACGGCGTTGGGTTGTCGTGCCCGAGGATTAACGTAGCACTGGGCATGTGCAGACCTGCCGGTCAGGTCTTGTGCATGTCGGTCGGGTCTGAGCGCAGTGCCCTGGATTAGCGCAGCACTAGTTATTTACATAGCGCCATGGAGAAAATGCCCAGAAACAGTCATAAAACTTTGATTTTTCTCTTGAGGGTTTCTTCTCTTATGCCAAGTGATAAGTGTTTTTGAAATGATAACTAGAGGGAATTTATACCCTTTGAGAAAAAAAATTAAACTTATAAACCTACTTTTGCTAAGTTTTTTTACTGTTTTTGTGTCACCTTGTAATTTTTACTGATATCCCTTTTACCCTTTGCAGGAGGTGACTAAAAACACAGAAATGACACTTTCCTCTCAACCATTCCTCTTTGCTGACTTTTAGGTAGCTAATATGATGAGTTTCAGCTCTCTTTGGGCTATTGATGCCTCTAGGACTTGTTTTGCTGATGCCTGTTGGAATTGTATGGTTTACTATGTTTAAGCCTTTCTCATGTCTTCAATCTCCCCCTTTTTTTTTGGAGATTGATAAAAGAATGTTTTATCCCTCTTTGAGTTCCCTAAGTGTAGGTGATTTTAAAACAGGTTCTCTTCCCTTCTCACTATTTTTCTAGAGCTATAATAAATGTGTCTTGCACAGTGACCCCAGTATTTTTAATCATGTTTGTCCCTATCTCCCTTTTGCCACTTCTGATGTGTTGCAGGTGCCATGACATAGGTTTTGGTCCCCTTAGTCATTTTTTGGATTTTGACAACTCATTTATTGACAGTAAACTCATGCTCAACATGATTTTTTATTTTGACACTTAACCTTATGATTTATTTCCCTTTGATCATTTTGAGGGAAAGTGACAGTAATTGAAGGTTTGATTTCTCTCATACTGATACCCTTTGTATCCCTTCTCCCTTTGGTGCAGTGAAGCATTGTTGCCTTTACAAACCTAAAATCAACCTTCAAAGGCTTTTTGAAAAAAATCTTGATGTCATGATGGAGGCCCATCATCCTCATTTCACCTGTTTTTCCTACCTTCCCAAACTTTAGGTTTTAGTGCTGTTAGAGACAAATAATTAGTGTTGTCTTCTAAGTTCTCTATAGCCCTTTCAAGTTCATTCATTTCTTGTTCATTTCACCTCACCCTTTTCTCTTTTTCATTTATAATTTCTATAATTCTTCAATGTGAGCTTGGTTCTGTTGTTTTGCCTTTTTCCTTGTGGTCTTTACACTATCTTCTTTCTTGGAAACGTTGTTTTTCCAATCAGCCCCAAAACCCCGATTCTCTTTGTACATAGGCCTACTGCCTCTTCCTTTGTTGTGGCTGTCCTTAGTGATGACTTAGCCTCTTACCTTACCTCTTTTTCTGCTGATATCCATCTCAATAATTCTTGCAAAAATGTTTAAGATGGGCAGTTTTCTTTTGCAGAAGTTGTGCTTTGACCAAGGAGGCCTTCCTTGAAAGATTTTCTGATCCATTTGGACAACCATGTGTTGTCCTTCTTCCTCTTTGATTGCAGCCTCTTGGTACAGGAAAAACAAATATTTAGAAAACCAAAAAAATTCTATGACCTGTGAAACCCTAGGGGACCTAGTGGTAGGCTTTTTGGACTTGGCCTTTGGCTGAAAACTTGACTTGGGGTTTTTAGGTGTAAAACAGAGTTTTTGATA